>BSBM01000717.1:2357500-2957500 GCA_027924585.1 Larix kaempferi | reverse complement strand
AAGTAATGTATCCTACCACATGTGATTCCTGCGCAGATATTAAGTCATACTCCCTCAAGGTAGTAGTCAAAAAACCAGTTGGACAAAGGTACATGTGCACAAGCAGCCAAGGATTTGGTTAAGCAAAGGTACAAGTGTGAAATCATGTTGAGAGAATACTCTGGAATGCGTAAGAAAGCCTAAAACATTGGATGGTCAAAGATTAGGAGTTTTCAAGAAGTTAGAAATAACTTATGGTTAGATAGTTTTGAAAGCACGCAAATATTTCCAGCCAAAAGATGATTTCAATTAGCAAAGGGAGCATAAGTTCCAAGAAGGGTGCACAGTTGAAGTTGTTTATGCACAAATTCCACAAGCCTACGACACAACAAGTGTGTAATAACCATAAGGGATGATACTGTAAGGGTCAAATTCCCTCCAAGTAGAATTTAGTTTATGTGCATATTCTGCAAAGCATTAATATATCAAGTGCACAATACCCACAAGAGATGGTATAGCAAGGGTCAAAGACTCACCAAGTCGAAGAGAAAGGATGCACACATACCTCAAATCAATGGTACATCAAGAGCACAAGAGTACACCACTAAGGTTTAAGTCACACCAAGTCGAGGACCATGAATGCACAAGACCCACAAAGGATGACATATCAGCAGCGCAAAAGATGACATGTGGAAAAAGAAAAATCCGTGAATTATGGAAGAAGGGATGCCACAACCAACTTGTGGACATACAATTCATGAAATACATGTATAAATACAGATACAAGTTGGATATTTGAAGTAAGATTGATGGCGAGAGTATAGAGCTTGAAGTGGAAGATACCTATTTATATTCGGGGTAGCAAGGGCTTGATGACAGAACAACATGATCTAGCGAGGATCCAAGTGTGCACATGTAGCAACATGAAATACTGATGGTGCACAAAATGATGCTATAGATCTATGACGGATGCACCAATACTGAAAGACAGAAATACATAAGTATGCGCAAGTGCATAAGGATTGATTGGAAGTATCATAGCTAGAACACAGACAGTCATAGATGTTGTATGCTAGAAGCACAGAAACAGAACCAAAGCATATCAGATAATGCACAGATGTTTGGGTAATGCACGAAAGTTGAAGTGAAGTGTGCAAAGTAGAGAAGTCCATATGATGCGCAACAACAGAGTAACAACATGATCTTGTAAGCACGTCATGATGAGGATGATCTAAGACAAGTGTGTTAAACTAAAAGGATGAATCACTTGGTGCACAATATGTCACAGATTGTTTAAAAGACTATGTCACTTAAACATAACAGACACATTCAAGTAAGTGCGCAATTCCATCTTTTATTGGTGCATTATCTCAAAACAACAAGCTATCAATTGAAAGCACAATATTAGTTGGTGAGTGCTGTTGCGTAGTAGTAGAAGTGAAAGAGTGAATATTGGTACAAACTGAAGGATAAACAACACACAGTCTATGAAGTAAGACATCATCAAAAGAGAATAATTAAGTGGAATGAGAAGTCAAGTGATGTATGAAACACAATGACAGTGAATCATCTGCATACTGCACACAGAAGAAATAATATCAGAATATCAAAAATGTGCGTGAGTTGGAAGTTTAGTTAGTCAGAATATCATATTGGATATCTGGGCGGCAGGATGGGTCAAGGAATAGGGGTTTGTAGCCTTTTTCTAGTTGGTGCTGGGGAAACACAGGGAGTCGATGCCTATAAAACTAGGGGGTTGGTGCCTCCTTCTAGTTGATGCTGGTAAACACAGGAAGGTGGTGTTTCCTTGAATGTATTATTTTCATTACAAAAGAGCATTTGGTGGTTTTCTCCCATTTGGGATTCCACGTTAAAATCTTGTGTGTTATGTGTTCTTTATCTTGGTGCATATATGTATGAATGATTTTATTTATATTGGATGCATAGCTAAAGATCAAGTTTAAGTTAAGGCTAATCTGTTAAAGAAGGCAAAAAATGGTAATAACTGCGCTAATACTGATTCACCCCCCCTCTCAGTATTAAATCGATTCCAACGCTTAGATCATCTTGCTTTACAAAGAAGGACTTGATCTTGGTCCACAACTAATTTGGAGTTGTTAAAACATCAAGATGAAATAGAAGATCTTGGGAGATGCTAAGACAAAGCAGACCATAAGCTTCATCGAATCTGTTAAACCACTTAGCTTTCTCAACAACATCATTTGGTTCATTTTATAGCACCACTGTGACTCTGTAGAGACTCTTACTTCGAAGTAGGACCTCCATTTTGGCCTTCAGGATCACGGATTGAATATAATCCATGCTTTTCTAATGCACTCCTGGTGAGCCTAGGACCTTTAACCTACAATAAAAACACTCTAGAAGAAAGTTTAATATCGACTTAGTCAATCTCTACTTCGACACTGAGCACATTCAGGAGTGCATCATGCCTCGGTAGACTCCAAAGGATTTCTCCAATGGCTTCAAGGAAATATCCCTAGGATTTGTGTGCAACCTCCACTGCTTCTGTTGCATCAATGGAAGTAACTCAGATGAACTAGATAGATAGACCACTCTAATACCATGTGAAAATTGTTTCATAGGTGGATCTCGAGCAACAAAACTAACATCACAAGTTTTACACAGATCTACAAGAAAATAGAGAAGAAATAATGTGAAAAGACACAAGAATATTTGAACTCAATTGGAATACTTTTCATGCTTCTATTAATCAATAGTGTGTATACATTTATAATACATACTTAATGGAGAAATTTGTGAGCCTTAGGAGGCATTTGTAATCCACACATGTGGAAATATTATCTTGGAAGATTCACTCAACTAGACATTAGACCTAGTTGCAACTTTGATGAAATGGCAGTCTAACTGATGGTAGGTGACTTGGAGGGAACATTAGTTAGTTAACAGACTATTGGTAGACCAAAAGGACGCATTAGGGAGTTTGGAGGATCAAAATAGAAAAGAGATAATCTAAGGAGGGTGCATGAGAGAGTTAACTATCAGTGGTATTTGATGATGAAATCAAGGAAGGTGCCCAGGATCCCTAAATTTAGGGATGCCTCTACAATTTAGGAAACTAAATCAATAGGTGTTGGGCCTGGACCAAGTGGGGCAATTGAGCAAGGACTTTTGGAACTGCGAAGCGGAGCGCAGTTCAGATGAAGTACTTTTGTGTACATGTTTTGGGATGCTGCAAAGATGCGCACAGTGCGGTAGAGGAAGTGTTACGAATATCGGTGCTACGAGGATGCAGTACTGCAAAGTGTTCAGTCTACAAGGATCCAGCAGGGCAGAGTGTTGGATGGGAATATGGCATGTATTCTAGTTAGACCGTCGACGGTCTATTTTTGGAAAAGATGCTCCAGGAATGCCAAGCGGTGGGCAGGAGCAGATGGGGAAGAAAGTGACTGGTCGCACACGCGAAGATACCACTACCTGAACCAGTCGCACGAGGCCGATTAGAGGAATAACGGCTCAGTGAAAGTGACCTGTTGGCATGCATGCGATATGAAGTCCGATAGTGACCTGGAGTATACCTTTTTCGTAAGTAGTGCCCCCTAGTACGAAAAAGGGGTAAACTATCACCAGGAAGATGATCATTCAAATTCTTTTACAAGTGTGAATGCATCAAGTTCGCTTGACGATCTTTTTGTATTTAGAGAGCCTGAAAAGATCTTAAAGAGACACTCTATGGGGTTTCCTTTTTCGTAGGTGTTTAATGAGCCCGAAAAAGTGATAAACCATAACTCAACGACTTATTCTCATCATTTAACGAGCACGAGAAAGAACAAAGAGTAAGCTCGGTTGTCATTAATAATTGAATTTATTGAGCGAAAAAATGACAAAAAGATGCTCGAAGAAGTTGTTCATACCTAATGATACTTACGAGATGATCGTCACGGTAAAAAATGGCATTAATTAGGCACTTAAGTTGTCCTGGAACTCAAAGACTAAGTCAAAAATGGTTAACCACGTATTTAAATGCAGTAAATAATCCAAACTATAGTAAAAAACCCGCTAAAGCATCAATTTATAAAAGGAATATTCCATTTTTTGTTATAAAATGGGTGAAATAGTGAAAAGAAATTACAATTGTTTTTTACCAAGTTTGGAGAGTGTGAAGAGCCATTTAGAGCCAGATTTCAACTACTGATTCCGGGAGCCATGGTCCACCATTCCGTGAGCCGTTAGAAGGTAGGCCTAAACTCATATTTACAACTTTTTAGTGGATTGGTTTCATTTTTTTGCTTATTTTTTAAGGTTTTGAGTTGTTTTACTTGGAGGAAATGCGTCCTTAGGTTGGCACAAGTTGTCCTTACGGGAACTACGACGACCCAGGGTCTTCGCAAATCCCGTAAGGGTCATTTGAAATGATGTCGCATTGTTTGCAAGGACATCTTGCGACGACGAAAATGTCCAAGTTCAACTCAATACCCAACCCAAAAGAAAAAACCTTGATGCATGGGGTGAGTTATAATGTTGCTCATTTGTGCTTCTTAACAGATTCATGGTGATTATCATGGTCTTAGAGTGGTGAGAGAGAGAACACAAGTTGGATGATGCACAGTTTGAAAATGACCCTTAATGCGTTGCTGCATTGAGAAATTGTGGACTTCTCAAATACTTTAAGTGCTGGGCATGATGGCCCAAGTTTAGCTACTGACACATATGATCCGATGTTGGGATCCGACACAGGAGCACTTCGAGATCAGAGTGCATACATTGATTATAGATGTCGAGGACATCTATTTTCTGACAGGATTATCTTGGAGGGGAGAACCTGTATCTCTTACTGGGCCACGAGGAGGTGACCAAACCATAGATGACCTAATTACTCAGTACTGCACTAGAGATATTGTGGCTAGTAGTGGGGAGATTCCCATTAAGGGGATTCGAGATTGTCTATTACGTGTCGTGCTCTTCACCCTGGTGAGGGTGGCGGGGAGTCATTCTACTCACCTCGCGGGCGAGACCTAGTTGTTGTATGTGGAGGAGTGTATGGCTCCTCGGGTATTCAAATGATGCGAGGGACTCCTTACCAACCTTTGGGGTTAGCTTACCAAATGTCGATGCAGGCCATTGAAATAGTTTGGATATGGGTCCGTGGTGATATCCTTCTTACTGGAGCGGGTACCTCATATGCATCCACAGGTGGACTTAGATGACCAGGATGCCAGGGATCCGCATATGACTTGATGGGCAGAGGTGATGGCCCACCATGGTGGCATGGGTCCCATCATAGGTTATGGCACCGAGTTCTTCACTTAGCTAGAGGGACAACTCCTCATGATTGAGGATTACCCTTACAACAGGACAGACTTCAGAGGTGATCCCGACCTGGTGCTTCTCGAGGGAACACAATCGGGTGACATAGGTAAGAACAATAACTTTATGTGTTTTTCATTTTATATGTTTTATGATTTTTTGTATTAGTGCTTGATAACTCAGTGTTGTGTGCAGATGTGGGTCCACCATGACCAGTTGGGGTCTCTCTCATTGCGAGAAGAGGAGAGGTGCCGGTTTTGGGTGCCTCGGCACGAGATGCTACCGAGGAGGTAGAGGAGGTTTATGAGAACCTTCAGAGGCTGAAACTAGATATCCCAGAGCTAGGTGTTCGTGACCTACCTCAGAGCTACCAGAAGTACGCTATCGGGGTGTCTGACCATTTTGGCATGCTGATGGCCAAAGTGGTGAGGGTCATGGTCTTCTTTCATGGGAAGTAGCTAGGAGCTTCAAGATCTAGGGCTAGGCGACCTAAGCCTTAGGCTCATGTCCTACTTATGTATGTACTGAAAGCTTATGAGCTTCAGATTTTGTAGAGACCTACTGAAAGCTAGCATGCTTCAGATTTTGTATCAGCACCATTATTTTGACTTATATATATACAGACATATTCGGTGGATTTATACATTATCTGTTCTATGGATGATTTATGTGATCTTGTTTATGTGTTTGCTTATACAATGGATGATTTACATGTTATGAATGATTTTATATTTTATGAATATGTTATTTGTGTGCAATGTACCAATCTAGAATGAAATTGGCCATAGAGTTGGCAACTGTGTTCCTGTCTCGTGGAATGTGCAGGTATTGAATAGATTCAAAGGAAATTTCTAGAAGATGGACTCGTCTAAAGAGACGGAGTAGGGTAGGGTCATGGATAGCGTAGATCTGGTTAATATGAGAGACCACCAGTTGCGAATCCAAATAGATAACAACGTGGTCCATACCCAAGGAAAGAGCGTCGGTTAGGGTTCCAATGACTTCCTCATATTCCGCAGTAGTTTTGGTTGCAAAACCTAGACACATTCCTCCTGAGCTGATAAGCTCTCCAGTGGGAGAATAGAGTGCTTAGGCTGTCGAAGCAAGGTTACAGGTATGTCGGTTGGCGTCGTCTGTGAATCCATAGCAAGTTTCCGTCTGCACATGCAGACAGAACATGGTATAAGAAACAAAACAAGACCTACACACACTAAAACAAAAGCGTCACACCACACAAAACACACACACCATGTACAGTATATACAAGATGTCTATGCGGGAAAGACTCAGGCATAGTGCTTCTTCAGGTAGAGCCCGTTGCGGGGCTCACCCAAAGATATCCCATCGTATTCCTCTAGTTCGTAGGCTCCTTTTTCCAAAACACGTTTCACTATGTATGGTCTGTGCCACATGGACTTGAACTTACCTGCCCCCAGCTTATCGTGCCTTTGGTCGTATATGAGGATCAAATCACCTTCATTAAAGACATGGGGTTGGACTTACTTATCATACTATGCATTGATGTGCTTCTTATGTGCCTCGTTGGCAAGAGCAGCATCGCAGCGAGTCTCATTGAGCTTTGCAAGGTAAAGGAAACGTTCTTCCTCTGTAGTGGTGTTCGGAAGAAGTTCGACTCTGAGTTTGAGCAATGCAATCTCGCACTCTATCGGTAGGGCTACCTCCAATCCATAAAATAAATTGAATGGTGTAAATCCGGTGGCAGTCTTAACGAAAGTTCGATATGACCATAGCGCGGAAAAGAGCATGTTGTGCCAGTTGGACTTATGCATACCCACCATGCGTTGAATCATGGTTTTCAAGACCTTGTTGATGGCCTCTACTTGTCCATTGGATTGTGGGAAGCAAGGTGTTGAGTTTTCATGACGAAAACCCAATCTAGCACTGAGCTCATCGACCATATGGTTTTGAAAGTGAGATCCATGGTTGGTGACTATGGCTTGCGGGACTCCGAACCGTGAGATAACATGATTGAACATGAAGAGTGCGATGGTTTTGCCGTCGTCCATGTATGTAGGAATAGCCTCGGCCCACTTTGTAAAGTAATCCATGGCTACTATGATATAACCATGCCCCCCGGCCAAGGTAGGTTTACAGTGCATGAATTCAATGCCCCATTTTGCAAAGGGGCCAACAAAAATAACTGGATGTAACGAGGCTGGATGGATGTGCTTTTTCATCTGAAAATGCTGGCATGGGGGATAGTTTTTTAACGGACTTAATACAATATTTAAAGATAGATGACCAATAATATCCTACGCGCAGTATCTTCTGGGCCGTAGCCATCCCAGAGAGATGACCACCACAATCCCAAGAGTGATAGTTATTCAAAACGTGTTCAGCCTCCTCATCTGTCAGAAAACATCGAAGAATAGAATCAATGTCGTGACGGTACAAGGTATCACTGATGATCAGATAATACTTTGCGTGGTAGCGTATTCGACGACGATCGTCACGAGACAATTGGGGATTGAAACATTGGGTCTAGAGATATAATGTAATATCCCCATACCACGGGTCAGACGTGCTGATAAGGAACAATGATTCGTCTGGAAGAGAATCATTGGGCTCAGATCCTACATCAACACAGGGAAGATCGTAGATGAGCTCAGCAAACACCAACGACTTCTTGGACTTGGCCTTCTCGAAGAGGAGATCGAACTCCTGAAGTATCATGATCCAGCTTGAATACTTGCCCCCAAGCACTTGGCGTGTTAAAACGTGGTACACGGGTTTTGAGTCGGCGATGATGGTGGGTGGGGAGCAGTATGTAGTGACGGAACGTTTGGATGGCAATGACGACCACGAGAGCGAGCTTCTAGACATGTGAATTATGATTTTCAACATCCATAACACCCTTACTTAGGTAGTAGATCACATGCTTCTGGGCGTTATTTTCCTCTTCTACCAAGACCATGGCGATCGTGGTGGTAGAAGCAGCGAGATAAAGGATATAATCCTTGTAGTAATTAGGCGATTGGAGCACAGGGGCATGCGTAATGGCATGTTTGAGACTATCAAAGGATTGCTCTGCTTGGTCGTCCCAAATGAGCAAGACACCCTTCTTGAGTAATCTCATAGAACCCTGTGTCTTTTGTGTGAAATTATAGACAAAACGCCGTAGGTAAGTTGCCTTCCCTTGCAAACTTTGGAGTTCTGTAATGTCATTGGGAGATGGGAGAGCGACAATGGCTTCCACCTTTAAGGGATCAATGTGTATCCCATCTTTCGAGAAGATAAAACCGAGGAGGCGTCTAGACTCGACGCAGAAGATACACTTGTGAGGGTTCAAGCGTATGTTATACCGCTTGCATCTGAGGAAAACAGTCGTCAGATGATCAATGTGGTACTCACGTTGCCGTGAATGAGCAAGGATATCGTCGAGATAAGGTTCCACAAAGTCCTTCACGTCATGAAAAGCATATGACATGGCCCGCTGGAATGTGGCACCAACATTTTTAAGGCCAAAAGGGATCTTGCGATAAGCAAACATGCCCCAAGGACAGATGAAAGTTGTCTTATGTTGATCAGCTGGGTGGATCTCAATTTGGTTGTAACCGAAAAAGCCATCCATGAACAAGAAGATGAGACTTCCAGCACAATTGTCTATGATCTGGTCGATAAAGGGAGTGGGGTAGTTGTCCTTGGGACAAGCTTTGTTCAGATCCCGATAATCAACATAGACATGAATGGTACCCTGCTTCTTAGATACAGGGACGACATTTGAGATCCATTATGTTAGTGGGATAGGGTAGATAAATCTAGCTTTCCAGAGTTTTCAATATCTGCCTTGATTGCCACAGTCTTTCAAGGGTGTACCGGCCGCAACTTTTGTCGGACTGGTTTAGCATCAGGATAGGTTTGAATCTTGTGCGAAACAATAGTGGGGTCTATCCCGGGCATTTCCTAGTAGTTCCAAGCGAATACATCTCGAAATTGCTTGAACAAGGTTGTGAACATTGTAATCTCTTCAGAGGAACACTTCTGGCCTAAATGAATGTGTTTCACTACACCAGGAGTAACTGATATGTCTACCAAAATGGTAGGTTCAATGTTTTCCAAGTTTCCTTCAGTGTTTGTTTGACATGTGAGTATCGGGGACTGAGGGAAAGGGTAGACATCCAAGGTAAATATGGTGGTAATGTGGTTCTCCACAGAGTCCAACGGAGGAAGGAAAGACAATTTATGGTGAAGGTCTTCCCACAAAGGTCATTCACACTCATGATTTCCATGATGGACTTGTCAGAATGAAAATTTTGGAGCAGAGGATTGGGTAGGGATGACGTCCGCTATAGAGAACAGGAGGTAGAGGCCACATCTAGGTGGTCCTCTAGTGCTGACTGGATAGACTCATAAGTGAGTTATGTAGGTGAAAGAGGCATGGTGTCTCCAATCAAGTGCGTAGTGGCTTCATCAGGTACAAGCCATTGATCGGTAGAGTTGGGGACAGATGAAATCCTAGAGGAGATCATGTTCACCGTGGAAACATGATTAGGGGGATCCGAGGTTGGAAAGACGCCCATAAGAGATGAATCTTTTATGACGCCGATCCCCACGCTCTCATATAGCTGCGAAGATTGTCCAAGTAATGGAACATTATCGCTCAGATGAGTAGTGGTCTCAGGTGTACATAAATCTAGTTGGTCGACAGTAACAATTCGGCCTTGGTGGGAGATTTGTACTATGTGGAATTGTACTATGCAGAATTCGGCCTTGGTGTCAGGTGTACATAAATCCAGTTGGTCGACAGTAACAATTCGGCCTTGGTGGGAGAATTGTACTATGCAGAATAGAGATGATGCCACCATAGTCATGGCATAAAACCAATTACAACCAAGTAGAATATTATAATCTAACCGGGCGGTGACCACTTCCATGTTAATAGTAGCGGTCTTACCTCCCAACTCAACTTCCAAGGCTTGTAACAGCCCATGAGGTTGAAAGCCATGCCCGTTGAATGATTTCAAGGTGGTGGGAGAATGGTTCAACTCGGGAGAGCCAATGGCTCTCCAACACGAAATCGACATGATCGAGGTAGAGGCACCTTCGTCCAAGACGGTATGATGGATTGTCTTCCCAGCAATGTTTGTGGCAACTTGAAATGCCAACTAATGGGAAAGCCTCGTCTTAAAGTACTCAAGATGGAACATGATGGTATTAGAAGAATCTGGATCAATTGCGCTGATGGCAACGAGGAGAGTCTTGCCCTGGTTAGGACAGTTCTCCAAGACCTTTAACATTGACATAGCACAAGGAGCTTGCGCCAGGTTCTCTACAATATTGTAGTTCTGAGCAGCCGAAGCATTGGGACTGAAAACAACTTTTCGAATCGTGCTCTTGGGCGGACGTGACATGAACTCTAAAGAAGGCTTCTCTATGGTGAGAGAAGCGTGTGGTACGGTGACGTCGAGAATAGAAGTGGAAGCTTTTTCAGTATTACTTCCAACGGGTTCCTTTTGAGGGATTGAGTCATATGAACGAGAACATGTGTTCAAGTTGACGGTCTCACTATGCATCATGAGAACATGCGCGGTGGAGGATGCCTCTCCTTGGGAAGGAGAGGTGTGTGTGATTAGTTGTTGGTTCTGAGCAGGGAAGGGATCGTTGAGAACTGCGGTAATAGAGCTTCCCTTGAGAAAATTTTGCACCTCATCTCGGTGGGGACATTCCTTTGAGAAATGGTCTCCACCGCATAGTAAACAAGGATACTTCAACTTCCTCTTTTGTTTCGTGTCTTCGAAGGTGGACTTGGGCTCCTGCTGGTTAGAAGGTTTCTTAGGTTTCCCTTTGTCTTTCTTCTTACCACCAGATTTCTAAGATGAAGCTGATTGAACAAAATTCACCTCTTAGGTGGAGGCAGGAGTGGGTGACTTGGTGATGCTATTGCCAGCCTGTGTTGGGGATGGGAAAGAACCCTGGGGGTTCGACGATCCAACAGTTGGAGTAGGAGGCTCAGTGGTAAGGGAACCAATGATGCCATCGGCCTGAGGTCCCTTAGGGGGTTTTGCAGGGGCATACATAGGGTGAGGTGTGTCAGGAAAAATTTAATACAATGTATCGGATTGAGCATAGACCAAGTCTAAGTAATGGGCACAGGAAATAGCCTATTCCTCAGTGACGGTCCCTCCCATGGCCACGTCTCGAGCTACGACAAGTAAGAGAGACTTTGTAAACTAGTTAGCTAAGAGTTGGTCTGGAATATGAGCCTTAATAAGACATCGTCTTCACCGCCATTCATGAATATGATCTGAAATATGAGTGGCAGTGTTCTGGAGAAGGGAGGTCAATAAGTTTGTACCAGTCCCATAGCGGATGGGCAACTGGAAATGGGTCAAAAACGACATAGTAAGAGATCGGAAATCTGGAAAAGAATTTGGTGGTAGTTCAATATACCACTTGGCAGCTGGGCCGGTGAGAGTCCATTGAAATAACCAAAGACGTATCGAGTCATCCATCAAGGAGTTGGATGAACACCATAAATGGTATGTCATCACATGGTTCTTTGGATCCTCACTGGGCTTGCCATCAAATTTGGGAATATCTGATGGTAGTTTCACTAGAATAGGTGGCCAATTATGTCCACGGAAGATGGGGTCATTAGTCAGACGAGACAGGTTGGGTAAGCCCAACGTAGCAGAAAAGGGTAGCTGTTGGTTCGACTACGGGTACTGATAGTACTAGTATGGCATGTATGGACCAGTGGGACCTTGCATCGACTAGTTGTAGGGTGTCCCTGGAGGAAACTGACCGTAAGGGGGTATGTTTCCTGGACCATATGTAGGTCCGCCGCCATAATAAGGTGGTCCGTTACCATAATACGGTGGTCCATTACCAAAAGGTGGGGGTCCACCTCCATTGTCGAGAGGGGGTGGGCCGCCTCCAAATGGTGGGAGTCTGCCTCCACCGCCGGGAGGGGGTGGGCCACCTCCAAATGGTGGGGGTCCACCGCCGCCACCGAGATAGGATGGACTACCACCACCTCTACCGGGAGGAGGTGGTGCTCCACCGTTGGCGCCAGAAGGGTAAGGGCCCTCTCTGCCACCTCCACCAGGATAGTATGGTCCTCCACCACCACCACCAGGATGGGATGGTCCTCCACCACCGCCACCAGGATGGGATGGTCCTCCACCACCACCGCCAGGATGGTATGGTCCTCCACCACCACCGCTAGGATGGGATGGTCCTCCACCACCACCACCACGATGGGATGGTCCTCCACCACCCGGGGGGAGGGGGTGGCCCTCCACCTCCGCCTGAAGGGGGAGGACCTCCACCTATGCCGCCAAGGGGGGTGGCCCTCCACCTCCACCTGAAGGGGGAGGACCTCCACCTATGTCGCCAAGGGGGGTGGGCCTCCGGAATTATGTGTGGGCCCGCTCCCTTCGACAGGAGGTGGGGGTGGACCAAATGGGGGTAGTAGGAATTGAGGGACTGTAGGTGGGGTTCCATGTTGTAAAACATTTTGCTTCCCCCATAGAGTGTATGGATTTCCAGGATAAGGTATCCCGTAGAGTGCGTTTCCGGGATTGAATTGTCCCTACACAGGGTTAAGATAAACTGGATACGCTTGACTCCATGGTGGTTGAATTGCATTGGATAGTCCCCCAACATGGGATAATCCCGTGGTGGAAGGTCCAGCAGGTAGGGAATTTCTAATGGAAGGACCGATGGGAACTCCTCCTCCAGTATTATGGTGAGGAGACGGCGGATGCCCCCCAACAACAAATTTCTAACCACTAATCATAGGTTGACCCAACACGGGTTGTTGATTATCTACTACAGGATTAAAATTACCCGTAAGGAAGGTAGGGGTTAAAGAGTATCCTCCCCACGAGTTTTGGAGTGGGGGAGGAGTGGGTAATGTAACCATGGTAGTAACATGTGTGCTGGACTGTTTTCCTTAAACAGATAGAGTCATTGGGGGTATAGAACTGGTCTCCTATCTAAGGGGTGTATGTGTACGAAGTGAGGGTTGACCAGATACAAAAGTGATCATGTGTTGGGTGGGTGATTCTGGTGAGTCAAAAGATAAATAACAACTTGAGAGTGGTCGATAAGGAGGTAATGTCAGGTCTTCAGCCCTTCGTAAAATACTTTGTCTTCGAAACTCATCACCCATAGCACGTAATTGATTCAACTGATCACGATAAGGTGCTAGAGGCTCATCAGGAGTAGCCCAACTGGGTGGGGATGAAATGGAAAAATGAGCCACTGGTTGGCCTAGAGATGATGTCCAAAAAGCTGCAGTTGGATCAATAGCTAGTACAGGGTTGTCCTGGGGTGGATTTAACCATTCCACTGATCCAGGCTCTCTCGATAAAACGGGAGGTAATTCTGGTGAAGCAAAAGTTTCCACCTCTTCACCACGTGGGGGGTTAGAGGTGGGTGAATCTAGAGGGAACATGTGTGCCCCAAAATTCAAAGTAGGGTTTTCTACTTCAGGTGACACGACCATGACGTGTGGTTCCATTCTTACCTTCGAAATTACCTCCTAGTTAAGGGGATGTTCGGGAGGTCAGTTCAAAATTCTGCAGGACCTTCTCCAAGAAAAGTCAGCCAGAGTGACTGACACAAAGTTTCTCCTAGGGTAATCTAAACAAAACAAAAGCAATCCAGAGAAATATACACAAACTAAGTCCACAAGCAAACTTATGTGATAGGTGTGGATTCAAAAGTCTAGAACCTCACAGGATTGTCAAGGCTTCACAAATCGCGATATACTCCAGGGTCCAATAGTTATACTCGGCCCAATTTTTCAGAGCACTAACTAGGGAGGATTAGGACCGTACCCCTGACCATATAACCCGACTACCTGATAGTATATGCGTAGTAGCTCCCCGAGTGTTGTTCTCAATGTATTGCTCTGCCAAGATGGCCAAATGGATAGCTTAGTTGGTCTCAGGAATCCTAATGGTGTCTCCCGATATACTCAAGGTACGTGGGAGCTCAAATCCATAGTGGTGATGTCTAATGCACAACCGTACAGCACGAGACCTTCCTATATAATATCGAGTACGTGAAACACCTTCCTATATACTATCGAGTACGTGAAACACCTTTCTATATATGCCAAGTACGTGAAGTGCCTTTCGATATACCCTAAGGTGCATGAAAGAGCCTTCGATATAGCTGGTTGGTACGTGAAAGAGATTCGATATACCGGTTGGTACGTGGAAGACTACAATACCCCCGGAATACAGTGCTAGAAAGTAACGACAACTACCACGTTTTACGACGTCGGAACACGTCTCTAACTTAACACACAAGTTACTAAAATTTTTACCCTAGTTCTACCATTAATTTTATCTGGACGGTTAGGTGAGTGCATGAGGTGAGTACATAAACGTAAGCATAATGCAAGCCCTAACTACATGAAAAAATGTACTTTTCTTTCAATGAAATCTATTTACGAGAAGGACAAATCTTTTTCCAAGTGGTCTTACCAAAACAACCAAATGCAACACAATCCCAAATCTACCAAATTTGACAACAAAAATACTCTTTTCATTTTTTCCATTTTTCCAAGCAAAACACAAAAATCCACAAGGATCAAAAACCAAATCTAAACATTTTCTTTTTATCTTTTCAAATCAAAAATGAAACTCCAACTATGGGCATGATACTGGTAGGCAAGTCTATGTAATTGTGAGTAATAGGAAAATAAAAACTCAGAGAGGGATGGACATTCTTCGATGGGGTTACCACCCCAAAGGCATGTTCATTGTTAAAGAAGCTTATAATCTTCAAACCAACCCTGTGATTCCTATGGCGGACCCTACTTGGAAACATTTGTGGGAGCCAAACTTTGGCCTAAAATAGCCATCTTTCTATGGTTGGTTTTAAGGGGCAGATTCTTAACCTAGGACAATATCGTGAAGAGAGGGTTCGAGGGACCTTCCCTCTGTGTCCTCATGGACAACATGGTGAAACGATAGCACACCTGTTAGATGAATGCAGTTTCTCCTCTTCTCTTTGGGATAAAGGCGCCAGGATTTTCTGCCGGTCTGATTGTGTTAGGACTGCACCAGGGGAGATTGTTAGACAATGGAGGAATGACCCTTTTCAAGGGAGAATTCTTAACTGGGTTTGGCAACTCTTTCCAGGTTTTACCCTATGGGAGGTGTGGAAGGAACGAAACAAGCATCTTTTTACTGGAAAAAGTAGTACGTGGAAGATGGTCTGGGGCATATACAGCATGGGATTACTGAGACACTAAAATTAACTTCGTGGACTGAACAAGATCTTAATATATCGGCTAATGAGTTACGGATTCTTCATACCTAGGGCATCACGGTGCTTCCTCATTTTGTCGGGCATAGCAATACTAGTATTACTGTGCAGGATAGTCCGATGGTGTGGTCTCCGCCATTACAAAGGTGGCCGAAGCTTAACTTCGATGGGGCCTCTAAAGGCAACCCCAGGAATGCAAGGTATGGTGGTGTTTTGCGCAATTATCAGGGCGAGGTAATGTTTAGTTACTATGGTCATCTGGGACATGAAACCAACAATGTTGCTGAATGTGAAGCATTGCTGCAGGGCTTAAGCATGGTGGCACGTCATGGCTTAAGTTGCTTTATTGTGGAAGGGGATTCAAATATGCTAATTCATATTTCCATTAAACTAAACAATGGGACACGGGTTGATAAGCTAGAAATATCGTGGCGTCTGGCGTGGCATTTGACGTGTCTGAGCAACCTCATTGCTTCTTTCAACTCTGTTACTTTCCAGCACATCAGGAGGAGTGCTAACTACCTATCTGACACGCTGGCTAACCAGGGATCCAACAACCTTAATGAAAGATGGGATGGGGAGGCTTTGGAATTACCCTTGGGTACATGTCATCTTAAATGTATGAGGATTTTTTAGTGTGACCATGGAGGTAAGATGCCTGTAGCTGATGATAGATTAACTCCTAACTCTGATGGTAATTAACAGTTGGTACCCTACTATGGATGATCCTGACAGATGGCACTCTGGTAAACTTGATAAATGGGAAACTATGCGGCTTTTCGTAGACTTCCCATCGTCTGGGGATGTTATGTTAAGAGATTTGGTGTGTGAGAAGGTCATGGCGGATAGGCCTCGCACATTTCTTATGGATCATTCTGATCAGAGGGGTGTGGATATGACGAAGGCATGGGACATACTTAATCATTACCGAGTTTGGATCATGATGATGGATTTAATGGCTGCAGGGGGCAGCTTTCCTTTAAATTCAGTGTTCAAGGGTGGTAACAGTCATAGTGGTTATTGCCTGTATTACGTTGGTGCCTGTTGTAGTTCTTTTGTTTCCATTTGGGGTGTGCAGAGTGATAGTAAGGGTGCTGGTATCATGCTGCCAAGAGGGAGAAATGTTAGGAGAGGTAGAAGAGCTCATGGTGAGCCTAGCAATTTCAGAGGGGGTACCTTGGCTCAGGATAGCCCCAATCGGGAGCAATGGAATGCTGCCGCGATGGTATATTCTTTCACTGTTTCTTTCCGCTAGAAGTGTAGCAAGAAGTGGAGGAGGTGGAAGCGGACTTATGGCGCCTGGTGGGTGAGTAGGAGCTTCCAGGGGAGGCGGTTGCTATGGCTAAATGGATCCACAACCCGGGAAATATGATGGGGTGAATGACTCTATACAATCGGGCCGTCGTGACTCTGTGGGTAACCAAGACTCTTATTGCACAATTCATGGAAACTCGGGGCGACATCCTATTTGGCTCTCAGCGGATGAAAATGTTGTAGGAACTCTACAAGGACCATGCTGAGGAGTCGCATTGGATCCATATCAAGCTGCATGCATTGGCTGGTGACTTTGGGATTTCTTTCCTTACCCGACCCAACAAAGTGGAGAATCCACATGAGATCAATCTGTGTGGAAAGGGGGAGGTTGTGGAGGCACCTCCGGTTGTGATCATCGAAGACGAGGCTGGTCCGTCGGGGTAATTTATTTTATGTGGTGACTGGTCTCTTCCTGAACTAGTACTGTTTCCGCATGGTGATTATTGGCTTGTCTTGATTTACTGTTGTCCCTTTTTCCAGTTCTCTGGCGGTGGGTTTGTTCTCTGGGTGATGTCTGTCTGCTTGGCATTTTCTTTTGTAATTGGGGTTTTGCCTCTGGTTGGTCTGGGGGTTTGGGGCAAGTATCTTTAGTTTTGTAATAGTTCTCTATTTCCCGTTTGGTTTCTTGTAAGTGGTTCGGCCGCTGTAGCTTTGTTCAGTATTTTGATGTCGATGTTTAAAGACTCTAGGGTTTGGGTTACTGGTTTTATGGGAAAGTTCAAGCTCTGTGGTGGCTCATTTAGCACCCAGTTGTTCGTTAAGATGAAGATTGTAATTTTGGTCCTACCTTAATAGAATGAAAGTTTTTTTTGCTTAAAAATAAAAAATAAAAAATGAAACTAAGTAATGAAAAGAGAGAATTTCTATCTAGAGCACACTAACTTTTCCAATTTCACTATGATAGCTTAAAAACATAACAAAAAACAAAGACGCATATAATTTTTCAAGCATGGAATCACTTTTTGCAAAGACTTGATCTCACTCAAATTTTTCAAGAAAATGAATGGCTCATAATTCCTGAAAAGAACAAATGATTAACTCTTCTTTTCAAACTTTCCAAAATATTAATGAATGATAAATCCCAATGCATGAACCAATTTCCACAACAATTTTCAAATGAACTTGAAAACGGTAAAAATGATGCACTTTGAATTTTTCAATGATATGCCAAGATTACAACTTGATAACTATAATGTTTTTTAAGCATGAATAGTTGAAAAGAGAGATTATTTGCAGCACTCCAAACACTCAGAAATTCTCAATAAAATGACAAGCACTCATATGAACTAGAACACTCGAGACACTCAACAAGTAACCGAATGCAATCAAAGCTAAATAACATGTGCGAAAGAGGTCTGGGATCGGACCCAATACAAAGATCAGATCAAGTGAGGAGAGGAGGGAATGCAACGTCAAGTGGATGAAGGTGGGGGAGACCAAAGTGTCCACCACTACCAGAACTCAAACTTGTCCAAGATGGAACCCAAAACCACTCTGAATCAAACCAAACACTAGCAATGCAACATCAAAAAGGTCTATGAATGGAAGATACAGTGCAGAGGAGGTCGGTAAGGAAAACCAAAATCAAAGGTTGATGAGGAGAAGAACTAAGCACAAAAACTAGACTGCTCGTCACAGTCTCTGGTCAGATGCAGAGCGACCATCGCAGGATGGTAACAGGTGAACTGCGACAGCGTTGCAGGATGTCAAACTGTGAAGTGCAACAACTTCGCAGGTTGTAGAGCAGTAGACTGCGCCTGATAGGGGAACGTCACTCTGGATATATTACTCAGGTGCGATGGGTGAGATCCCTATGCAAGGATGAAAAGATCTCCAAATATGATCAACCAAAAGGCTTGACAATCAATCATATAGACTCAAAGGAAGTCAACAGACTCTTCAATGAGAAGATCTGATGGTGAAATGGTTAAGGAGGCAAAAGAAATGGCTCATAAAGAAATCAGAGAAAAAGACTTTCAAACTAAAAACTGAAAACAATGCATTGTATTTTTCCCCAGTATGGTTGCCAAACTTGTTACCGGACAATCTACCAAAAGCGGACTTAAGGCATGATCTCCCTAGCTCAACGTAAGTCTAGAACAAGTGAGACAGAATATAAAGCAACTTTCCTAGATCTAGTTAAAGATCGAGTAATTAGATGTCTTACCTCTAGCTTGTAGTTCTTTCTCCTTGATGTTGTTCCAAGCTCCAAGGTCTTTAGATATCAACTGCAAAACCTGTCAATTCATATAGAACAATACAAGCAAGTAAAATGCATCTAAACAGTAACAGATCTAGGTAAACAGTTAAGTAGGTAAACTACCCAAACATCATTAACACAACAAAATTTGGTGGAAAGTGTTTATATTATTGTATTAAAGAAGGGAAGTACAAAGAGTGATGATTACAACCAAAGCTTAGCATCGCAATCCTCCTCCAACAAGCCAATGCCAAAGCCTCCAAAGGAAGTATAGGTCTCCCAAGATATGAGTAGAGATCTCCTAAGCTAATTTCACCAACATGCAAGTACTATAGACTTCCTCCCTTTGGAATGGGAATGAGCCTCATATATATAGGACTAAGAGGATATGGTAGGTTGAGATATAGTGGGAGAGGGTTAATGGATCCTCCCAAAGGGATAGGGAACCAAATTCCAACTCCCCTATAGGTTAGGGATAGAGATCCACATCACACACCTTCGAGAATGGGCTCGAAGATGCCCTTTATCCATTTAACTGACATCGTCACAGGCCGCATGAGGGTGACCTGCGACGTCACAGGTTGCACAAAGGTGACCTGTGACGTCACAGGTTGCACAAAGGTGACCTGCGACGACCTCACTAAAGCCAATAGAAATAGGTTAGTATCTCTTCCAAGTTGACAAATTAGTCAAAGTAACTTCAGGGATGTTTACACTGAGTATTATGATGGGAATATTTAGGTGTAATAGCTACGTTGGATTTGACTGCTCTTCATCGGACCACTTTGCCTTGGCCTAGTTCGCACCAAAATTTCGCAAAACTTTACCCCAAAAAATTACCTGGCCCAACACAATTACCTCCAAAAGTAATACCCCTTTAGGAAAATAAACCAACACATTAATTAGAAACCTATGACACTTATTTGACCAACCATTTGTTAAAATTATGGACCTTATTTCTTTCCAAAACTCTTTGATATTTAGTCAAATTGTTTCTCACCCTTTCTTTGGACCTATCTATAATAGTGGTTCTTATTGTCTAATAACTAGTAGGTACATATAATTTTCCAAATCTGCAATCTTCTTATATGCATAGATGAAGTAAGGGCTTCTGACCAAACTAAATGAGATAACATATTCAAAAAACATGCCAACAACAATATCATCAACTTTGTGATTTTGTACAATCTTCTAGAGAGAGTTTAATGCTTATGTCCCACTTTATTTGATGTTCTGAGATGAACTTCCAGTTCTAGTTATGCTTGAAGAAAATGAAGGAAAGGGGTTTTCATTCATTACATTTTATGTTTGAAGGTATTGTCTTTTGTTTTCTTTCAGTGCCTTGGCTTTTTTTATTTTAACATTTTCAAGTATCTCCTTGAGTCATGCAAACACCATGGAACCCTTTGATGCCACTACTAATAGAAATTAGGTGGCTTATTAGTTGGCGTATCCAATTTATCTAGATGTTTCCATCCTTTCAATTTCGTTCTAACATTTTTATAGCTCACCAATTTATGTTCACATAAATTAATAACCCATCAATTTTAATTTCACAAAAAATAAAAAATATAATTTTTTTTAAATAAGATGTTAACATAAATTAATAACCCAACAATTTTAATTTAACAAAAATATATAAATTATAATTTTTTTAAAATAAGATGTTTATGATTTTTTTTGCAAATGTCCAAAATAAAGGAATCAAGAAATAAAAAATATCCTTTTAATTTAAATACAAATAAAATGTGAAAAATAATACACTATAAAAGAAAAACTACTATTATAATAAGTTATGTTTTTATTTTTTAAAACATTTTAAGATGATATATATATACAAATAAAATTAACTAATGTAAATATATATATATATATCCCTTGGAAAAAATCTTTTTATTCATAGAATAAACTTTTACTGCTCTAATGAGCTTACATCATTGATCAACCTCTCAGGCTTCATAAAAAAAGCAAAAAGTTGCTCATTATCATTACAAAAATATTGCATAATGATGTCTATGTCATAGCACTTGAAAAATTATAAGTGTTTTTCTTCCATTCTTCTAAAACTTACATCAGAATATAATACTTGGATACTTGATCATTGTTGTGTTCCTCTAATTCAATGAGACCCAGTTGAAATGCTAATGCTAATTTGGATAACGTATCTGCCTCTGAGTTGAGTTCTCTATAAATATGTGAGAAAGATAACATTTTGAAATAGGACTTTAATGAACTAATCTCGTTTAGTAGGTACTACAAATGAGGTGCTCTTATATTTTTTTGATCTTTCTCCCAGTGTATCACTACTTTAGAGTCACCGAAAATTTGAAGCCTACTCAATTCTTTATCCTTCACAATCTTCAAAAACTTCCCATAAAGCTGTTAGTTCTACTCTATTGTCGGTTGCTCTTCCTATTGCAAATTTGGTGCAAAGTTTTTTATTTTTTGAAAGATGTATAACACCTCCCAATACTCCAAGTAAAGGTTCGCCTTGACTTGCTCCGTCAAATAAATCCCATCGAGTGCTCTTGTTTATTTCCGGAGCAACTAGCACACATCTTTTATTTGGCTTGGGTATGGTTTTGTGCTCCTGTAATTTTTTTAACAACATTGCAGCAGTGAGATCAAAAGGAACCCATCTATTTTGTAATATTGCTTTGTTGCATGCTTCCCAAATGCTATATACGAAAAGAGATGGAAAGGCATCATAGCAGCGTACCCCGTCATGTTGCCACCATTCTTGTGTTTGTTGTTCCAAAGTTGTATCACTTCTTGCCGGAGTCCTGTTGTTTTTTAGGGTCTTTGAGACAGTATACCCGACGTCTCATGCATAAGGACAAGCACTGAACAAGTGAGAGGTCTTTTCCTCCTGTGTTTTGCATAAAACACACATGCATGGCCCTTGAAATCCTCTTTTTTCCATATTTTCCCATGTTAGCAATTTTTTACTTAAATCCAACCACAAGTTTATAATGGTTTTCAGTGGGTTGTGTCTTTTCCATATTTTATCCCACCACTATCTTTTTTATCCTTCCACCAGTACCTTACTTGCGGCTTCATATCCTCTTTTTGTTGTACAATCCCCATTCATTGCGTTCTTGGTCCAGATTATTTTATCCTGTGTATCTGCATTTAAGTGAATGGAACTTGTAACAAGTTTGATGACATATCTATTCCACTCCCCTGATTTTGATTTGGTTAAACCGAGGTCCTGCGATGATTTCCAACTGGCTCTTCCTTTCTGTTGAGGTTTTTTTGCATGCGCATCATTTAAAACATGGATCCTTTGTGCTTTCAACTGGAAAATTAAGGTATCTTACAACCTGTAATCTTCCCCTACGTCCACCCACGGATCCTCACCTATTCTGACCCTTTTACCATCTCCTATTATCCACGTTGTCCAAATGCCTATCAAAGGATAGGCCAGTACCAACGCTTTCCACCCTATTGACCCATTTTTATGAGTTTTGACATGGTTTCTGAACCAATCAACAATTGAAGAATTAGGGCAATACTTTGAGCTCATTACCCTTCCCCACATCTTTTCCGAGCTATGTGGAAGTCTCCATAACGATTTTGCTACCAGTGCTTTACCGAATAAGGTTGGATTTTTTATGCCCCATCCTCCAAGTTCTTTTGGAAGAGAAAGAGCTTATCATTTTACCAGGGGGATTCCTTAAGTCTGCCTACTTGTTGTCCATATAAAGGAGAAGCACTTCTTCCTTATCTTGGTTAGTATCCCTTTAGGAATGTAAGCAATGGATTCCCAGTAAACCAGAAAACTTTGTAGAACTACTTTGAGAAGAACTAAATGACCCCCTCTTGAGAGAAAATGATTAGTCCATACTAAGATTCGTGCATCGAATTTCTTGTATAGCCAAATCCAGTCTTGGAAAGAGTAGCAATTTGGTTTTAGGTAGTATCCTAAATACTTGAATCCTTCTGTGAGAGAGACTACTGGAAAGGGTAATATCTCTTTTCTAATCTGTAATAATCCTTCTAAGAAATCATTGTGAACCAGACTCGATTTTTCTAGGCTTATTACCATACTTGTTGCCTTCTTATAATTCTCTAGTAAAAAGGCATTGGCTCTGATATTTCCTTCAGTACCTTTCCCAAAAAGAAGGACATCGTCTACGAAGAGGGTGTGTGTAATCTCTTCTGAGCTGGAAACCTTTACACCAACTATTCTCCTTGTCTTTTTAACATTTTGTATTAATCGGCTCAGAGCTTCAGCTATCAGAAGAAACAATAAAAGAGAAAGGGGACAACCCTACCCCAAACCTCTTGTTGGGCAAAAAAAACTAGATGGAGATCCATTTATCATAACCGCAAAATAAGTTGATTGGATGCATCCCATTATCCATTCCACCATCTCTAGAGACATTCCAATTTGAATTAGAATCAGCCTCACAAAAGTCTAGTTCACCCTGTCATAGCCTTTTGATAGGTCCAACTTGAGTGCTAAAGCACATAGATATTCCTTCTTTATAGAGTGTATGGTCTCTTGTGCCAATGAGACTGCATCGTGTATCTGTCTATTAAAGATAAACCCAAATTGTTCTTCTAAAATAATTTCACTGAAGATTGGCTTTAATATTTGGACTATGATCTTCGCTATTACCTTATATATCAAATTTGTTAAATTTTGAGCATTAATTCACAATACTCTAGGATCTTCACTGAGAGAATAACATATACAGTATATCAATGCATAACAATCACAATAAGCATGACAAGCATCACAAGAATCAAAAGCATGAGAGACAAGAGACACAGAGTTTCCGTGGGGAAAACCCTAAGGTGAAAAACCCCACAACTTCCTCAGAGATAGAGAGAGAAATGGCTCAACCAAAGTACAACCAAAATACACTTGAGATTGTCTCCTAGAAGTAGATGATCCTCCTCCTCACTAGTGCGCCACTTTCTGAGTGAGAGAGATATGACTTTCTGAATGATCTAAATAGAGATCTCCTGATCTCTATTTATACTAACCTGTTTGCCCAGTGACCTTATGGGGCCTACTTGTATAGCTAGGTACATCCACAATATAATATATATTTCAGGGCCGACCCCACACATGGTGGTATAATAACCCATCGGCAAGTACACACACTTGCGACACTTGTCAATCCACATGACGACACTTCCTTATAGAGGAATAACACATCTCTAATAAGGGTACAATAAATATATATGAAATACATAGATGAAATACATTCCGATGTTAAATATACATCAACACTCCCTCTTAACTAGGAAGGTATTTCTCGACATAGATCTGCTAGACAAGTCTTCTTCTCGAGATCATCGTCATCGATGCATTGTCATCATCATCGTCACTACTACTGCTATCTCAACCAATCTCTGACTCTACTCGTCATAGGAAGTTCTACAGATCCAATCCTTTTTCATACTGGATGTAGGCCCACCACCTGCATGTCTTCATCATCACTGGGCATACTGTGGAAATCTCAGGACTTATTATGTGCGTCACAAAACCTTAAAAGAGTCTCTTGACTAGCAAGAACCCTAAAGAGCATCTGAGGCCTTTTTCATCCTATCCAGATCTCCAGGACTTATTACATGTGACCCCACCACAAAACCTCGAAACAGAATCCCAGGACTGATTACGAGCACAAGGCTCAACCTATCGGATCTCCCATGGCACAAATTACATGTGGTCACCACAAAACCTCGAAAGAGTATCCTAGGACTGATTACGAGCACAAGGCTCAACCTATCTGATCTCCCAGGGCACAAATTACATGTGGTCATGGAAAAACCTCGAAAGAGCATCCCAGGACTGATTACGAGCACATGGCTCAACCTATCGGATCTCCCAGGGTACAAATTACATGCCATAGGACAAAACCTTGAAAGAGCATCTACCAGATATCCCAGGGCACAAATTACATGCCATAGGGAAAACCTCGAAAGACTATCTGCAGATCTCCCAAGGCACAAATTATATGTCCTCCCAAGCAAAACCTCGAAAGAGCATTTGCCAGATATCCTACGGTACAAATTACATGCCATAGGAAAAACCTTGAAAGACTATCTGCAAATCTCCCAGGGCACAAATTACATGCTTATCTGCACAACCTGTTCCACGGCCACAGAGTATCAACCTGATACTCACCATACATCATCCTAATGTACACATGATCATCCTGATCATCATCACTGCAACATCCTGCTGCATGTCATCTGGAGCAACATCCTGAAGCTCGTCATCCATGATCATCTTGATCATACAATGCATCCACCTGATGCATACCAAGTATCTACCTGATACATATCATCATACATGATCCACCTGATCATACAGTGTATCCACCTGATACAAATACAAATACATGATCCACCTGATCATACCTGATACATATCAACATACATGATCTACCTGATCATACAATGTATCCACCTGATACATATACAGATACATGGTCCAAGCATCCAACATGATGCGTACATACATATAAATGATCCAACTGATCATATCCAGCATCCAACATGATGTGTACATACATATACATATAAATGATCCAACTGATCATATCCAGCATCCAACATGATGCATACATACATACATATAAAAATGATCCAACTGATCATACAAAGCAAAAACCAGAACATCATCCTGATACTCATCATCCAGCACTTACATCCACATCCATGTGAAGGATCCTCCTTCCAACATGCTTGGAATGGCTTCAGCAAATGTGTCCATCACTTCTTCCTTGAAGTGTCATCAATCCGAAGAACACCAAGCCTCTCCCTGAAGTAATCGAACTTCACCCTGGCTAGTGGCTTCGTCAGCACATCTGCAATCTGCTCATCCGTCGCAATGTAAAGGAGCTTCACAGCTCCTCTCTGCACCATATCCCTGATATAGTGATATTTGATCTCTATGTGTTTCGACCTGTCATGAAACACTGGGTTCTCAGACAGCTTCACACAACTCTGGTTATCACAAAAGATACCAGTAGCATCCAACGGGAGATCAAATAACTCAGACAGTAGCTTCCGTAGCCATACTGCCTCACAACTAGCTGAACATGCTGCAACATACTTTGCCTTAGCTGTACTCAGTGCTACGCAGGACTGCTTCCTGCTAAACCAAGAGATCACACCTGATCCCATACTGAAGCAGCACCTAGATGTGCTCTTCCTATCTGCATCATTGCCAGCCCAATCTGAATAAACATAACCCTGTAGGTTAAACTTTTGATTCACTTCATACTTGAACCCATAATCCATTGTACCCTTCAGGTACCTTAGAACATGCTTTACAACAACCAAATGAACACTCCTCACATTTGTCAGGAACTGACTCAATGTGTTCACCGCAAAGCAAATATCTGGTCTCATGTTTGTTAGGTACATCAAGGACCCAATCATCTGAGGATACATAGAGACATCAACCGGCTTAGATGAAGCATCACATAGAAGCTTCAGATTCGATGCCATAGGTGTGGCCATGGCCTTGCAATCCATCATCCCGAATCTCTTCAGGATATCTACTGTGTACTTCCCTTGACCAAGGAAGATCCCACCTATACTCTGCCACACCTCCATACCTAGGAAATAATGCATCATTCCCAAATATTTCATATCGAACTTGGCATCAAGCTTTCTCTTAGTATATGCAATCAATCTGTCATCTCCTGTTACAAATAAGTCATCCACATACAGGAGTAGAATGACAGGATTCCCTTCCTCAACCTTGTATTAAAGGTTGGAATCCGCTTTACTCTTGGTAAATCCCAAACTAGGTAGGAAGTTGTCCATCCTACCATTCCAAGTTCTGGGAGCTTGTTTCAAGCCATACAAGGATTTCTTCAATCTGCACACATATGACTCCCTGTCATGTATTTTGAAACCGAGTGGCTGCTCCACATATACTTCCTCTTCAACTACATCATTCAAGAAAGCAGTCTTGACATCCATCTGGTGTATTTTCCATTTCATTGCTGCAGCTAGGGCAAGTACTGTTCTGATGGAAGTATACCTAGCTACAGGTGCAAAAGTTTCTTCATAATCTATTCCCTCTTTTTGAGAGAAGCCACGAGCTACGAATCTTGCTCTGTATTTCTCTACACTGCCATCTACAGCATGCTTGATTTTGTAGATCCATTTAGAAGTCACAACAGACTTCTCTTTAGGTCTTGGTACAACATCCCAAACATCATTCTTCATTATTGATTGGTATTCCTCAACCATGGCATCCTTCCATTCTTTCTTTTCCGCTGCTTCTTCATAACTAGAAGGCTCTTTGTTCATAATGTCATAGAGTAAAGCAACATAGCTGGTATGTGATCTGGTTCTCTTCTTTGCTCTGTGTTCTTCTTCTGGAATGCCAAATCTTTTTGCATCTTGAATGAGCTCTCTAGCCCATGCAGGTTTCCTCTTGTGAGAGTTATCCTCACGGGGTGGATCTACAGGTTCTTGCAGATCTTCAAACTCACGAACAACTTCTGGAACTTCTTCAGTCATGGTAGTGTCTTGAAATCTAGTTTCCTTAGGTTATTCATAAACTTCAATAGGTGCCTTCCTTGATTTGATGAATGCTGAGTTTTCATCAAATGTTACATCCCTGCTGACATCAATCTTCTTGAACCCTGGAAAGTATATTCTGTAAGCCTTCGAGCTTTCACTGTAACCCACAAAGATACCCTTCTTTCGTGAAGGATCTATTTTAGTCCTCTTTTCCTTTGGGACATGAGTGTATACTGGACAACCAAATATTCTGAGATGGCTAACTTCAGGTTTCTTACCATAAAAGACCTCTTCTGGTGTCTTGTTGTCCAATATCTTGTGGGGTATTCTGTTCTGCACATATACAGCTGTTCTAGCTACTTCTGCCCATAGATGCATAGGTAGATCCTGGTCATGCAGCATTGCCCTTGCTGCTTCCATGATAGTTATGTTCTTCCTTTCTACAATTCCATTATGTTGAGGATTATAAGGAGCAGTCAACTCCCTCTTAATCCCTGAATCACTACAAAGCTTCTTGAAGTCACCTGAGGTGAATTCTCTACCATTGTCGGATCTAAATGTTTTGATCTTCTTGTCAGTTTTATTCTGCATCAAGGTTTTGAATTCCTTGAATTTATCAAACACCTCATCTTTGTTCTTCAAGAAGTATACCCAAGTCTTCCAAGAGAAGTCATCAATAAATGAGACATAGTAAACATACCCACTCAGAGAACTGGATGACATAGGACCACATACATCTGAGTGGATGATTTCCAGGATGTCTTTTGCCTTGCTTTCACTACTTGGGAAAGCCTTCTTAATGTTCTTACCTTTTGCACATCCTTTGCAAACACCTTCATGTTTGGTCTTGATTTCAAGAAGAGCCTCTACAACCTTGCTTGCAATTGGAAGTGCCCTATAGTGCATATGAGCAAGTCTTCTATGCCAAAGTTCACTTGGCTCCATGGATTCATGTACCATGGCATGTTCAGGTTGTGCCTTCAATTTATACAACCCTCCCTCTTACTCTCCAATCACTACTGCATCATCTATGTTCTTTCCCTTTGGCCACATTAGGACTTGGCCATCCACAAATGCAACCCTCATACCTTTTGCATCCAATGCAGAGATGGAGACTAAGTTCTTCTTGAGCCCAGGTACATAAAGGACTTCTTTCATCTTCAAAGATTTTCCAGAATCTAGGTTGTAGGAGGCTTCACCACTTCCTTTGATTGGGTATTGATAATCATCCCCAAGTTTCACCTTATGGGGTGATTCATGTTTAGATAGATTCACAAAAGATTCCTTAAACCCAGTCATGTGTTTAGAAGCCCCACTGTCAATCAACCAATCATTACAACCATGGGAGATAGTACCTGTGAGAGTAGAAATTAGAACATATTCTTCTTCACTTGATGAGTCATCATCACTATCACATTCTGCCTAGCCTTTTTCTTTGGGGGTTCATCATCTTCGGCAGCATGAGCATGATATATTCTTTTGTTATTCTTCTTCTTCTTATTAAAGTTGTTGTTGTTGTCTTTCTTCTTCTTGGGACAATCTGAAGCAAAGTGTCCCTTCTCATTGCAATTGAAGCTTTTGAGATCTTTCTTATCTTTATGATAATGGTGGTGTGAGAATCTCCTGTTATGAGATGATTCTTTCTTGGACTTGCCTTTCCTAGCATGTGTTGTGAGAGCTTGATCTTCATTTCCCATCTTTTCTTCTCGGGCCACAAGCCTAGCTTCTTCTTGAGAGCATTCTTCCCGCAATCTGTTGAAGGAGATCAACTTCTTCCTTGCACAAATTCCTTGAATAAAGGAATCCCATGACCTGGGTAGGCCATTTAGAGTGGTCATCACCACTTCACCATTCTCCACCATTTCATCCACTGCTTCTAGTTGTTCCTTGATCTGGGAGACCCTTGAAAAATAAGATTGAATGGTTTCTCCATTCTGAAACTTTACTCCTTTCAATTGGTTCCGCAGGGTCATCTTCTGATTTATGTTCTTCCCTTCAAATAGCTTGGTCAAAGAGTCAAACATCTCCTTGGGTGTCTTTAGAGAAGACACATGTGGTATGAGATGGTCTTTGATAGAATCAACAATGATTCTCTTTTCCTTGACCAAGTTCTTCTTATGCAATACTTTATCCTCTTCATCCTCTGGGATAGGGATGTTTTCTTTTACATATGAGTCCAACTCATTCTCTTCCAGGATTAACCCAATCCTATACTTCCAAGCTCGGAAGTTATCAGCCCCTTCAAGCTTATCCTCAAGCTTGGTGTGGTGAGACATCTTAAAGAGTAATTCAAATGGAAATAGAAAATATTTAGGTCTTACCACTTGAAATATTGAAAAACTGGATCTGGTCCCAGATTAGGGTTTGTCGAAAAAACCCTAAAAATTCAAAACGTGAATTTCAATTTTCTAAAAGGATAGAAAGATGCGCCTTGATGAGCTGATCAACCCGGTGTATTCAGAATTTGAGATCAGCAAAGCTTTACCCTTTAGATTTGCCTTTTTGTCCTCCCAGGTTCACTAGGGAGAGCCTTGAATTAGGGTTTGAGTTTCCCGGAGATCTACCAAGCCAAAAATCTCGATCCAAAGCTCTAAACTTCGCTTTTTGCAAGGAGCTTCCAGCTATGTCTTTAGATTTCAGAAATTCCTATTTTTGTGGAAACCCTAATTTTTAGGGCCAAATCTGAAAATGCTCAGAATTGAATTCTGATTGGACAGATAGATTCTCCTTGATGAGTAGAGTCAATATACTATACTGCTTTTCCAAAATCTGTGGAGATAAACCCAATAAACAAGAAACTCAAGTTTCCGTCACTGCAAAATGTCTTCTTCTCAAGTTAGCTCTGATACCATGTTAAATTTTGAGCATTAATTCACAATACTCTAGGATCTTCACTGAGAGAATAACATATACAGTATATCAATGCATAACAATCACAATAATCATGACAAGCATGAGAGACAAGAGACACAGAGTTTCCATGGGGAAAACCCTAAGGTGAAAAACCCCACAGCTTCCTCAGAGATAGAGAGAGCAATGGCTCAACCAAAGTACAACCAAAATACACTTGAGATAGTCTCCTAGAAGCAGATGATCCTCCTCCTCACTAGTGCGCCACTTTCTGAGTGAGAGAGATATGACTTTTTGAATGATCTAAATAGAGATCTCCTGATCTCTATTTATACTAACATGTTTGCCCAGTGACCTTATGGGGCCGACTTGTCTAGCTAGGTACATCCACAATATAATATATATTTCAGGGCCGACCCCACACATGGTGGTCTAATAACCCATCGGCAAGTACACACACTTGCGACACTTGTCAATCCACATGACGACACTTACTTATAGAGAAATAACACATCTCTAATAAGGGTACAATAAATATATATGAAATACATAGATGAAATACATTCCGAAGTTACATATACATCAACAAAATTGAAGCAGGAAATTGGTCGAAAATCATCAAAAGAATCATCTTTTTTTTTCTTTGGGATCGGCGTTATAAAAGTTGAGTTAATGATTCCTAGAAATTTTCCTTCCTTTTGAGATTCCTTTACTACTTCCAGTATGCCATTTTTTAATAAATCATAAAACCCTAGAAAAAACTCAAGAGTGAACCCATCCATTCTTGGGCTATTTATCTTCTGAAACGAAAGTAGAACTTGTCTTACCACTTCTTCTGTGATTTCTTTTGTGAGATCGTCATTCATTTATTCTGATATTAAATGAGGGAAAAACCTTAAAACCTCAAAAATTTCAGAAATTGGACAATCATCGTTTTCTAAGAAAATTGCATGAAAATGTTCTACTGCTGCTTGAGATTTTTCTTGAAATGTCCTAGCTACATTGCCTCGCGCATCCTTGATTTCAGTGATAGTATTTGTGCTCCTTTGATGAGAGGAAAATATGTGAATTTTTTTTGTATTTTTGTCTCTCTCTGAGAGCCATAAAGCTCTGCTTTTTAATCTCCACTTTTGTTCCTCCTTTGATAGCAAAGAATCCTTTTTTTCTTATAATTGCTTTAATATCTCCACTTCTTCTGTAGAAAACACTCTGTTCTCATTGTTGTTATACACCTCCTCGATTTTATTTTCCACCTCCTTCAGTTCTTCCTGAAAAAGGGTTTCATGCTTCTTGTCCCAATCCTTTGAAATATTTTTCATCCTTGCCATATTATCAACAAATTGTTGCATGAAGGAGATGCTTCAAGAATCCTTTATAGAATTAGGGTTTTATATTCAACCTCATCAAGCCAAAGGGTGTTGAATTTGAAAGGGACGGGGGTTTTTTTTTGAACTTTTACTTTCAGTGCTATTGGTATATGGTCTGAAGAACCAACTGGTCATTTACTAGCTTTTCATCCACTAGAAAACGATCTAGTCTTTTTTATATTGCCTGGTCTCCACCTCTCTTGTTTCTCCATGTTGGCTACAATCTTAGTGGGGCTAGATCTATCAAACATTTTTGCTCAAAAAAATTGTTGAAATAGGAACTCAAAGAATCACTTCTCACATTCTTCCCCCAAATATCATTTAAAGAGAGTGTTAAATTAAGGTCTCCACCGAGAATTACATTTGGATGTTCCAGAGCACCTATATTTCCAAGAGACTCCCAAAAAACCTTTATGTCATAAAATGGCCCGTAAACATTTAAAATTGTATAATAAATACATGTATTTCCATCCTCCAAGTATGTCTCCAATGCATAGTCATACTGAGATACTGAAAGCAGAGTTAATTATAGATTCCATGCCGTGATTAGGCCCCCAGAGTGTCCTTCTACATCAATACTTACCATATTCTAGTTTTTTACACACTCACTTAGCGCTTCTTCCGCTTTTTTTCCTTCCATCATTTTCTCTTGGATTAAAAATACCATCGGTTTTATGTTGTTTATTAGTCTCTTGAGGGTGTTTTTCTTGGAGGCACCTCTAGCCCCCTTGCATTGAAGGACATAATTAGCATTAAGAGCCCTTACCAAGTGATTTTTCCACTCTAAGAGCCCGGATGATTGTTGAATTTTTTCCTTGTTTGATGTCACTCATGGCTTGTTTTTGCACCAGGGAGAGCAAGGATTTCCTTTCGACCTGTGACTTCTGAATGGGATTAAGAGATAATCCCCCCGTGGACACCTGTTCTTCCTCTTCCTTCAGCATACTCTTTGATCTTAGGTCGTAGTCTCTCCTTTTAAAACCTTGGTTTTTTGTGTGAAGCGATTCTGTTATTATAGGCGAGGGAGGGTTTGACTTAAGAGGATTTGGAGATACCTTCCCTACTGCTTCTTCAATTTCCTTAATATTATTATTAAGAAAATCAGAAAATTCAATAGGGTGGACAGGATTTGTACCTTTTTTGTCCTGAAATAAGTTGTTTACAAGTTGTGCCTCGCTTTCTACCTTTTTAGAAGGTTGTCCTGCTTCAAGATCTCCCGTAAAGATATGGGTGTCATCCGACGGTTGCTCCAATCCATTCTTCGAGTTGTTTTCTTCTACGCTCCTCAGCAGTTCTATTTCGGCGCTACCTTTCATAAGACTGCCAACTTCTGAAGGAATGGTGTGCAAGACAATTTTATCCTTTTTTACCCATATCTTTTTGAAACGCATTGTTTCCTTACGAGCAGTGCAGTCCTTCTGAAGATGCCCCACCTTGCGACAACTGAAGCATCTAAACAGAAGCTTCCAGTATTCCAACTTCTGTGTCCAGATGCTTCCATGCATTTCAATTGTAATTTCTTCAAATAGACCATCTCTTAGATCCAATCCTACTAAAATCTTGGCGCATCTGTGATCAATTTTTGTCTCCCAGTCTTCTTCTAAGGAAGCAAATTTACCCAGCTTATTGTTAATAGCCTCCAAGATCGGTCCCTACCAAAACAAAATTGGTAAACCTGGCAGAATGATCCAGACCTATTGTTGGTTATGAGGTTTTTTCCTTGCATTGAAATCCACTCTCCATTTCTGTAGGAATAAGCTCGACGGACCCCAATGCCAGTTATGCTTCAAAATCTTTTGGCCATCATCCTCCTGTGGCAGCTTGACTAAGAACCATCCATGCGAGAGAACATGGAAATCTGGCACATATCCTAAGCAATCTTTCCAATTGCAATCCATCCACTTCTGTAATGAATCTTTTCCTGTCACCTTTCCACAAAATCTTCCTACCAGGGCCAATTTTAGATAAGATGGTATTTGCTCTATCTAGATATCTTTTCCACCTAATAATTCTACACATCCCTTTTTCGTGTGAATTCCTTTTGTTTTCCTCGACAACTGAGCTTGGCGAGAGTTCAACGTGGTATTGTCACTCGCATTATGAATTGGGGGGGTGTCTATCATTTTTGTTTGGGGTGGCGCCGTTTCTCATTGTGACGCCATATCCTCACGAGTGTCCATCATGCCTTCTGAGCAAAAAAATTCTTGTTCCGTACAAAAAAAAAGATCGTCTTGAGGATCCTCCTCATAATCCACCTCATCAATAAACATCCCGACGTCTTTGCATTAACGAGCAGCTTCCTTTCATGAAATCTTCTTGTCTTCTCACCGATGGGGGCTTGGATGAGGAAACTGTTGGTGATCATTGTGACCGAAAAATTATGAAGGAAAAACACCTGCTGCCGGATGTTTGCACCCCATTGGGAGTTCGCATAAAACCTCCACCGCAGAACTCCATCTCCGAAGGCCGATATATATATGTATGTATGTATGTATGTATGTATGTATGTATGTATGTATATATGTATGTATGTATGTATGTATGTATGTATATGTATGTGTATGTGTATGTGTATGTGTATGTGTATGTGTATGTGTATGTGTATGTGTATGTGTATGTATATGTATATGTATACGTATACGTATACATATACATATATATTTATATGTACATATATATGTATATATATATATATATATATATATCTGTGTGTGTGTGTGTGTGTGTGTGTGTATATATATTAGGAAATGCTATTTTAAAAAGTAAGTAAACGTGAATGAAACTAAATCAAAACCAATGTCAAAATTGTTTGTTCTCTTCTTCTTGGAATTAAGAATGGTTTTTCTTCTTATACTGATTGCATTAGATTAATAATTATTTTACTTTTTCAGTCAATTTGATATTGAATTGACTTATTGTAATGACAAGGAAAGATCGCGAGTAATCATACAGGGATAGACATGCATTCAGGAATCAGATATGAAACTTATTAAGCGTTACTTGTTCTATTATCTTGGATTAAAAAATATTTTCACAAAGACGCGTGGCAATATTTTATAATCAAGTTTATTTTATTAATTGTTTTATTAATAAATAATTTGATTTAATGGTGATTTGGATTGCAAACTCGTACTTAAATTTTGAACTTCAAAAATGGTTGCATTTCAAGGGATTTGATAATCCCTTATCAATCTTGGTAAATTGGAATTAAGATGGATTTGTATTACTTTAATATGTAAGTATTTTTATGTGCTCAAATCACTTGTATGTATGTAAATCCCTACTTTAATTATAGTTCAACTCTTAGATTGCATACCAAGAAGTATCTAAGTTTCATTAATTTCTTTAATTTTAATTAATTGGAATATATATCTATTTGATTTTGAACTTTAGGTTAGGGTCAACATTGTAAATTTTTATTTACTTAATATTTTATTAATTTATTAAAGTGCCACCAATGAACTCCAAGTTGAGTTGGAGGCACTGTTTATATAGCCCAATATGAGGGGGAAGTGTATTTTCATGCTCAACATGGTGTTGGCATGTGGCACTTAAAAAAATAAAAAAAAATTACAATGTCAATCCTAACTTAAAATTCAAAAATATGTGTGTGTGTGTGTGTGTATTCTTAACTAAACTAAAATCCTGGTGGGTTAGCTCAAGTGGTTGAGTGCTGTAATCACAAGCAGAAGGTCTTGGGGTCAAATCCACGGGTGGCTATGCAGGGCCTCACTTGATGTCCCCACCAGGTTAGGCCCCGTAATCAGGGCCGGTGGATTACCTTGGGTACCATCCTCGAAATGAGGGGAAGTACTTGAGGGTTTCCCATGATGTGTTCCATTGAAAACCAAATAAAAATAAAAATTCTTAACTAAACTAAAAGAATAAATTGAAATATATGCATGAGAGTTCATTTGAATGTACAAAATTGTGGCATATTATAGATAAATTTTGTTTGTGAGTGTGTGCTACATGATAAATATCAAGTTATAACAATGTTTACTAGAATAACACATTCACCATTTGAAGAGGATCATAAATAAAATGAGTTACGGGATATGTGACATTAATGATTAGAAGTGTCCAATGTGTAAAAAAAGGGGATAGAATCAAGAAATATCATTTCTAAAAGGCACCCAATGAATGCATAATCTTGTCAATCCAATTTCCATACAACATTTCTAGTTGCCAACTCCTTCTTAGACTATTCGTAAAAAAATTATGTCAAATTTGACTAATATGTAATAGAGTTGTGCATACATTGGGGCCCAGTTGGTGATTTGTTGTGATTTTCCTGAATAAAGCAAATTGCTTTCGAATAAGACCAAAACTTGAGAAGACAAAATCACTTAGTCGTCAGTTGAGGATAAATCACTATTATCCTAAACAGATAATTATAGTTAAAGGTGTAATTAAAGCTTAATGATTGGAAACAAAATACATAGGACAATATCCACCCCCCTCAATCACAAGTCTATTTGTTTATACTAGCTAAGAAATAAACACTTAATAAAAATTTAGCATGTTGTATTTTTCAGAAAGCCTTGATATGAGCTAAATAATAAAAAAATTCCTAAAAACACATCAAAACTAGATGTTGAATGGTTCATCTAAAATGAACTGAAAGAGAGCTTAAATTTGGAAGTGGACAATTACCAATGAATGAAGTATCAACAAATCACTAAAGTGCTCTCTAAATTATTTTGACACAATTTGGTGTCACATAGCATCCTAAAAGCATCCCAACTAGATAATTAAGAGAAAACAAAGGATCCTAAATTCCATGTTGGGTCTTCCCAGTAATGATTTGATGATGATTTGAAGAGGATTCCAGGTGAAATGTTGACATTTATTGATTTGATTTTTAGATAGCCACTCAGGAGACCAATTGTTTGAATGAATTTTGATTGGGAGAGCTTCAAAGCTTGAAGCTTGATTATAATCAATGATATTCCTCCTTGATAGGTGTGAGGTAATACGTATATGATACCATGTATCTTATCGTTTTGGATGACCACTAACCATTGTCATGTGGTCAGTGTGCTCAACAATCCCCCCCTCTCTTTAAGGTGCAAGAGAATTTTGAAAGACTATCTAATGTAAGAAGGGTCTTTAACCAAGAATGAATTCCTTGGAAATCCTAACATAATTTCTTTGCTATTGATGACCATTGCCAAGGATTGATCCACCCATAATGAATCTTTAATCCTATGGGTTTCTTTAGTGTAGAATATTTTTCTAATGAATGATTATGCTTATTGCAATGCTGGCTAGGATGGAAATAAAAACTTTGATCATCTATATGACCAACTTGATGATGATGTTGGCACTTATAATTTGGATATTGAATTGGAATAGGTGAAGTTGAATCTTCTTGAAGGAACCAACACTATGGAACTAGAGTGGTCTATAATAATCTAGAATATGAAAGGTAACTTGTTTTAAATTTTTCATATCTGGATCTTGTTCTGTGTTTGTTGATGTGGATTTTCCCAAGTTCTGGTTATGGGATTGGAAAGAGAATTTTGAACAAGTCCATGAAGTTGATTTACTACATGTTGTTGCAACATTGAAAGTTTTTCTTTAGTGAATTCAAAATAAATCTCTTGAAATGAAGGTTCAAGGATAGTTTCATCTTCATTTGTAGTTGCATCATTGTGTTGATGCTATGTTGATCTTGGATTGGAATCTGGAACTTGAAATCGATGGAAATCAAATTCAAATAAGGGCTTGTTCTGAACAAATACTAGTTTGGAATGCTTCATAGCTTGCTAATCCTTGAGATGTGATTGTGTTTGAATAATTTCAGCTTTGGCTTGCAAAACTTGCAAAAAACGTTAGAGCATATTGAAGATTTTATTTATTGATCATGATTGCATTATCGATAGATGCAATTATTAGATTTTTTAGTAACTTTAATAATTCTTGACTTCAAGCTATTTAAAGGTTGAATGAGACCTCCTTGTGCATCTAGAATCTAATTACAATTGGCTCAACAAAAAAAGAGGACTTCTTACAAATCCACCCTTTGAGAATAAGAGACTCAAGAATTTTTATGTAGACATGGAAATTGGAGGGTTTTGAGTTCAATTGAGAATGCAACCAATAATTGCAATACAATTCAACTTGATTTCAAAAACTAAAAGTAAACTTGCAAAAATGACTATTTGCAAGAAGCAATTAATGTTGATTATGAAGTTGAATTGATGTGGATGGGTACCGTGATTTGAATATGAATTGTTCTTTTGATTAATTTGATTGAATTTCCATTTGCTTAAATTCAATTAAGTTTCCATTAGATGCATGTACTTGTAATATGAAGCAATGTTGTAATGAAGGAAAAAGTGACACCATAAAAAACAAGCACAAAAAAATGATTAAGCCCCCTTATTCCATTTTTTAGGTGGTTGAGTGACACAACTACTGCCAACGAGATCTTGTTATCGATTTTGTATTATAATTGCAATGCTTTCGTCCTTTTTCATGAGGAAATATGCCATTATAATTCCATGCACTCTTATTGCCAACTACACATGAATAATTATAATATAATGCTTCACCAAACACTTCTAACTTTGGATTTTATTCCTTGTTCCTTATTGTAGATTTTATCTTTGTTGCCAGATTCAAAGAATTTATGGCAAGAGAAATTTAATATGATGCCACAAACACACTTGGGGCAAGCTTAGGAACTGAAACCAGAACTCTACACCTTCTATATCAACCACATTGTAGAAAGTGCTTCCCAATATTCATTACACAAACCAAAGGCATGTACAATCTATCTCAACGCTCACATTTACTTTGGAATGTAGCTCAAACCTAGACATTCAAGCCAATATCTATCATAATAACATTATGATCCATACTTTTCCTTGTGCTCATGACTTGGTTCTTTGTATATGTTGTTATACAACTAGATTATATGTGTTGCACTATCCCACAACTTTATTGTGACTTAATTTCTCCACATATCCATTTCACAAGCTTGATTTTCCCAAACTACAACCATAATTTCACCTTATGCTTTACATGGCAGAATAAGAAAAAAGAGGAAGCTTCTCTAGGATAAGGCTTGAATGCTTTAATGATGTTGTGATCCTTCAATGATATACCACCAAGATAGACAACAATATTCCCAAGAACTATAACCACTCAATTCCCAAAGATTTCATATGACCCACAAAGTGAGTTGATTTGACACCAAGAGCACCCATGAGCCTACAATGTGGGCAATACGCTAGTTGAAGCTAAAGTTCTTGCAATTGTTATTCACACAATGACACAACCAAATCGGACATGATGAAATCAATCTAAAGATAAAACCTTATATTGATTTTATAAAATATGTCATATGATGTGATGGATAAATTTGTGACTAGAAAATCCCTAGTAGATCATTGGAGGGTGATCATGCACTTCATAGGCAAGTCAAACTTTGAGTTGAATATGTAGAAAATAAGTATCTAAAATATTCTAGCTAGGTTGTTCATGAATATGCAGTAGAATATAATGTTAAAGGAGAGGAGGAGAACTACGTTGGTTAGATTTGTGTTTCGACGTTTCAAGCCAACTAGATGCTAGAATCACATGTCTGAAGCTAGAACCAATTGTCATCATCATCATCACTACCATCTTCATCATCAACATCATCCTTTCTATCCCCATCATCGTCGAACTCACCATAATTATCATCCCCATCATTAGCATAACCATCATGATTGCCATCATCATTATCATCATGATTGTCTTCATCATCATCATTATCGCCATCACTATCACTACCACCACCATCACCACTACCACCAATGTCATCATTACTACCATTGTCATCATCATTGGAATCAAACAAAATATAAGTTATAGAATAAGAACCTGCATGAGTTCTCCTTTTTTTGGAGGTCACATTTAGTAGTTGTTTTTAGCTCCATTTTGAAAAGTGGTGCTATCGGTAGCACCCTTTTTTTTCCGAGTGGACGATGCCATAGGAACCATAGGATTAAGGAATGGTTAAAGTTAGGCTTCAACTTGATAAGAATTTACAACTATATTGAAACCCAATTAGGTTCCCTTGCAATCAAAACCCTAAACCAACCTACAACTCGAAAAGATGTCCTACTAGTAGCACCCCTTTCCTTAACACCCCTTTACTTTGTCAGGTAACATTTCCTTGGAAAAATTTAAACTTTTTTAGAAAAATAAAAAACACATAAAATGAAAACACGCACACTTTAAAAAAAACTAAATTAAAAAAATGAAATAACACATTAACAATTTAAAAAAAAAATCTCAAAAAAATTTATAATTTTTTAAAATAATTAATAAAAGTTATAAAAAAACAAAAAAAAATTGTGAAAAAAAATTCAAAAAATGAAAAATATTTAAAAAAAAAATAAAAAAAGATTAATTTTTTTAAATATAAAAATATTTAAAATTTTGAAAAATAAACATAATAAAAAATTAAAATTAAAATTAAAAATCTATTTTTTTAAAGTTACAAAGAAAAATAGAAAAAAAAAAACTAAAACAAAATAAAATAAAACAAACTTGAGAAAAGTTCTAAAATTGTAATTGTACCATTTATCTCATATATATATATATATATATATAGTTTGTAAAAATCTCATCTCATCTTGACTTGTGCATTTAGTACTTTGTATAAGGAGGTTGTTCCTTGAAGAAGCTTTCTATTCATCTCTTTTTTCATTATTAAGGCATGGATTACACTTTCTTGGTTATTTATGTTCTTTTGTGGAATTTGTTGCATAACATTTCGTATCAAAGACTGGATTCTTCCAAAACAAGTCATCTTGGAATTCTCTATAACTTTTTAATCGGATATTTCAGACATTGAAACTTAGAGGGGTCGTAGAGGACATATCAAATTATCTGTTGTATGAGTTTTAGGTTTTGATTCATTACAGGCTTAGAGTTATAACTTGTGGATGTTAGGGTTTCTAACTAGTCCCAAAATTAGATTCAAACATGTGTTATGGGAAAAAATGTTATATCTGGAACATACAAGATCCAAATTGAGTGAGACATATTTTATCAAAAATATAATAGATTGTAGTAGTTGTGGTATCAATTTCAAAATTAGATCCAAAAAATTGGACACATGGTGCAGTATATACACATTTGCTATACTGAAAAGGGAATAAAAATTTGGTAAGGCTAGCCTAATCTTTTCTTAGCAAATCAGAATTAGCTCAGACCTATGGCACTATAAAGAAGACATACATGGATACTACAAGAAACAAAATCATACTTAGAGCAGTCAAAATTGCATATTTACCTCAGTGAGAAGTTTGGCTAGCAAGATAATCTCCAAACAAAGGTTTATAAAGGTATGCTAACTTGAATTATTTATAATTTTTTGTTGGAATATTTACTTTGGGTAATTCAGAAGGTTTTATAGATAGTAATTATATAAGGATTATAGTAAACATCATTTGATCAAATGGGAAAAGGTGTATGAAAAAAATATTACACCTATTAAACCTCCTGAAAACTCAAACATGGATCCCGAAGAAGATGATGAAATGAGACAGGAGTTATCTAAATGGAATGAAAAATTGAGGGGATTGAATGAAAAGTCAATGACACATCTTCAATTGCTAAACCAAAAAAGTGATATATAGAAAAGGTGTTGAAAATAATCTTGGAAAGATGGCCAATAAAGAGGATATTTGGGCGATGGCCAATAAAAATATGGTACTAGAAGGAGGGAGTGAAAGTAAATTTATGGATATTAGAATAAATTTTGCTAACACCTATAGAGACATAAATGTTTCCCTTCCCTGCTCCATTCAATGTAATCCTACAAGGTTGAAACCTCAACAAGTGGATGAAATAAGAGCAAAGGGACTATGTTTTAATTATGACAGCAAGTACAGTAAGGGGCATAAGTGTAGTGAGAAGAAATTATTTTATATAGAATGTGAATAGGAATATGATCCAAACTCAGAACAACATAAAGAGGTAGATATAGAAGATACTACTACAACTATATCTTCTCATGCATTGGTTGGCATTAGCACTTTTCAAATATTTAGGATACAAGGATATATCAAAAAGAGAAAGGTAATAATGATGATTGATTCTAGTAGTACACATAACTTCATTGATTATAGATTAGCAAAACTTCTCAATTGCTTTATATATCACACACCAAAATATCAAGTAATGATTGCAGATGGAGGTACCATAATTTTTTTAGGGAAGTGCCATAGTATTAATCTTACTATGGGTGAGTATTCATTGGATAACCCAATTATTACAATCCAAATGTGTAGTGTTTTTGCTGCACTAGGAGTCCAATGGATATAATCATTGGGAATGGTGGCTCTTAATTTTTAGGAACTATTCATAAGATTCTCTTCCGAAGGAAAGGAAACTGAACTTAGAGGTATTCTAGGGAACCCTATAGAGTGATAAGTTCTAATAGCATGCCGAAAATGTTGAAAAGGGGACACCATGGAGTAATTGTATAATTGTACTCACTAGATGTTCAAGCATCTATACATTCTATTCTAGTGGATCTCCAACAAGTTATTCACAATCATCCCAAGTTATTGGTAGATATTCCTAAAGGCCCCCCACTTGTTCAGGACCATGACCATGATATTCACTTGCAACCAGGAAGTGTACCACTTAACATCAAACCCTACGATTCCCATATGCCCCAAAAAGTGAGATTGAAAAATTGGTTCAAGAAATATTAGATGCAAGCATCATCCAACCTAGCCAAAGTCCTTACTCAATACCAATCGTGATGGTTCAACAAAAGGAAGGTTCATGGCATATGTGAGTGAGATTGAAAAATTGGTTCAAGAAATATTGGATGCAAGCATCATCCAACCTAGCCAAAGTCCTTACTCAATACCAATCGTGATGGTTCAACAAAAGGAAGGTTCATGGCATATGTGTTTAAATTATATAGAGATCAATAAGTTTACCATCAAAGATAAGTTTCTCAGTCTTGTCATTGAGTAATTATTAGATGAATTACATGGATAAAAATTGTTTACCAAATTGGATATTCATTTTGGATATCATCAGATCAGAATGAGGAAATAATTCATTCCACAAAAAACCTTCATAACACATCAAGTTCATTATGAGTTTTTTGTGATTGCTCCTTCCACATTTCAGAGATTGATGAACTCTATATTTAAACTATTCCTCAAAAAAATTGTGCTGGTAATTTTTTATGATATACTTATCTATAGAATATATTGGAAAGAGCATTTAAAACATGTTGATAGGGTCTTAAAACTATTGGAGGAGCACCAACTATATGCCAATATTTCCAAGTGTGCCTTTGGGGTTTAGGAAGTAGAATATTTGGGTCATATTGTATCTCACGAAGGAGTCAAATGGGATAAAAAAAAATTAAGGCTATCATGGAATGACCAATTCCTAATAATTTGAAGAGTCTGTAAGATACCGGCCAAGAATAGGCTAGAATCTAAACTCAGAACACAAATTTTAAGCAGAATTTTCACTAGTAAATTTTAACAATTTCGATAAATAGCATAAGGACAGTTCTGACCACTGGATACCCAACCCAAGGATGATAGGGAAGAATTTATGTTTTGGTTTTTATATGGGAAAGTGTGCATCAGCAAGTGCACATAGGAAAATGTTTTGGGATCCTATGCACAACGTACGGATACCATTTATGTTTCGAACGTCGACATCGTCGAAGTCTACCGCAAGGCTTCCTGGGTACATCCACATATGAATACTAGATCCGGGTGTTGGGGAGGATTATTAAACTAATATTTGTATTCATGGAGGTATATGGGCATCAAATATCAGCAATTAAACATTGGATCAAGAGTTGGGGGGAAATTGTTGTGAGTTGGACTGTCGAACTAGTTTTAATGGTTGAATTCCAAAACACGGTACGCCCCTCCCAAATTAAGTACTTTAAGGTTGGAATGTGTTATAGGTTCTATTCATGAACAGAACCAACTAACATAATCAAATTTTCATTTTTATAACTCATTTTTCATTCATTCTGGTAAGACTAGTCAAATTAAAAGGGCCAAAAAGCTAGGCTTCAATGTAATAATTGTAATTTGACCTCAGGAAATTACAACGCTGTAATTAATGACTGAAAATACTTAATTAACATATATTATACCTGTACTAATGTTCATTTTACAAAAATGACCCACAGATAGATTTCAGTAAGTCCATAACTAGCTCCATTCTCAAGCAAAATTGACTAGTCTTTAAAGCAATGGAGTAAATCAGCCTCTAGGATTCCCAATACATTTATTTACTTAATTATAGAACTGAAGTATTAAATGTAATGGAATAAGAAACTTATTATCAGATCTTCACAGTGTTAAATAACATATGATCTCAAATTGACAAAGAGATCATGATAGTAGTGATTTCTTACAAATAATGGAACCAAACTCCTCCAGAATGATAAGGTAAGAGGGGAGTGAGTTCTGGATCTGGAATGGAAGTGAAATAAGAATTTTTTTTCAGCTGCTTATGGGAAGCAACACAATAGTAACTCTCCTCAAGGGCGCATCCTCAACAATACCATTGTTTCTTGGCAAAAACACTTTACAATTTCTCCTCAAATTGTACTCTTCTTTGCTTCTGACTAGAGGCTTGAATTATTCTTAGTATTGGAATGAATGGACCTGTAAATCAACTCTCCATGGCTACAAATGCTGAGAGAATATCATATAAAGAGAATTAGAATAGAAATAATGGGGCTCATCTCCCATTGGTTGGCTAGGGCGCACCACCTTGCCTTGAGAAGCATAGAATGCTCACACATAAATTCAATTTGACACAAGATGTGAATAGGAGTTGCTTGGATTCTTTTATAGAATTCATGGTGACCTACTGATCAACTTGACATGCTTGGTGACCTATGAGAGCCCTTCCAAATGGACCTTCCATGAGTGGATAGACTTGCTTGTTTTTTCCTTACAGCTTTTCTCTCCTTTAGAAATTGCACCCCCCATTGTCTCAAGTTGTTTCGTGCTTTGTAAAAGTTCCCTGCTTTGTAAACTAAGCTCCTTTTTGGAAACTGCACCCTCGGCTTTTTCTGGTTATTTCCATTTTTCTGCTTTTGGCATCTTCTTACACCTTCTCTACTTTTCCTCTTTTGTTATTTTCTTGTCTCCAACTTCATTTTAAAAACCTTATCCTCATGAGGGCGCCCTCTTGGCCCACTTGCTCCATTATTTAGGAATTTAATTAATTAAAACTAATTAAAATAATTCCTTCACTTGACTTAGGCTAAATTTAATCCTATTCATACATGATGAAGTAAAATTATTTACCTAGGGGTTATTTTGTCCCCTTTTACCCATGGTCACTGAATTAACCAAAATTGGGGACATGAAAATCCTCCCTCCCAAAAACTTTCTTGTCCTCAAGCAAAATATCCCAAGAGTCCATCATGATTTTGTTGCACTACACTGATCATAATCATCTCTCCAAAGACAAGCAATGACAGGATCCCATTGCTTGTATGACACTCCCATGGATCATAATACCATCCAACAAAATCTATCAGGAAAAAGAATGCCTGGGTCCCACTGCTTCAACTGCAAGTTTCCAGGTAGCAGTCATGTGTGGAAAACTATCCTCCCATGGAATACCAAGATCCCACTGATCATACTGCATCTCACCAAACATTAGTAACAAGAAAAAATCATCATCATATGAAATTCTAGGAAGGATGAAGACATCATACCACCACATTGGAAAATCATCATTTCCAATGCAACTCTGAAACTTTGAGGCCCCCTCAATCAAGATATGCAACTCTCCATGGTAGGACCCAATCAAGGAAAGACTATGTACCATCAAATATTCCTCCAAAGAGTGAGGCCAAACCTCATCAATTCTTTCCACTCCAACAAGAAAGTTCTCATGTGCCCCATGCACACAAGAATAAAAAATGTCATCATTGTAGCTCAAATGAAGTCCCTTATCCAATCAATAGAAATATAGGCATCATACAAACACCAAAAATGCCTCATCATCTGCTCACAAGTAAAATATGATGAATACAATGATAAACCATAAGTGCAAGTAGAACAAATACCCTTAGGGGTATACATCTTCGATGAAGTAATCTCATGGCTCAACTCTCTGCCATTGGTTCCACTCAAGTGGAAAGAACATGTGTTGCATACCTCCATCAAGTATTTACTCATCCAATCAGTGGATTGACAAACACTCACCAAATCATGTCCAAGTAAGGAGCTTGTGGCTTCTCCAAGTGCATATCTCCAATAACTCACCAACTTCCTTTGGCCGCTCGTTTGTTTAGTTGTCTTCCACCTACTATATGCATATTATTTTATGCGAGGAGACTCCATGTGGAACATGTATATTCCACCCAATCCATGTGTGGATAAATGGTATCTAATGGAAGCGATATCTACCTATGATGCTGATCAAAAAACATATTAATGTCAGAGGCATTAAAAATTTTACATAGAAAAAATTTACCAAGGATATGAAATCAATATCATGGATTCTGGGAGGAATATGATCATTTTCCAAACCCCATGGATTGACCATCAAGTCATCCAGAATGACTGTGGGATCCTCCTACTCTTCTTAGGGTACTATCAAGAAAAATGCTTTCACCCAATTCTCATCTTCAAGTGATGTGACTAAATCAAAAGGGTGGGGTGAAATAGAGTTAATCAAATCTTTGTAAAAATTATCCACCAAGCATAGGTGAATCCATGAAGATGGGTGTCTATTTTGGGGGGTCCCGTGAGAAAATAAATCTGAGTTTTTCATGTTTTCCAACTTTGGGCAAATAAAAGTGATATTTTTGTTTGGAATTTCACTTTTCACTAAAAAGAAAAATTTTAGATAATTATGTTAGCTTGCTATCCATATTTTTTTCAATTTTTTATATTGAGATTTGATATGTCGATTCAACAAATGTTTGACAGTGTGTTCTTATAAAATGAAAGGACTACAAAATAGCCATGTTTTGTCACACACGTAAAATCATTGTTAAACTTGTTTTTTGCAAAAACAAAATATGCTACGACAATCTACACACAATATACTACTGCATGACTATAAGTTTGTAACCAATGGATCTATATAATAATTATTATATTTTTTTGAATTCGATCAATGGGGAAACCTTGTCGATTTTCAACATATTTTTTGTCGCAAAACTTTTCTCTCAACTGAATATAAAGCTAAAAAATCTATGAATACCTTTTTGAAGTAGACACGCCAATTAACTGCACCATAGTTTTTTCAATTTTTTTGGTGGTGTATTTTCAAAGCTATGGATTTTTCATTTCACCGCATTTTGAAAGAGATGAAACCAAACTCGACACATGTTAAGAAAAAAAATAATTAAAAATATCAGATCTCACCTATACACAACAAAATCTATATATTCAGAAAGTAGATTCAATAACGAAACTAATGGTATCAAGTCCGACAGTTGCTTTGTAGTGTAAGAGATTCTTTTTACCTTCCGAAAATGGAGAAACCTGAAAACTGCGAGGAAACAAGAACTTTTCAGGTTTCAGAGGTTATTCGGCCGAGTAATTATTCGATCGAATAACCTTTTTCTATAACAGGGATGTCACTTGCAACAAAGGTTATTCAGCTGAATAACCAAACGTAAAAAAAACTTGTTGGCCGAATAAATAAAAAAACGTCGTTGTCTAAACTTACAAAAATAAAACTAAATATATTCATTATTTTCGCACATTTTAATTTCGCATATTTCTCGTCAGAATATTTTTGAAGGGGTTTTCTAAGGAGATTTTTTTTGCAAATGGAGTTTTTTTTACAAGGTATTTTTCTTCCTATTTCTTTCCAAGAGGTACATTGAAAGAGTTTTTTTCTAAGGCATTTTTGCAAAATGAGTTTTTATTCCAAGGTATTTTTGCACTTCTTATTTCTTAGCAATGGATTTTTTCAAGGTGCTTTTTTTCCAAAATGGTGATTTTAAAGAGTTTTTATTCCATGGGTCTATGTACCTCATCATCATGGGCCGATCCATCAAATGTGAGACCATGTGTCTCCTCCAAAATTATGCATCTCTCATCATGAGGTAACTCATAATCTCTTTGAAACAAGGCAAGCTCTTGGTTACCTTTTTGCTTGATTTCAGCCCTCTCAAGCATATTCAAATCATCATGCTCCTCATGTTCCACCATCACATGATATTCCTCTATAGAAATTTAAAAATCATCAACCAAATGAAGATGGTTGAATGGTGTGTAGGAGGGAAAGTGGGATCTTTGCAACTTTTCATGAAGCTGCACTATCTCCATCTTAGATTCCTGGAGTGCGCATTGAGTGTTGTCCAAATAATATTGGGTGTTCATCAACTCTTTTGAAGGCTTGAAAATATTATCTTCATCCTTCAAGGATGCACCATGAAACAAATCCACAAGCTCAATTATATTATCTCTGTCTGTTGGCTTAAACTGACCCAGAGGTTTCCAATTAGACCCAGGTTCTTTGCGGTTCTCCCTTTGACCAACAAAACCCCTTCGCACCGGCCCTTTCGACAACAAATCTTCACAGTTTTAAATAACATATGATTTCAAATTGACAAAGAGATCATCAATATAGCAGTGATTTCTTACAAATAATGGAACCAAACTCCTCTAGAATGATAAGGTAAGAGGGGAGTGAGTTATGGATCTGGAATGGAAGTGAAAGAAGAATTTTTTGGCAGTTGCTTATGGGAAGCAACACAACAGTAACTCTCCTCAAGGGCGCATCCTCAACAATACCATGTTTCTTGGCAAAAACCCTTTACAATTTCTCCTCAAATTGTACTCTTCTCTTCTTCTTACTGGAGGCTTGAATTATTCTTAGTATTGGCATGAATGGACCTGCAAATCAACTCTCCATGGCTGCAAATTATGATACAATATCAGAGAAAGATAAGTAGAATAGAAATAATGGGGCTCATCTCCCATTGGCTGGCTAGGGCGCACCACCTTGCCTTGAGAAGCATAGAATGCTCACACATAAATCCAATTTGAAAAAAGATGTGAATATGAGTTGCTTGGCTTATTTTATAGAATTCTTGGTGACATGCTAATCAATTTGACATGCTTGGTGACCTGTGAGAGCCCTTCCAAATGGACCTTCCGTGAGTGGATAGACTCGCTTTCTTTTGCCTTACATCTTTTCTCTCCTTGAGAAACTATGCCCCCATTTGTCTCAAATTGTTTCCTGCTTTGTAAGAGTTTCATGCTTTGTAAACTGAGCTCCTTTTTGGAAACTGCGTCCTCCTTAGCTTTTTCTGATTGTTTCCATTTTCTTTTTTTGGCATCTTCTTACACCTTCTCTGCTTTTCCTCTTTTTCTCTTTTCTTGTCTCCAATTCCATTTTGGAAACCTTATCCTCATGAGGGCGCCCTCATGGTGCCCTCTTGGCCCACTTGCTCCATTGTTTGGAAATTTAATTAATTAAAATTAATAAAAATAATTCCTTCACTTGACTTAGGTTAAATTTAATCCTATGCATACATGATGAAGTAAAATTATTTACCTAGGGGTTATTTTGTCCCCTTTTACCCATGGTCACTGAATTAGCCAAAATTGGGGACATGACAGAGTCTTAGAGGATTCTTAGGATTGACATGATACTACCGCAAGTTATTCAAGAATTATGGTAGAAAAGAAACACCTCTAGCAAGGTTATTGGAAAAAGACACATTCTCTTGGATTCAACAAGCAACCAAAGCTTTTGAAAAACTTAAAGTGGATATGTGTACAACTCCTATATTAGCCACACTCAGCTTCACAAAAACCTTTATTATGGAATGCGATGCCTCGAGGAATGGAATTGGTTTAGTTTTAATGCAAGAAGGGAGGCCCCTTGCCTTTGAAAGTTTTAAACTTAAGGTAAAAAACTTAGTCAAACCAATTTATGAAAAGGAAATCTTGGCCATACTACATACAATTAAGAAATGGTGACCTTACAAAAGAGGAAGACACTTCAAGGTAAGAACATATGATGACATCGTTAAGTACTTCCTAGAACAATTGTTATTGTTAGAAGGGGAACAAAAATGGGTTACAAATATGTTAGATTATACCTATGACATTGAAATTATCTATAAATTGGAAAACAGAATGTGGTGGTTGATGCACTTTCAAGAAAAGAAGATGACACTGAGGGATTGCTTTATGCTATTTCCATTATGCAATCTGATTGGGTAGAAGAAGTAAGGATAGAATGGAAACAACATCAAAAGGCATGTATTATTCAACAACTACAAGAGAACCCCAATTTACTAGATAAATTTGTGTGGAATAATGATTCACTATGGTACCAAGATCGCCTATATTTATGTAAAAATTCTTAACTCAAATAGAAGATCTTGTTGGAATTGCACACTTCTTTTATAGGAGGACATTTAAGGTTCTTGAAAACATTCCACATAATCGAGAAGGATTTCTCCTAGGAAGGTCTTAAAACCGATGTCCAAAAGTTTGTGGCAAATTGTTTGGTTTTTCAATAAAACAAAGGAGAGACAATCAAGACATTGGATACTTTGCATACATTATCCATACCAAGTTGACATTGGGAAGAGACCTCAATGGAATTTGTCACATGTCTACCAAATTTAGAAGAAAATACTGTCATCATGGTAGTGATGGATTGACTCGCAAAGTATGTCCATTTTTGCTATGTTTCTCATCATTTTAAAGCAAGCGCAACGGCTATGGAATTCATGGAAACAATTCATAAGCTACATGGAACCCCCAATTTATTATTTTAAGTAATAGAGATCCAATTTTTATTGGTAATTTTTGGAAGGAATCGTTTTCTTGTTTGGGCACTCAGTTGGTCATAACTCCTCTTACCATCCTCAATCTGATGAGAAAACTAAGATTGTGAATAAATGCTTAGATTTGCATCTTAATTGCTTTGCATCTAATAAAAAAACACAATGTTTCAAGTGGTTAACCATAGTAGAATGGTGGTACAACACATATTTCCATACTTCATAAAAAATGCCAACATTTATGGAACTTTATGGCTATTACCCTCCTTCCATCACATCATCCCTGAAAGAGAATGCTAAGGTTCAAGTAGTGGAGGATCACATAGAGAACCAACTAGAAGTTCTATAATTATTGAAGGATAACTTGGTTATAACACAAAATAGGATGAAACGACAAGCAGATAAACATCATAGTTTAGGAAATTTGAAGTGGGATATTGGGTATTTTTGAGGCTACAACCATACAAATAGATGTCCCTCAAGCAACAAAAGGACAACAAATTAGCACCAAAGTACTATGGTACCTAAAAGGTGTTGCAAAATATTGGAAGTATGGATTATAAATTGGAGTTATCACCAACTTCACGTGTACACCTAGTCTTCCCTGTTTCTTGCCTAAAAGAGGTAATTGGTGACAAAATCTCAGTCCAAACTACTTTACCAAAGATTAATGAAGAAGGCAAATTAATACTATAACCTAAAACAAACATTGAGAAAAGGATCTGAGAAACTACACATCGAGCAATTAATGAGTACCTCATCAAGTGGATGAACTTGCCAATGGAAGAGGTAACATGGGAAGATGATTTCTTCATGCAAAAACATTTGGAGTTAATCAAGTATTGATAACAACACTTTTTTGAGGGGGAGGGGCATGTTAAGCCCTATATATTGTGACATTATGTCATGTATCATTATTATCTTTATTGCTCGGGCCAGGATCCTAATTGTAATTATGTAGGATCTAGAATTATAATTGTACCCTGTATCTCCTATATATCTACCAAGGAGATATAGTTTGTAATCATCTCATCCCATATTGTCTTGTATATTTAGTACATTGTATAAGGAGGTTCCCCCTAGAAGAGACTTGTTATCCATCTATTTTCTTCATTATTACGGCATGGATTAAACATTCTTGGTTATTTATGCTCTTTTGGGGAATTTGTTGCGTAACAAAGAAATAGGTTAACCCTTCCACGTCCTATGATTTTGGTTGTACAGTCATCTCCTAGGATCATCTCGATTGTACTTTTTATATTCACAAAACCACTCCCTATGATGAGTCATATGAAATGATGCATCTAAATCAGTCAACTGCTCATCATGATATGCATGTGTACCTATAGATTCCAAGTAAACATCACCTCTGTCACATCCCCACCTTGACCCCATTACATTCAAATGTAAATGATGTAATATTGTGATAAAATCATGGTGAGGAGCTCAAGGCCAAGGTCCCGCCATCGATTTATTGATGCATATGGTTTACATGCTAGCCAGGTACATTGGAATTGTAAACATCATGTAAATATGCATTTTAATAAAAATACCCACAACTAGCTATGTAATGCAACAAGAGATGGGGGCATGATTTTACAACGAATTGGGAGGGAAAACATTCAAACCCTTGGATCCAATCACGTCAAGCCAAGTGTCAATGAGAGAACCCATCAAACCCTCAACTACCCATGTTGACTTTGGTACCCAATCATTGATTTCTCCCAAGAGTTGGTTGAGGTAGTTAATGCCTTGGGAAATGGGAGGTATGGCTGTCCAAATTCGAGTATGGGCAAGCCACCCTGCATGGAAAAATGTGTTTTGCTTCTTGGGAAAGAAAAGAGCCATGAATTGCTCCCCAAGCCATTATCCATCAACTAGCCTTCCTCCCTCACGAGTTTGGAGCTACCAGGGCGTTTTCCAGCCATGGGTGTCTGTGTTTTCCTTCAATCTCAGCTGGGAGAAGGGCTTTTTTGTGTTGTATACCAGTGGGGAAGAAGGGGAATGGAGCTGGGGTTCCATAGAGACTATTTTTGTTATTAAATGCTTAGAGAGTTGGGGAGAAAACGTTTTTCCTCTCTATGGATGCATTTCCCTTCCCACAGTTCATTTTGGGTGAGCGACATTTTGAGGAAAACCCATGGCCATCCTGTTTATAAACCCCATTAATGGAAATGTGTATCCATGCCCAGTTTATGAGTTGTTGTGTGTAAGAGAATGTTGGGGTTGAGATGGGTATCCATTGTTTTGGCTTGAGCTTGAGTGCAGACATCCAAGGTTCAAATGTAACCTGATAAACCCAGCTGTGGACTGGCTTGGCTAAGATGAAATGACTAATTGACTGTGTGTGAGCTTGAATGTCCCCTTTTCCTTGTAGAAATCATGCCCAGGTCGGGGGTGGTCTCTGAGTGGTGAAATAATACAGGCTGGGCAAAGACCTATGGTTGGGTGGAACATTGCAGCGGCATAGCTAGTTGTTTGGAGAAAGCATTACATCAAGATGAGTATTTTCTTATGTGTAATTACTTCTGCAAATGTATTAATTTGTTGACTGTGTTAAATTGATGACAGTCATGTAATGTGTGTGGATGATTTGTTTATTTCCGTTGTGCATATTCAATTGAGTTACATCTGCACACAATGGTTTTTAAATTGTATGGATCTAATGAATGGGCTGAATTTTTATGAAAAGCCCCATAGATTGGCTTCATGTTCCCTCCCTTGCCTTGGATGGATGGGAGGGTATGTGACAGAATGGTATCAGAGCTGCTGGTTGCAGCATTGGGCCTTCATGGGCTACCTATCATAGTGGCAGAGGTAAGTATTCCTCCTGCTCAAACTGATCCTTAAGAAAATTTCAGATTTCCAAAATTCTTCTAAGTGTTTTTGAAAAAATTTGTAAGTCTGTATCGGAAGGAACTTGCGAGATTTTCGCCGAAGTTGGCAGAAGAACTTGGCGAGTTGCTCCGCAACAATTCAACAGAAAATCAATAAGTTCATCGAAAAAGGAAGGAAATTATGGCGGAAGTAATTGGCGAGTTTTCGCCGAAACAACGAAAAGAATTGGCGAGTTTTCGCCGAAACAACGGAAAGAATTGGCTAGTTTTCGCTGAAACGGCGGAAAGAATTGGCGAGTTTTTGTCGAAATGGTGGAAAGAATTGGCGATTTTTCGCTGAAATGACAGAAAGAATTGGTGAGTTTACGCTGAAGTTGTCGAAAGGAAAAGCTGAGTTTTCGACAGGAAGAACTCAGCGAGTTGGTCCGAAATGGCGGAAGAACTCGGCGAGTTGCTCCGCAACAGGTCGAAAAAGATAGGTGAATTCACCGATCATAATAACTCGACGAGTTGCTCCGCAACATGTCAAAAGAACTCGGTGAGTTGCTTTGAAACAGAGAATTTCAGCTATTTTCCAGGGAGATTTTTCAAATGCCAAAAGTTGAAAAATGCAATGGAACTTATGCGCCAGATTGCGCGAAATCCCCCTTGACCCCTGTCGTCCCCCGAAGACAGTCGTTGAAAGTGTGAAATGCATTCTATATGCTTGGGATGAGAAGCAGGAATGGCATAGAAGGTTGTGGAAGCCTTATTGAGAGTAATTGGTTGTAACATGTATTACAGAAGAGCAATGGGAGCAGCAAGGCAATGTTGATAAGAGGGAAATTCCTCACCTTAAACTATTTCTGTTTATAGCATAAGAATTGCATGTTTGGAAAATAGCAAGAATGAATGTTATACACTTATGAATATACTGAATTGCTAATTTGTGAGAAGATCATAGCTAATGAATCCTTGTGTGATTGGTAGGGAAGCTAAGAAAAGGATCAACTATGATGTGGAGGAGGAACTCCATGTCATGATGAGGAATTGGAAAGGGAGAATTCCTTAACTCCTCTCTTGCTATTGTATTTATATTTCCTGAGTTTTATATTTTAGAAAGTATGGCATAGGGATGCTAGAAATGCAAGAGAATAATGCATATGAATTAGTGGGCATGATTAAAGAGTCATTGCATAGTGCATATGAATTGCTTATGCATGATCATGATGCTGCATATAAGTAAAGGTAGTGAAAGTTACACATGCAATATCCCATTAATGGTAATTCCTATGGTCAATCACCAGTAACGTTGTTGATAATGGTTGTATGAATTAAACCATAGAAGCGTGACTGGAAATGCAAGAGATTAGATAGATGAAATTAATATGCACTAGATGGCATATTAATAAACATTGCACAACGCATGTGAAAATGTTTTGTACATGTATGTGATACTGCATATTGGTAAAATAGTGAGGTTTTACATATGCAATGAGCCACTTAAGATGATTATGGTGGTTGTTGATAATTAGTTGTGTTCGCATTGGTTGTAGGACCATAAGACAACCGAAGCATGGCTAAGGATGTGGATGATGTTGTTGCATATGACCAACAACCTTATGAGGAAAGGATGGTGCAACAAATCTATGATCATGAGATTGGAAAAAGGACTGTGTAGCCTTGGTAAGAGGCCAACTAATCAGGTAACATCAAGTGATGTTAATAACAGCCATGTAGGTAATGGTTATTTATGCTTAAATTGCATGAATGTTGAAAGAGGATTTGGTAAGATCCCTTCAACTATGTTTAAACTATGTTGATTGGTTTTCATGTGGTATTGAGTGCCTGAATGTGAATGACAACCTACCGAGTATGGTGAGGTGTGGGTAAGTGAAGGCAGAGATCCTTGCACCCTATAGTTCTTAGAAACCTCAATGCATTCATATGAAAATTACCTCATGCCATTTGTGTATACTAGTTGTGAGTTTAACAACCAAAGAAAGTAAAGACTTATAGTCATGTTGTGGTGGTGTATGCCATATGATATAAACATGGTTAGGCCATAAAATGTTCAAATGCCTAGTATTCATGGATTAATGCAAGGTTGTATTGAGGGGTTATGCATTGAGTGAATGCACATTAAAAGGCTATGTAAATATTGTGAATGTGCATGCATATGTGCAGGAACACATGTTGAGATGCATTGTGTAAATGCATGGTTGTGATATATATGTTTCAATGCAGCTAGATAATAGATGAAATGGTGGACTATTGTTAATCCTGAGACCATTTCATGAGCTTCTATGAATGCAGGAGAAAGACTGCATGAAGAAAGTAGACATGTGATGGGCTACCAGAGCATTCTATTGGAAGGACAAAGTTGCATAAAATGTGAAGTAATGAGTATTCATAGTTTATTGCATGGATAGTGTGACCGTGTCTTGCAATTCTATTGTGATAGTGATGCATATATAGAAATGTATATATTTCATTGCATTTCAAATGTTAACAGCTAAAGGTGTTTGAATTGTTGAGTGTTATAATTCTGAGATCACTTCAGTGACTATTGTGGCAATGAAAGTATTATATGCATAGATACTCACAAACGTATTTGGCTGATTGAAGTTTCAATTTTCAGATAGAAAAGTCTTGCGTATGGCAGTGAAGATAAGTCCATAGTAAAGACCGGGATCTACCATGTGCAAAAGCCAAAGGTTATGAGAAGGTTCTCATGGTTGTAAATTATGCATGAAACAAATCTGAAAATTCTCTGGTTTAAATTTATGAGAATAATCTCATGGTAATAAATCTAATTTATGTAGGAAAACAAATTTACAAATTTTAGATTTGAGATTTTGCTAATAATTGATAATGACTGTTTGGATTATATCAAATTTTGTTAGGAGGACATGTTGTAGGTGGATGTTCATGTATGGTAGCAAGTGTAAAACCATAATGGACAGAGTGATACCACTTACGAGAGCCAAACAATATGAGGATGACCTCATGGTTAAATAAATCAATTTCTGTAGGAGACAGAATTGTAAATTCATGTCGAATTAATTATTAATGTTATTGATTGGTTATGGAACAATCATATTTGAGGCTTATTGCTAAATGTTGCTGATTGTTTGGCTATTTGATAAGTGTGCCAGGATGACACATTGCAGGAAGACCATGTGTGATGGCCTACAGAAGCCAAACTAGATGGGAATGACCTCATCCTTTGGAAATGGGTTTTGGGTGAAATGCCATAGTAAGTTTTGTTCATATCCCAGCTGCACTGCATGTTGGAAAGCCATGCGAGTGAGATGGTAAAATTATACCAAGAAGGCATGTGTGGGTTATGGAACCTGGAAATATTGGGGTGGTAAACTGAAGTACTGTTGACTCAGAGAAGGTAGCCCCATTCTTCGCAAATGAAGGAAAGATACATATGAAAAGGGATAAGTATTCTGTAACCCTAACTCAGAATATACATGTATGGTTATTAGACTTAATATGAAAAGCATGTTTTATTATTTAATTATTATTCCAAACTGCTTGAGTATGATTAGGGCCTACATGTCTCACATCCGAAAGGGAGTGCACACCTTTCTGATGCTGGGTTATGATAGGGTTGTCAATATTGACTACACCCTAAGGGAATGGACGCATTCCTGGTGTTTCAATACTTGATAGTGAATGATATGAAATATGGTTACAATTTTAGAGTAGCAATACTGATGAATATGCTTATCCTTCTTGTGCTATTAGCTTACATAGATGCAATTGATTATGCACGTTCAGAGGAAAAGTAAAGAAAGGATGCTCAAGAGGACTGTATGAGCAATGGTAACCTTTGTGTAGTGTGAGTGGGTACCATGGGGCCATGATAGTCTGTAGTCAAAAAAGTCACCTATAGAGTTCCTAAAATGAACCGTTGGTTTTCCCGAGTGAAGAAGTGTAGCCATCCTTGTGTGGATGAAGAATTGTTATGCGCATGAAGGGTTGTTGCATGCTTAATGAACCCAGTCGGTGTACTGGTTTGGCATTAATTGCTTGTATGTTGTGGAGGTATTGATGAAGGGTTGTTGCATGCCTAATGAACCCAGTCGGTGTACTGGTTTGGCATTATTTGCTTGGGTGTTGTGGAGGTATTAGTAAAAGGCTGATGCAAGCCTAAGGCAGAGTGGTAGAGCCTTAACCTATAATGGTCGGTGGCGCAGTTTCCTTCCATTGGTCGATAACCCAGACGAATGTGTTGGCTCTTAAATGAAGAGGGCCAACCAGGTATGGGACTGGTTGGGCACCACGAATGCTTGGTAAATCCAGTCGGCCTGAAGGTGCACTGGTTGGGAATTAACTATTTGATGTTATGGAGCAGCATACGTGTTGTCCAAACATCCAAGTCCATAGGCGATCCCAAGGCTTGCAAAGCGAAGCAGGATGCTGTGGACCAGAAAGAAAAATGCACAATACAAATAAGTATTCATTTTCATTTATTTCTTGTTTGGAATAATGAAGATTTCAGTATAAGTCTTATGACAACCAAGCTAATACACTGTTGTTTCTTTGTTGGAAACCTTGTCCATTGCAGGAAGTAAGGACCCTGAAAGAGCCACAAACGCTTGGTAAGCCAACGAGTAACTGGTTGTGCACTAGGAAATTCTTGATAAAATCAGAGAGTAATTGGTTGTGCACTATAAATTCTTGGTAAATCCAGAGAGTAACTGATGCTTGATAAACTCAGAGAATAGGTGGTGGGAACATTAACCACTTGATGTTGTGTAGCAGCCGGCGTGCTGGCCAAACATTCCTTGATTAATTGATAAAACCTAGCTGGCGTACTAGCCTGGCATTGCCTATTTGAATGGTTATCGAGTAGCCTGCATGCTGGCCCAACATTCATTATTGTATCCACGGAAAATTCAATGCTTGGAAAGCAAAGAAGGATCTTGTAGAATAAAGTGAAGACATCCAATATAGATAAGTATTTGGTTATCTTGCAACTCTTGCTTATGAATATATGTGTGTATGTGATTTAATTATGATTTCTTAAACTTTTGTTTAGAGATAAACCTTATGAAAATACACTAAGCATGTGAATTGATTCAATGTTTGAGTGTAGGTATTGCTAGAAGCAAGGACTATGAAAGCATCTGGAGGATGCATGTGGACATGTGATCATCCTACAGAGAGCTCAGTATGAGCAATAATGAAAGATGGTGTTAGTGGACATGTGTGGGTCCTAGCAGCCAAAGGTTCTATAAGCAACAATGGGGAATGGTTCCCTGGTTGAAAATCCTTAGACAAACCCTAGACACTAAGTGTCATAGCCAAGAAAAGGAAAGTTAAGCATTCACATTGAAGTGAAAGAGGCTAAGGAGTATGAAAACCAAAGTTGTGGTGTGGCTCCAGATTGGAACAAGACTAAGAGGGGGAAACTCTTACTCTTCTGTTTCCTTTTTGATTGATGCATTTCAGAAACAAAGGATTGTTGAATGCATGTTGTGACTGGAAGTTGATTGTGTTTATTGCTTGAAATGAATTGTGAATGCTGAAATAATTATTTCATGTGAAAGGATGAACATGAATGAGTTCATGTGTACGTGGGAAAGCATGAAATGTGTGGAAGTCTCATGAATAAAGCATGGACGTTCCAAGTCAATTTGGAAAATAATTGATTAATTTTAATATTGTGTTATGCTTGTACTAACAGGAATTTCCATGATGAGTCTCATAGGTGAGACATTGAAAGCCATTAGTTGCAATTGTTACCATCCAAGTGTTGCTAGTGAGAAAAGTGAGAGCCAGTTGTGCACAATGATCATGGCAGCAGACCAAAAGCTATTTGTTTTGGCTGGAAATATTCCTCAAATAGTTGTCAAGGCAGAAAGAAAGATGGAATCCATGAAATTCCAGACTTGTAGATCAGCTGGAAGGTAAATAAAAGAAAGGGATTGCTGTAGAGTAATGCCCACCTGTAGAGATGGAAAATCAAAGCCAGCAGGAGCAGTTGTGGAAGCCAAAAGACTTGGTCCTGAAAGCTCAAAGTGAAGAGATGAAAAGCAGGACAAACTTGCCACCATTTGTGAATTTTGAAGCATGTGTAAAGTGGGTATTCATTCCTAAGTGTTGGAACACCGAGGACGGTGTTATTCCAAGGGGAGGGGTATGTCACATCCCCACCTTGACCCCATTACATTCAAATGTAAATGATGTAATATTGTTATAAAATCATGGTGAGGAGCTCAAGGCCAAGGCCCCGCCATCGATTTATTGATGCATATGGTTTACGTGCTAGCCAGACACATTGGAATTGTAAACATCATGTAAATATGCATTTTAATAAAAATACCCACAACTAGCTATGCAATGTAACAAGAGATGGGGGCATGATTTTACAAGGAATTGGGAGGGAAAACATTCAAACCCTTGGATCCAATCACATCAAGCCAAGTGTCAATGAAAGAACCCATCAAACCCTCAACTACCCATGTTGACTTTGGTACCCAATCATTGATTTCTCCCAAGAGTTGGTTGAGGTAGTTAATGCCTTGGGGAATGGGAGGTATGGCTGTCCAAATTCGAGTATGGGCAAGCCACCCTGCATGGAAAAACGTGTTTTGCTTCTTGGGCAAGAAAAGAGCCATGAATTGCTCCCCAAGCCATTATCCATCAACTAGCCTTCCTCCCTCACGAGTTTGGAGCTACCAGGGCATTTTCCAGCCATGGGTGTCTGTGTTTTCCTTCAATCTCAGCTGGGAGAAGGGCGTTTTTGTGTTGTATACCAGTGGGGAAGAAGGGGAATGGAACTGGGGTTCCATAGAGACTGTTTTTGCTGTTAAATGCTTAGAGAGTTGGGGAGAAAACGTTTTTCCTCCCTGTGGATGCATTTCCCTTCCCACAGTTCGTTTTGGGTGAGCCATGTTTTGAGGAAAACCCATGGCCATCATGTTTGTAAAACCCATTAATGGAAATGTGTATCCATGCCCAGTTTATGAGTTGTTGTGTGTAAGAGAATGTTGGGGTTGAGATGGGTATCCATTGTTTTGGCTTGAGCTTGAGTGCAAGCATCCAGGGTTCAAATGTAGCTTGATAAACCCAGCTGTGGAGTGGCTTGGCTGAGATGAAATGACTAATTGACTGTGTGTGAGCTTGAATGTCCCCTTTTCCTTGTAGAAATCATGCCAAGGTCGGGGGTGGTCTTTGAGTGATGAAATAATACAGGCTGGGCAGAGACCTATGGTTGGGTGGAACGTTGCAGCGACATAGCTAGTTGTTTGGGGACAGCATTACATCAAGATGAGTATTTTCTTATGTGTAATTACTTCTGCAAATGTATTAATTTGTTGACTGTGTTAAATTGAATGACAGTCATGTAATGTGTGTGGATGCTTTGTTTATTTCCGTTGTGCATATTCAATTGAGTTGCATCTGCACACAATGGTTTTTAAATTGTATGGATCTAGTGAATGGGCTGAGTTTTTATGAAAAGCCCCATAGATTGGCTTCATGTTCCCTCCCTTGCCTTGTATGGATGGGAGGGTATGTGACAACCTCCATCTACAAAGGGTTTCATTTTTGTGAAAGGAGCATCACTAGATCCCTTACCTTCATCAACAAGGCTTAGATCTGCAATTTTTCTTATAGTTCCCAACTTTACCACATTTCTAATACTTATTTTCAAATCGCCATAGAGATTTAGATATACCTTTAGACTTAGATCTCCCCACAAAAGACCTAAATTTCTCTCTTGGGAATGACCTCTCATAGATAAAATATCCTTGGTCACATCCTCCAAGGAGTTTCTCTTTATTTTGTGTGATAACAATGATGCAACTACATCCACAAACTTTAACATGGATATAGTGGCACTACCAATTGCTACAGCTAGATTATACGAAGATTCTAGAAAAGAGCATATCCAAGAAATACACTTATCTTCTTCCTCCATCTTAATATTAATAAAGGTCGGTTAATTTACTAGAGTATTAAAGACATTTAGACGATCTGCCATGGTGTCACCATCCTCCATCCTAACATGAAACAACTTCTTTCAAAAAAATAACTTGTTTACCAGGGACTTTGATTGATACAAATTCCCCATTTTATCCCATAGCTTCTTTTCATTGTCTTCTCCATAAATGTTCAACATCATTGAATTTGAGAGGCAGAGTCAAATCATGCTTCTTTTTTCTCTCCATCTTTTCCAAATATTCTCTCAAAATACTAATGGTATTTGTACCTAGATCCATAACAATCCATTGATCTTTGTCATCAAGAAGGTCTTTCATCATCAACTTCCATAACTCAAAGCTCTGGTCGTTAAACTTATTGATCGATATTCTTGAATTGCTTGCCATTTTCCTTGCACAAGATTCACTACGCAAAGCTCCCACTCCAACATAATTTTATTGCAGACCCAAGATACCCTTGATCTTTAGAGGATCACCTAAACTCCAGTAACAAAAGTGTCCATCTAAAGCCATTAACCTCCCTCTAATATCAAATGAAGAACTTTGATAAACCTATGCAAAGAAAAACAATATCAAACAAAATCTAAAACATAACAATTAACAATGGCTCGCACAACACATTACATAAAGATTTACCCTGGAAACCCAAAATAAAGAAAACCAACATTCCTAAAATTGTATCCACTCTCTATCTCATCATATTATCTTTTACGTTTACAATACAATATTATAGCATCCAAAGCCTTAATCCATTAACCCATTAGATCACAATCTCCTTAACCAAAATTAATTTACAATGGGTCACAAAACCATAGACCCAAAAAAACTCAAAACATACCAAAAAAAAATAAATAAATAAACCCAAAAATTCCCTCCTTGCTCTGAAAACCTACAAAAATCAAAACACATGTCAAAACTAATTTTATCTATATCTCTCCATAACGATCTCCATAAATATATAAATAAAATAAAATAAATATTATTTATATGAATATTTAGATATTTTTTAACTTTTTGAAATATCAAAACTTCAAATTTACACCTCATTCTCGACGCTACACTAATCTGAACTCTTAACTTACCCTAATATTCTTCGCCAACAATGCGCTCTTGAATTTAAACTTAATACCAGTCAGAGTTATAAATTTTTATATTATAAATTAAGCGCTCTTGAACTTAAATTCAAAATGGGACAGCTATAAATCCTTATATATCTGAAGGAATGTTTGAGTATTTTGGGAGTTTATGTAGAGTGGCCTTTGAAAGGCTGTATATGAGTAGTAATTCAGGGAGGAATACTGTATTAGAACTGATTTTTGCTTATACCGTTTGTAGGTTAGTTTCTTATAATCTTAGTGTTGATTTTTAGCATGATGGAAGTTATAGTATATATGGCTACTGGATAGGTCGGCTGCGTATGATGTATTGGATTGTATATAAGTATTGTTTTTTCTTATCTAAAAGATAATATTAAGTTTGTCTCGTTTATATTAATTCAAAAATTTCTAGATCGACTAGCTTCTATTTATTTTGTTTGTTATTTTATAAATAATTGTAAAAGTGAAATGACTTAGGTTTTACATAAATTTAGGGTTTTGCCTTTCATCATCTCATGTTAAAATTTAATTTCGTTAAGCCGTTTAAATTTCAACTCTTACAAAAATTTTGGAGTTGTATAAGGGTTAATCAAAACATCTAGACTTGTCCGAATTTTGGTAAAGTAATTTTTGTCAAAATTGTAATTTGGAATATTTAAATACAATTTCCTTGATTTGGATATATTTAAAATTGGGTAATTAGTTTAGTAATTCAAATTGCAAAAATTACAAAACTACAAAAAACACAATTTCCAGCAAAATTTTTAACTGATTTTTATCCCAAAATTAAGAGAAAAGCTGGGCGTTTTAGTTATCTTTTATCCTACGCGAAAAATTTTGATGTGATATGCCATTTGTGACATTGAAAAAATAACATGCAATCCATATTTTCATTTTGTTCGCTAATATCATAAATGTATAAGAAAGAGATTTTAACTAAAGTTGCCAGGCTCATAGTCTTTAATTACTTTCCATTAAAAAACCAAATACGTTTGGAACAAAATATCAAGTAACCAATGGACAAGCCCTGTTTGATTACGTTCCATGAAAAAACCAAATTCTTTGCTACAAAATATCAAATGATCAATGGACAAGACCTGTTTGAGGACTGTTCGAGGATGAGAAAGAGCGCCTCGATTTGGCAGCCACTCTAGCAAGGATTGAAAGTAATATTAATTTATTTTATAAGAAACTCACGCAAAACTCCTCTACAGAACTTAAACCTGTGTCTCCTTCTCTTCGCCGTTCGAGGTCTGAAGTGGCGTCGATAATAATTTTAATACCTTCAGAGATATAATACTTTGAGGACATAACGGATCCTATACATTTATATTATTACACCCGCTGTTGGAGATTTGTAAAACCCTCAAAGGAAGTTGGGAGCATCTTCAAAATTTTGAAGATGCGTTGGAGATTCGAAGCATCTTCAAACTTTTGCACTGCTGCCGCTGCAGAAGAATGCCTTGGAGATTATTAAATTCCCTAAGGATTTTGGAAGTGTCTCCAAACTATTGCTGTTAGAAGCATCTCCAAACTTGTGCACTGCTCCAGATCGATGAGATTGAGATTTGTTAAATTATCCATGGAATCTGAAAGCATCTCCAAACTTCTGCCGTCAGTCAGTTGGAGATTGGTGAAATCACCAGTAGAATTTGGAAGCATCTGGTAGTCTTTTAGCTTTAGGTATTTCAAATACGAAAGATAACAAAATTCTTCTGGTAACGTTGCCAGATATGCCTCCTCTGCTACAATCTTTTTAAGAAGTTTCAGCTGTCCCAATGACTCCGGAAACTTTCGAAGAGGAGCATCAATGTTTAACTCCAGCAAGTGCGTAGGTACCTGCAATGTTTATGTTTTGATGATAAGAAAGATAAGAGCTATAATGATCCTCATCTTAATAAATAATAATAAAATTCATTTTCGAATTACTGCATGTACATCTACATACCTCAGATTCACATTGCCACAATGTTTCCAATTTTCTCCCACTGACTTCTAAAACTCTTAAATCGCGCATTGGAAGCCAGGAAGGCAGGGAAGAGTAGGGACACTTATTCCAGCTGAGCCACATTAGTTTTGGTGACCGCACCCTTGTCAATATGCTTTCCACAAAATTGCCATTAGCTTCAAGGAAATTCAAGTTTCCAATCGAGCTTTTGTCAAATGGCATTTTAGATTTTGAGTAAAACAGTGCCTCGTCGAAAGTTTCTCTCGGATCCATTATAATTCCGCGCACTTGAGTTATTCCCTGTGGGTTAGTTAAAATCAATGAAGAATCATAACATAGTGCGCCCCATATTTATCTAGATAAAAAATCTTGAAAGTTGTTCACAGGTAAACAAAGGTTAGGACGGTTGAATGCTTACAGATGATGATTGCTCCAAGAGGTCACGAAGGTCTTTTATCGTCGCTCGCCAAAAACGCCGCGGAATTTTATTTGAAAATACAGAGATGTCTCTTACCATATCTCTTACGTGATCGTGCATTCTTATCTTATTTTCAGTGTCCACTTCGACAAAGCAATTGTCCTCTAGATTTCGAAACCCCACTAAACCTCTCCATCCTGATCCATGCCATATTTCTGTCCACAAATCCATGTCTTTTCCTATACAAAAACAGGCAATATCTAGGCATATTTGTTGCTCCTCTTCAATGAGCGAGTCATAAGTAATTTTAAGCATCGCCCTTGTATCTTGACGTAGTACACGCACGAGTTTATGCAGTACCTCTTCCCATTGAGATCGGTCATTTACTCCACATAGAAGAGCTCCAAACACTTTCAAACATAATGGCAAACCGTCACAGGCCTCTGCAAAATTATCTACTAAATATTCAAATTCTGGGGGTGGATATGGCTGAAAGAAGGCATAAGTGCAGAATAACTGTCGGGAGCGTTGCAAATTGAAGCCGGTCATTTTGTAAATTAAGAGCTCTGGTATTCCTGAACTTCTCAGAACAGGCTTGTTACGAGACGTAATCAAGATCAAACTCTTGGGGTCAAGGACATGGTTAGTTAGCAAGGCATCCATTTGATCAACATGATCTACATCATCTAATACTATGAGAGCATGACAAGATTTGAGATTAGTTTCAAGTATCCCTCTACCTTCATCCACACTCTCAATTTTGATATCCATATCTTGCAGGTCCTTGATGAGTTTACTCTGCAAAGAATTTAGACTCATTTTAGCTGCAGTTTCCCTCACATGCGGTAAAAAGGAGGATACAGCGTAATCTGATTTTCGACGGTTGAAAAATTCTTTGACCAGAGTTGTTTTCCCAACTCCGCCTATACCCACAATCCCCACAACCTTGGCCTCATCTCGGCGTTCCCCCTGCCTGTGCATTAGCGTCGCCATTTCAAAGTCTATTAATTTATACTCCAATCCAGTTGGATGTTTTGCTACATGCAACTGTGGTGGAACAATTTTTAGAACGTTTTGCACAACCTTATCCAAGAGCTCGTCTTCGTCCCTGAATATCCATTCATCCGGAGGGTAAAATAACTTGTGAAAAATGGCTACCTAAATTATCATATAGTTATCAATCCAACAAAATATAAAAACTGTATCTCACCCATTGTCGAGTTCGATGCCGGTTATCTCTGCAACACTGCAAAGAACGTCTCTCCAATTTCGAATAGTCTGCAAGTCGTGTTGATGCTTCTGTTCGTGGCAGCTCAGGGCTTCCGCGTACGCTCCATGCCGGAGATCAGAAGGTTTAACGTTGTAAAAGACTGGAAGGATAGTAGCCCGGCCTGACTTGACGGACTCCACCGTGAGGAGGAGCTCGTTGAGGCACCATTGCGATTCTGCATAAGTCGGAGAGAAAATCGGTACATGCAGGGAAGCGTTTCGAATAGTGGCTTCTATTTGGGAAGGGATGTCGTGTCCAACTTGAGTTTCCGGCTTGTTAAGAAAGACTCCGAATCCATGGGAAATAAGCAGCCGGTAGAGACGGCTGACGAAGGTGTTCTTAATAACTGGAAAGTGATGGCTTATGAATAGTTCAAAGAACTCCGAGGAAGAAGAAGACGCAGATACCATTGAAGTTGGAACTGAACGATGATGCAGAGGCAACGCCGTGAGTGGTAAGATGGAAAGAAACTGCAAGGGAGCCGAATCGCCGATAGGTTTATAGAAAAATGTAAACACGCGTTTACTACTCACCCATGCCGAACACACGTTCAGCAGTCAGCTTTGTTTAATTGTTTACGTGTTGAACAATGTTACGATGTGACGTCCCTTGTAGTGGGGATGAACATGGAGTGGATCATGTCAGGTCAGGTCATGTCATATGATGTTTTTTAAAGTGGTGGAGGTAAAGGGCAGGTCAGGTCATAGTCATGTCATATGATGTTTTTTAAAGTGGTGGTGGTAAAGGGCAGGTCAGGTCATAGTCATGTCATATGATGTTTTTTTTTTAAGGGGTGGAGGTAAAGATGTGTTCCACTTTTTCTTGGTTCCAACTTTCCACGGTAAAGGTGGGGATTAAAGTTTTTAGTTGTAAACAAGTTTGACTTTTATATTAATATAATAAAAAGTAATTATAATATTTTTCAAAATTCTGTAATATTTATATATTAAATTTAATATTTTGAAAATGTAAATTATTTAGTAAAATTTTAAAATTTGTTTTTTCTATTTTATAAGGGCTAAAAACTATGAAGTTAAAAATTATTTTTTATGGGATGTGAAATTATTTAAACAAAATATTAATTTAAATTTTTTTATTATCTTTATATTAGTCTTTGTACTAGAGGCTTCATTAATGATAATGAATATTATCATTTTTATATAATGTGTTATTGATAATAATTATACAATGTCCCTCCATATTATTATATACAATATACTAACTTCTACAAATCTTAAATACATTTCTTATTACTTTTATAGAAATAAAAAATTAATATACTTAAATCCTATCCATCCATCATTTAGCCTAAGAGGCACAATCTACAGCCTAGTAAGAGGAGATGTGTAACTTCTTCAATGCTCATCCTATAGTTGAAAGTGTCCTTTATAAAAAATAATAAAATATTATAAAAAATAACATGTCGGCTCAAATTAGATTTAAAATATTTATAACCACATAATATAAAACTACACAAATTAGAAAAATTAGAACCATAAACATTGCATTACACACTTCTTCAACATTTCCATTCTGAAAAGGGGTTTGCATATGAGACATTTGGTCCCTCTCAGGGCTTGGTAGATCCCCTTTTAAGATCGATCTATGCTAGTTGTAATGCCTCACCCATGAACGCATCACCTTCAAAATGCTCACATTTATAATTATAATAACAAGTTGAAGAGTGACAACTATGGCTCCGCAGTCCTGGAGTGGTTGTATGTGTTGTGTTTATTTTTATTTCTTTTTCCCTGAGAAAAAAGGTGTATCTGCTTTATATAAAGGAGAGACATTTTACATGACCTCAATGGTCTCTCGAAATAAATTTTCATCAAATTTCTTTACAACAAAATGATCGATGTATTTAAACATCCATAAAAGTCTAGCAGTAGAACACGCTGTGTACTATAAGTTCTAAAACATATCTAAGTTCATGGCAACAAGCCTATTACATAAGCATGAGAAATTAAATCAAAACTGTATTGGCCCAGGGCCACAATGCTGACCAGGAACATGAGTCCAAGTTTGCTAAATGCCATCACCAAGATCGAGCCCAATTTTCGATAGCCCGTCCGCCTCTTGATTCCGTTCCCTATAAATGTGGAAGAAGGAGATCTAAATAAAAGAAGCGGTCGTCCTGGCGGCCTCCTCATAGATTGGCAGCAGTGAAATGTTCCTAGGCTTCCATCTTGACTTCATCCATTGGATAATGAGTGATGAATCTCCAAAGACCTGTATAGTCTTAATGTCCCTCGCAATGGCCACATGTAATAGAAATTTCAGAGCCATAAGCTCTGCTCGATTGTTGGTGCTAAATCCAATGGATGCAACAAATTTAAACCAATGCAAAGAGGATAGATAGATAATACCTCCAGCACCACCACGAGATGGTGTCCCTTGAGAAGCTCCATCAAAAAACCCCCATGGGATGTCCATGTTGATGTCAACCTTCGAGACAACATGAGTATGAAGGGTCCTTTTAATAGGGGGAAGAAATTGTACCAGTCCCATACTACAAATTGCAGTAGTGTCAAGTGGAATAAGAGAGTCCCAAAAATTAGCTTGATTCTGATCCTTCCAAGAGTGCGATATAATGATAAATGGTAGAGTAGGGTAGCTATGCGCATATGTTGAAGATATCCAACGAAGAAAAGCCTCAGATAGCGTGGATCCCATCCATAGATATCGGATGCTTGATATTCATTGTATATAAATCCATAAATGTTTGACATACTAGCAATTAATGAGGAGATGTGTGGACGTTTCATTATGAGCTTTGCAGAGGGGACATCTCCTAGGTCCTTCATGAATGAATCGCTGTAGTCGATCCCATAAATGAATGCGATCTTGTATAGCTTCCCAAAAAAATATCTTTATCTTGAGAGGGCAGTTGATGTGCCAGAAAGCTTCGTGCCACCAGCAATGTTCCATATCCGGGACTTTTAGTCGAAGAAGGATCATATATCCGATGCTGGAGGAAAATGTTCCACCATTTGGATGAGGAGACCATAGCAGTACATCCGGTTTCTGTGTGATACAGATGTAGCTGGCCCTTAATGATAAAATATATAGATCCCATACAACCTGATCCTCACCCAGAAAATGAAGGTTAGCAGCATCCATCCATCCCTATTGATGAATGTTGGTAGTGATCGGATCTGCATTGTGTGCTAAAAAGAAAAATCCAGATTGTTGAAGCTTTGAAATCATGTGGACCGGAAGGCTATAAAAATCCCTGCATCTGATCCAAGGATCACAGCCAATGCATAAACACTTGCCATTGCCAACCATCCATTGTAGACCCTTGGTAATAACATCAAAAGTAGATAATGTGGCCTTCCACATCATAGATGAAGGTCGAGAACATACACCCCCGGTCTTGAGCCAATCCTGAATAGAGATTGGCTGAATATATTTGTGTATGATGATCTTTGTCCATAGGTTGTTTTCATATATTAAATGCCATATATGTTTAGCCACTAAGGCCTGCCCAAAGATCCCAAGTTGTTTGATACCCAACCCTCCCCATGCTTTGGGTAGAGTTACCTTTTCTCATACTATCCAGTGGAAAGATTTGTTATTGCTTCCCTTCCACAGAAAATTGTTGTAAATTTTATGAATAGTTTTGAGCGTGCTAGGAGGGATACATGCCATAGATAACCAGTAGACCGGTGTCACTTCCAGGACAGTCATAATAAGAATGAGTCGGCCACCTTTTTTCAACCAATGGTTGCACCAGAGATGAATCTTCCTCTCAATACGCTCAATAAGCCAAACCAATCCTTTATACCGTATGAGTTGGGACGAATGGTAAAATGCAGATAGGGTAGGCCATCATCAGGATCAATAATGGTGAAGGGAAACAACCTGGAAATCCAATCCGTTGTGGCATTCTCCAAGTTGTAGAATGTAATGGTAGATTTGGTGACACTGATAGTCATGACAGTGGCCCCCGTGAAAGAGATAAGAATCTCATTTAAGCATATAATGTCACCTCTAGAGCCATTACTGAAGATCAATATGTCGTCAATGAAAAAAATATGGGTAAAGACTAGTCCTAGCGAGAGACAAAAACCCATAAATGATCTCCAGCTCAAAGCCTTATGCAGGGCACACCCAAGGCCCTCGACAACCAAGAGGAATAATAAAGGGGATAGAAGGCACCCCTGATGAAGCCCTCACTCCAATCGAAAGAAGGAATATGCAGAAGCATTAATAAGGATAGCAAAAGACATTGATTGAATAGTGGCCATAATCCAATTAACAGTATTCAAAGGAAAACCCACTTGGAAGAGAGCCAATCGTAGGAAAGTCTAGTTTACTTGATCGTGTGCCCTGGGAAGATCGATCTTCAGGATAGCAGTTGGAATCCTTTTAGTCTTAGCCGAGTGAAGAATCTCCTACGTGGATCCAATAGCATCCTGTATCAATCTGCCTTTTAAAAATGCATGTTGCTCCATCGAGATCCCAGAAGACAAAATACCCTTGATCTTGTTTGCCACCACCTTCACAATAATCTTATAAAAAGCATTACATAGTGAGATGGGCCTATAATCGCCAAAGGATTGACCTTTATCAGTTTTGGGAATCAATACTATGAAGGTAGCATTGTTTGCTGCCAATATCCACCCATTGAGCCGCGATTCCTCCACAACCACAAGAATATCCGAATCAAATAGTTCCATAAAAGCCTCAGAGAATTCAGTAACCCAACCATCAAGTCCGGGGCTCTTATCATGCTGTAAATGCCCTAGAGCATCCTTAACCTCTTTCATGGTGATGGGAGAGGTGAGTGCAATGCTATCAGTGTCTGACACCATCGTGGAGTATCCACCCAGGATGTTCATCATCTGTGCCACCGAAACATCCTGTGGTTGAGCATATACCCTTTTGAAGTGATGGGTACCCATAGAGATGAGATTGTGGAATCTCGATTGGGTAGTACCGTCGTCATCCTTCATGTCCCAAATGGTGTTGACATATTGTCTATGCTTTACATGATTATGAAAAAACTTGGAATTCGTATCCCCAACCTGTAGCCATAGATCTCTGCTCTTTAAACGAGCTATGGCATCATCTGCCTATAAAATCTCCTTACGATGATGTGTTAGAAAAATAAGATCATAGAGCAATAACAATAAACAGAAATGCAAATATAATTACACATACACATTACAAGAGAGACACAGATATATAGTGGTTCACCCAACTTGGGCTATGTCCACACTGAAGTTGCCAGTCCTTATTATTATTCCGTCCAGTAAAGTGAAGAGATGCAACCTGCAGCACAACTACTGCACTTCCTCTTCACTGTCTCACTGTCTCTCTTCCGATCTCAGAGATCTTTACAATGCATAAAACCTAATACATCAACCCTACCCGTGTTATAATGTCTTTCTTTTGTAAGATAAATACAATGGAAAAATACCACGGGATACCCAAAACCATGGGCCCGAAAACTGTTGGCAAAAACAGCCCCAAGGTTGGGGAATGAGTGTACAGTCCTCTAGGGTGCGTGACTAAGACAATATCATCTATGAGACTGGAAGATCTAGCTCCACAACCAACAATCTCCCACTTGGATACTGATCACAACAACTCCACTGCTGTTGCACTTGCTGGATCTTGGACTTGGAAACTTTCTCATCTTCACCTTCATGCTAGAAGGCCAACTGAAACCGAGCAGGAACTCAACTTCTCTCTAGTCACTACCTTTGTGAACATGTCTGCAGGATTCTGGCTAGTATGTATCTTTTCTAGCTTCAACAGTTCATCTTCCATAACAAAGCGTATGAATTGGTACTTGAGTTGTATATGTTTAGTCCTGGAATGGAATGTTGAGTTCTTTGTAAGATGAATGGCACTCTGGCTGTCAGTATACAACCTGCTATCCTTCTGCTTCTTACCCAATTCCTCCGTAAACCTCTACAACCAAATCATCTCTTTACTAGCCTCTATAACAGCAACATACTCTGCTTCCGTTGTTGAAAGTGAAACAACCTTCTGTAGTTTCAAAATCCAACTTACTATTGTTCCACATACCCTGTGGTGCTGCTCCTGCTATCCTTATCACCTGCCATATCTACATCAACATATCCATGTAGAACAGTGTCTGAACCTCCAAAACATAATGCCTGAGTGTTAGTACCTCTCAAATACTTAGGAATCCACTGTACTGCCTTCCAATGTTCTTTACCTGGATTGTTCATATATCTGCTCACAACTCCCACTGCTTGTGCAATATCTGGTCTTGTGCACACCATGGCATACATCAAGTTTCCAACTGCTGATTGATAAGGAATCTTGGACATGTAATCTGTCTCTTCATGTGTCTTGGGACACATTTCCTTACTTAGAATGAAATGGCTGGCTAAAGGTGTACTAATTGGTTTTGCATTCTGCATTCTGAACCTCTACAACACCTTTTGTATGTACTCACTCTGAGACAATGTCAATTTGTGATTTTTCCTATCTCTCGTTATTCTCATACCAAGGATTTGCTTTGTAGCACCCAAATTCTTCATCGCAAATGAATTAGCTAGCTTCATTTTGAGCACATTTATATCCTGCATGTTAGACCCTGCAACAAGCATGTCATCCACATACAATAACAAGATAATATATCTTTCATTGTCTAGCTTCTTGAAATAAACACAGTGGTCAAAATGACATCTACTATAACCTTGTTCTGTCATAAACCTGTTAAATTTTAAATACCACTGCCTTGGAGCTTGCTTCAAGCCATACAAGCTCTTCTTCAACCTGCATACCAAGTTCTCCTTACCTTTGACCTCATACCCTTGTAGCTGCAGCATATATATCTCTTCCTCCAAATCCCTATGGAGAAAGGTTGTTTTTACATCTAACTGTTCAAGATGCAAATCTTCTACTGCCACTAGACTTAAGATAGTCCTAATTGAAGTCATCTTAACAACAGGAGAAAATATTACATCAAAATCTATACCTTTCTTCTGTGCAAACCCCTTTACAACAAGTCTCACCTTGTACCGCTTCTTACCTCCTTCTTCTTCCTTCAACCTGTAAATCCATTTTTTCTACAATGCTCTTTTACCAACAGGCAACTGAACCAAATCCCAAGTCTGGTTTCCTACCAATGAGTCCATCTCCTCATTCATGCCTTGCTCCCACTTCTTTCTAGTTTCTACCTGCATTGCTTCTTCATAACACTCTGGTTCACCAACATCAGTCATTAATAAATAATACATTGAAGGAGAGTAACGTTCAGGGAGTCTACTTAACCTGGTAGATCTTCTTACAGTTGCAGGAGTTTCAGGCACTTGCTACTGTTCTTGATTTTCTGGCACCTTTGGAACTTCATTTTCTTTAATTTCATCAAGTACTATGTACTATGTGTTTTCCTTTTCCTGTTTCTTTCCCTACAACTGATATTTATACATGACCTTTTCATTAAATATCACATCTCTACTCCTTATGATTTTGTTATTTTCATAATCCCATAAGCAATAACCAAATTCATCAATCCCATATCCAATAAAGGTACATTTCTTGGATTTAGCTTCAAGCTTTGTTCTATTATCTTTATCAATATGGGCAAATGCTTGACAACCAAACGTTCTTAGAAATGAGTAGTTTACCTTTTTATCTATCCATGCCTCCTCTGGAATGACACCATCAAAAGCATTTGAAGGTCCTCTGTTTATTAAATAAACAACAGTATTTACAACATCCTCCCAAAACTGTAAGGGCAACCCTGCATGCAGTCTCATACACCTTGCATGCTCCATGATCATTCTGTTCATCCTTTCAGACACACCATTTTCTTGTGGTGTTCTTGGGACTGCCTTCTCTCTACAAATCCCATGGTATGAACAGTAACTATCAAAATCCTTGCCGCAGTACTCACCTCCATTATCAAATCTAAGACACTTCAACCTTTTTCTTGTCTCATTCTCAACCAAAGCTTTCCACTTCTTAAAAGTAGCAAACACATCAGATTTCTGTCTAATGTAATAAACCCTAGTTTTCCTAGTTGCATCATCAATAAATGTAACATAATAATGAGAGACACCAAGAGATTGTAGCTGAGCTGGTCCCCATACATCTGTATGCACAAGCTCTAACTTTTCATTCTTCTTCTGTTTCCCAACCCTAAGAAATCTAACTCTCTTTTGTTTTCCATAAACACAGTTCTCACAGAATTCCAAACTTACCTACTTCAAATCTGGCATCAATTTTCTTGAGTGGAGAATATGCATCCTCTTCTCACTCATGTGGCCAAGCCTATGATGCCACAATGCTGTATCTATTCCTGTGGAAGCTAAAGAGATAGAATGGTCAATATTATGAGGACATAAATACAACGTACCTACCCTGTCTCCTTCTGCTATCACCATTGATCCTTTAGTGATCTTCCACCACTTTTTTCCAAATGTAGATAGACAGCCACCATCTCCCAATAGTCCCGTTGAGATCAGATTTATTTTCATAGCAGGAATATGCCTTACATCTTTCAATAGCCAATCAATTCCATTCTTAACTTTTATCCATACCTTACCCATTCCAACAATTTTACATGGCTCATCATCACCCAATAAAACATGTCCAAAATTGCCTAAAACATAATCATAAAAGTATTTCCTATGGGGTGTAGCATGACATGAAGCCCCTGAATCTACTACCCAATAATCACTTGTATTATCTAATGCATGAATCAAAGCATCTTGTAACACATCACCTGCTACATTTGCTTCCTGGGTAGTTTACTTTTGTGCATCTCCTTTCTTCTTTAGAGATCTGCAGTTTTTCTTCAGATATCCTTTCTTTCCACAGTTCCAAAAGCTTTGGTTGAGAATGAGACAAGAAAAAGGTTGAAGTGTCTCAGATATGATAATGGAGGTGAGTACTGCGGCAAGGAGTTTGATAGTTACTATTCATACCATGGGATTTGTAGAGAGAAGACAGTCCCAGGAACACCACAAGAGGATATTCCTATACTCCATCCTAGTCCCACCAGTATTTTGATCATTTACATTTTTAGTCATGTATGCACTTTTAGGGTTTGCATGCATTCTAGGGTTTGCATGCATCCTAGTCATTAGTCCAGCACCTAGCCCTCAGTTAGCCATCCCCCAGGAGCTTCTCACTATTCAGTTTTAGCCCTCCAATTGCTTAATGCGCCCTTCTTCCTTGATTTTAGGGAGAAACTCGCCCTTCTTCACCTACTAGTCCAATTGTCTTCAGTTTACACTCAGTTACACCTACCAAAGTTAGTTTGACTGATGGTTGACAGTTACTTGCGCATTGATGACTCCACTAATGATGATGAAGACTTCCAGTTGTGCTCCGATGATCATGAGGACACCTAGTTGTGCTCCGATGACACTCTATTTATCTTATGATCACTCTGAGAGGCTAATTCGAATTGCCACCTTAGGCATTCGAATCCTCTCTACCATTGTACTATTTATTTGTCCATATTGTGATTAATTAATTAGTGTGTGTGATGTATTATTGCTTCTATCTGAGTTCGACTGTACCATATTATTCTGTTGCTCATTATACTGTATTGTTCACTCTTCTTCTATTTTCCTACTTAATCATAATTACTCTTGTGAGGTATACATCATCTCTTAGATATGCTGTGAGGATTTTCACATGGTATCAGAGCATGTTGAGAGTATTGTTTATCTCCATTCTTGAGAGTTTTTTGCAGGTTATTACCAAGATTTCGAGTGCGACAGTTGCAGCAGTTTTTGCATTTTTGCAGCAGTAGCAGTTGCAGTTATTCTATATTGTTTTTGCAGGTCTTCTACAGCTTCAATGTATGATTTAGAAAGAATCCCTCCTCTTTCTCTATTCAACTATGATGAATGGAAACCGAATATGATAGCATATTTAAAGAGCCATGATCTCTTTGATAGTTATTTTGAAAGAGAGTTCGAATCCTCTGAAGAGAAGATTGACTAGTTGAATAAAGGTGACATGCACATTGGAAGAATGAAGCTTACTACGCCGGATTACATATTGCTCCCAATCATTATTGATATTGAAACTCCACAAGAGCTATGGGCCCATCTGGATGAAAGATTCGACAAACAGAATGAAGGTTTTGGTCCAAACCCCTTCAAAAGCAAACAAAGTGATGCATTTGCTCCCCTTAATGGTCTGTTAGATCATGCACCAGTATCATCTCATATTGAAGTTGTTGACAAAGAACTTGCATATTCTCCACTCATGCTCAAACTTTCTTCTCTTTATGTGCCAGCTCATACTCTAGATATTGCAGAAGGTCCTAAATCCTCTCTTGCACTAGAGTCTGTTAGTTTCCATCATGATCACATGATTATTTCAAGGTCAAAACAGCTATTGAAGGTAATGCATTCGCTCCTCTCCAGCTATCTCCTCTTTTATACTACTATATGATCATAATTCCATGCTTTCAGAAGGTCATTGAAGAATATGGCAATTGCCATTCGCTTGGGAAGATTTCTCATGCATCTCTTTGATCTCACCCCTGTTGGTTCAAAGGAGATCTCAAGAAACTATGGCCATTCACTTGGGATAATTTCTCATGCATCTACTGATTTTGATCTCACCTCTCATGGCTCAAAGGAGATCTCAAGAAACCATGATTCAAGTCTTGTATCTAATTTGGGTTCTAAGCAATTACTGCTTGGGATAATTTCTCATGCATATGATAGTTTTGATCTCACCCTTGCTGGTTCAAAGGAAATCTCAAGAAACTGTTTTGAAAGTCTTAAATATGATTTTGATTTCAAGCAAACATGCAATAGTTATTTTTGGCATAATCTCACCTATGGTGGTTCGAAGGAGAAGACAAAAGACTATATGCACTTTCACAGATTTGATCCTACCTTAGCTAATTCGAATCACAGGTTCAAGGATCATTCTCATACTATTGGATTTGTTCTCATCACATTCGATCTGAAGAGCAAGTACAAGCACATGCTTTTTGAGCATGATCCACTTCTTCCCAAGAAGAAGATACCTCCAGACATATGACCAAGCATCACACCTACTTGAGTTTGGAGCATTTAATTTTTATGTGTGCCTTACAGTCGATTTTTTTGAGGAGGGGGTATGTTTCCCATGAAATTTTTCCACTTCCTTAGTTTATTGATTGTTATTATTCATTGTATTGGGTGACCTTTGGTCTTAGTTACCAGGGCCCAGGATGGATTAAGGGGGGGTGTTAGGATATTCCTATACTCCATCCTAGTCCCACCTGTATTTTGATCATTTACATTTTCGGTCATGCATGCACTTTTAGGGTTTGCATGCATTCTAGGATTTGCATGCATCCCATTCAACAGTCCAGCACCTAGCCCTCAATTAGCCAACCCCCATGAGCTTCTCACTATTCAGTTTTAGCCGTCCAGTTTCTTAATGCGCCCTTCTTCCTTGATTTTTGGGAGCAACTCGCCCTTCTTCACCTACCAGTCTAGTTGTCTTCAGTTTACACTCAGTTACACTTAGTTACACTCAGTTACACCTACCAAAGTTAGTTTGACTGATGGTTGACAGTTACTTGAGCATTGATGACTCCACTGATGATGATGAAGACTTCCAGTTGTGCTTCGATGATCATGAGGACACCTAGTTGTGCTCCGATGACACTCTATTGATCTTATGATCACTCTGAGAGGCTAATTCGAATTGCCACCTTAGGCATTCGAATCTTCTCTACCATTGTACTATTTATTTGTCCATATTGTGATTAATTAATTAGTGTGTGTGTGAAGTATTATTGCTTCTATCTGAGTTCTATTGTACCATATTATTCTGTTGCTCATTATATTGTATTGTTCACTCTTCTTCTATTTTCCTACTTAATCATAATTACTCTTGTGAGGTATACATCATCTCTTAGATCTGCTGTGAGGATTTTCACAAAAAGTAGAAAATACGTCAGATTTCTGTCTAATGCAATAAACCCAAGTTTTCCTAGTTGCATCATCAATAAATGTAACATAATAATGAGAGACACCAAGAGATTGTAGCTGAGCTGGTCCCCATACATCTGTATGCACAAGCTCTAACTTTTCATTCTTCTTCTGTTTCCCAACCCTAAGAAATCTGACTCTCTTTTGTTTTCCATAAACACAGTTCTCACAGAATTCCAAACTTACCTGCTTCAAATCTGGCAGCAACTTCCTTGAGTGGAGAATCTGCATCCCCTTCTCACTCATGTGGCCAAGCCTACGATGCCACAGTGTTGTATCTGTTCCTGTGGAAGCTAAAGAGATAGAATGGTCAGTATTATGAGGACATAAATACAACGTACCTACCCTGTCTTCTTTTGCTATCACCATTGATCCTTTAGTGATCTTCCACCACTTTTCTCCAAATGTAGATAGACAGCCGCCATCTCCCAACTGCCTCGTTGAGATCAGATTTCTTTTCATAATAGGAATATGCCTTACATCTTTCAATAGCCAATCAGTACCATTCTTAACTTTTATCCATACCTTACCCATTCCAACAATTTTACATGGCTCATCATCACCCAATAAAACATGTCCAAAATCGCCTGGAACATAATCATAAAAGTATTTCCTATGGGGTGTAGCATGACATGAAGCCCCTGAATCTACTACCCAATAATCACTTGTATTATCTAATGCATGAATCAAAACATCTTGTAACACATCACCTGCTACATTTGCTTCCTGGGTAGTTTACTTCTGTGCATCTCCTTTCTTCTTTAGAGATTTGCAGTCTTTCTTCAGATGTCCTTTCTTTCCATAGTTCCAACACTCTATATTTCCCAGTTTGGACTTGGATCTGCCTGTTTTAGACTTGCCACAATTACCTTGGCTCTTTCCTCTCTCCTTTTTTCTTCCCCTGCTCTCCATGGTCAACGCATTACCGGATGTCTCACCTGTGCTTTTTCTTTGCATTTCCTCGCTAAGAATAACACCAATAACATCATCAAATTTCAAGGTGTTTGAACAAGAGACAGAGTTACTTACAACCATGACCAAGCTATTCCATCTTTCTGGCAATGAACACAAGATTAGAAGAGCCCTAACCTCATCATCAAAGTTCATACTTACAGAACTTAGTTGATTTGTAACCGTATTAAATTCATGTAAATGATCAGTAACAGATCCACCTTTAGACATATTCATATTAAATAAATGCTTCATTAGAAATACCTTATTAGAAGCTGAGGGTTTTTCATACAGCTTACCCAATGCGCTCATCAAACCCTCCGTTGTCGTTTCTTTTGAGATATTGAAAGCCACCGACGAAGCCAGGCTCAGCCGTATTGTTCCCAGAGGCTTTCTATTAAGAACCTCCCATTCTTCGTCCTTCATGGCTACCGGCTACTTTGCTCTTCCTCCCAACGACAGGAATAGATCCTTCTGGTACAGATAGTCCTCCATTTGCATCTTCCATAACTGAAAGTTTTGGCCGTTAAACTTCTCGACCTTAAACTTTCCTTCTTCTTCCATTGCTCCCACTCAAACCAGAAACCCTAGTTTCTTGCGGGTTTAACTACCAAATATACCTTTGGCTCTGATACCAATTGTTAGAAAAACAAGATTGTAGAGCAATAACAATAAACATAAATGCAAATATAATCACACATACACATTACAAGAGAGACACAGATATATTGTGGTTCACCCAACTTGGGCTATGTCCACACTGAAGTTGCCAGTCCTTATTATTATTCCGTCTAGCAAAGTGAAGGGATACAACCTGCAGCACAACCACTGCACTTCCTCTTCACTGTCTTACAGTCTCTCTTCCGATCTCAGAGATCTTTACAATGCATAAAACATAATACATCAACCCTAGCCATATTACAATGTCTTTCTTTTATAAGGTAAATACAATGGGAAAATACCACGGGATACCCAAAACCATGGGCCCAAAAAATGTTGGTGAAAACAGCCCCAAGGTTGGGGAATGAGTGTACAGTCCTCTGGGGTGCATGGCTAAGACAATATCATCTATGAGACTGGAAGATCTGGCTCCACAACCAACACGATGCTCCATAACTAGAATTTCCTCTTTCTGTGAAGCGGAATTAAAACCGACTGGGTGGGCAGAGTAGAAAGAATCCATAACCGGTTCTATATGAGCAAGTTCTTCACTGATCTCAAGTGTACGCCTCTTAATCCAGGGGATAGATGCATTCTTAATCTTAACAAGGTTATCATTGAACTGAGTGGCCACCGAGGAAGAAGCAGTAGGATCTTAAGGCTGCCATTCCTTTACTATCATGTCACAAAAGGAAGATTCCTTTAACCATCTGGTGTCGAACTTTAATAGGATTGATGTAATTTTGTGAGACTGACATAATGCCATGAGGATTGGGTGGTGGTTTGAGTCACCCCCAATCCCGATCCATTGGCGAACAAGTGATGTCGAACCCAATAAACAAGCATTGACAAGGAACTGGTCAAGTCGCTTAGCAATGTGTGCCTCGCCATCCTGCATGTTCCTCCATGTCAGGCGCATTTGGATCGGTGGTAAATCAATAAGAGGAAAGGCAGAGAGGAGAGCGTTGAAATATTCCAAAAGAGGGTCCCCCAACAGAGTGTGTTCCCCATATCTCAGCATTCCCCAATGTGAAGTTGAGATCACCGCTGATGATCAATCGATCAACCTTTAATAAACTGTTAGCCAACAAGTTGTTCCAAAAAACCTCCCTCTGTGTTAGTTTTTCAGAATTTAATTCATTCTGATCTAGGATCTTAATTGAAAGAACAACAGGTACATCATATCAAGCATAAGAGACAAGAGACAAGAGACACAAAACATTTCACCGGGGAAAACCAAGAAGGTGAAAAACCCCGCAACTTCCTCATAGATAGAATAAGCACCAATACAAATATCACCATGATCAAACCCAAGAGATAGATATCTTCAGCAGCATGCTCTTCCTCCTCCACTTGTGCGCATGCTCCTCTTCTCTCACTAGTGCGAACTGAGTGAATAATAGGATGTGTAAAATGAGAGAGACACACTCTCTATTTATACACTAACTTTCACTTGACCTTTACTCAACTAGGTCGGCCCCAACTTAACAACTTAACATAAAATGTCTTTGGGCCGACCCCACTAGGGTGGTCTAATAACCCTTTGACCCACACAACTCATATAGGGCCAACCCCAACAAGGTGGTCTAATAACCCATCAAATATAAGTTACGACACTTACAATAATACTTGCGACACTTGCAAATACAAATGATGACACTTCCAATCGGAGGAATAATACATCTCCGTTGGGGATACAATAAAGTACAAATGTAATACATAGAAGACTATATTCTAAAGTTACAAATACATCAACACTCCCTCTTAACTAGGAAGGTATTCTCCAGACACAAGTCACCAATACATATTGGCACAAGTCTTCAATTCTGGAGCTGGATCATCATCACTCGATCATGGAGCATCATCATCATCACTGCTATTGTACCCGTCATCTCGATCACTGGGATATCTATGAATTCTTCTCATCGTAGGAAGTTCTACATAGCCAACCCTTTTTCATGCTGGATGTAGGCCTAGCCTCCTGTAGGTCTTCATTATCTCTGGCCATACTGTGGATCTTAGGACTAATTACATGCGTCAACAAAACCTCGAAAGAGCCTCCCATGACTTTTACGAGCACACTGCTCAACCTATCGGATCTCCCAGGATCTTTTACATGTGACCTTCACAAAACCTTTAAAGAGCATCTTGCAACCTGCAAGATCTCTATAGAGCATCCTAGGATCTTTTACTAGCACACAACTTAACCTGTCCAGATCTCCAAGATCTTTTCTATGTGAACTTTCGCAAAACATTTTAAGAGGATCTTGCAACCTGCAAGATCTCAATACTGTTGATGTATATGTAACTTCGGAATGTATTTCATCTATGTATTTCATATATATTTATTGTACCCTTATTAGAGATGTGTTATTCCTCTATAAGGAAGTGTCGTCATGTGGATTGACAAGTGTAGCAAGTGTGTGTACTTGCCGATGGGTTATTAGACCACCATGTGTGGGGTCGGCCCTGAAATATATATATTATATTGTGGATGTACCTAGCTAGACAAGTCGGCCCCATAAAGTCACTGGGCAAACAGGTTAGTATAAAGAGAGATTAGGAGATCTCTATTTTGATCATTCGAAAAGTCATATCTCTCTCACTCAGAAAGTGGCGCACTAGTGAGGAGTAGGATCATCTGCTTCTAGGAGACTATCTCAAGTGTATTTTGGTTGTACTTTGGTTGAGCCATTGCTCTCTCTATCTCTGAGGAAGTTGTGGGGTTTTTCACCTTAGGGTTTTCCCCATGGAAACTCTGTCTCTTGCCTCTCATGCTTTTGATTCTTGTGGTGCTTGTCATGCTTATTGTGATTGTTATGCATTGATATATTGTATATGTTATTCTCTCAGTGAATATCCTAGAGTATTGTGAATTAATGCTCAAAATTTAACATGGAATCAGAGCTAACCTGAGAAGAAGACATTTTGCAGTGACAAAAACTTGAGTTTCTTGTTTATTGGGTTTCTCTCCACAGATTTTGGAAAAGCAGTATAGTATATTGACTCTACTCATCAAGGAGAATCTATATCTCCAATCAGAATTCAATTCTGAGCATTTTTAGATTTGGCCCTAAAAATTAGGGTTTCCACAAAAATATGAATTTATGAAATCTGAAGACATAGCTGGAAGCTCCTTGAACAAATCGAAGTTTAGAGCTTTGGATCGATATTTTTGGCTGGGTAGATCTCCGGGAAACTCAAACCCTAATTCAGGGCTCTCCCTAGTGAACCCGGGAGGACAAAAAGGCAAATCTGAAGGGTAAAGCTTTGCTGATCTCAAATTCTGAATACACCAGGCTGATCAGTTCATCAAGGTGCATCTTTCTATCGTTTCAGAAAATTGAAATTCACATTTTGAATTTTTAAGGTTTTCCGACAAACCCTAATCCGGGACTAGATCTAGTTTTCAACATTTCAAGTGGTAAGACCTAAATCTTTTCTATTTCCATTTCAAGTACTCTTTAAGATGTCTCACCACACCAAGCTTGAGGATAAGCTTGAAGGAGATGATAACTTCCGAGCTTGGAAGTATAGGATTGGGTTAATCCTGGAACATAATGAGTTGGACTCATATGTAAAAGAAGACATCCCTATCCCAGAGGATGAAGAGGCTAAGGTATTGCATAAGAAAAACTTGGTCAAGGCAAAGAGAATCATTGCTGATTCTATCAAAGACCATCTCATACCCCATGTATCTTCTCTAAAGACACCCAAGGAGATGTTTGACTCTTTGACCAAGCTATTTGAAGGGAAGAAGATAAATCGGAAGATGACCCTGGGGAACCAATTGAAAGGAGTAAAGTTTCATAATGGAGAAACCATTCAATCTTATTTTTCAAGGGTCTCCTAGATCAAGGAACAACTAGAAGCAGTGGATGAAATGGTGGAGAATGGTGAAGTGGTGATGACCACTCTAAATGGCCTACCCAGGTCATGGGATTCCTTTATTCAAGGAATTTGTGCAAGGAAGAAGTTGATCTCCTTCAACAGATTGCGGGAAGAATGCTCTCAAGAAGAAGCTAGGCTTGTGGCCCGAGAAGAAAAGATGGGAAGTGAAGATCAAGATCTCACAACACATGCCAGAAAAGGCAAGTCCAAGAAGGAATCATCTCATAACAGGAGATTATCACACCACCATTGTCATAAAGATAAGAAAGATCTCAGATGCTTCAATTGCAATGAGAAGGGACACTTTGCTTCAGATTGTCCCAAGAAGAAGAAAGACAACAACAACAACTTCAATAAGAAGAAGAAGAATAACAAAAGAAAATATCATGCTCATGCTGCCGAAGATGATGAACCCCCAAAGAAGAAGGCTAGGGCAGAAAGTGATAGTGATGATGACTCATCAAGTGAAGAAGAATATGTTTTAATTTTTGCTCTCACAGGTACTATCTCCCATGGTTGTAATGATTGGTTGATTGATAGTGGGGCTTCCAAACACATGACTGGGTTTAAGGAATCTTTTGTGAATCTATCTGAACATGAATCACCCCATAAGGTGAAACTTGGGGATGATTATCAATACCCAATCAAAGGAAGTGGTGAAGCCTCCTACAACCTAGATTCTGGAAAATCTTTGAAGATGAAAGAATTCCATTATGTACCTGGGCTCAAGAAGAACTTACTCTCCATCTCTGCATTGGATGCAAAAGGTATGAGGGTTGCATTTGTGGATGGCCAAGTCCTAATGTGGCCAAAGGGAAAGAACATAGATGATGTAGTAGTGATTGGAGAGCAGGAGGGAGGTTTGTATAAATTGAAGGGACAACCTGAACATGCCATGGTACATGAATCCATGGAGCCAAGTGAACTTTGGCATATAAGACTTACTCATATGCACTATAGGGCACTTCCAATTGCAAGCAAGGCTATAGAGGGTCTTCCTGAAATCAAGACCAAACATGAAGGTGTTTGCAAAGGATGTGCAAAAGGTAAGAACATTAAGAAGGATTTGCCAAGCAGTGAAAGCAAGGCAAAAGACATCCTTGAAATCATCCACTCAGATGTATGTGGTCCTATGTCATCCAGTTCTCTGAGTGGGTATGTTTACTATGTCTCATTTATTGATGACTTCTCCAGGAAGACTTGGGTATACTTCTTGAAGAACAAAGATGAGGTGTTTGATAAATTCAAAGAATTCAAAACCTTGATGGAGAATCAAACTGACAAAAAGATCAAAACATTAAGATCCGACAATTGTGGAGAATTCACCTCATGTGACTTCAAGAAGCTTTGTAGTGATTCAGGGATTAAGAGGGAGTTGACTGCTCCTTATAATCCTTAACAGAATGGAGTTGCAGAAAGGAAGAACAGAACAATCATGGAAGCATCAAGGGCAATGCTACATGACTAGGATCTACCTATGCATCTATGGGCAGAAGCAGCTAGAACAACTGTATATGTGCAGAATAGAACACCCCACAAGATATTGGAAAACAAGACACTAGAAGAGGTCTTTTCTGGTAAGAAACCTGAAGTCAGCCATCTCAAAATATTTGGTTGTCCAGTATACACTCATGTCCCAAAGGAAAAGAGGACTAAACTAGATCCTTCAGGAAAGAAGGGTATCTTTGTGGGTTACAGTGAAAGCTCGAAGACTTACAGAATATACTTTCCAGGGTTCAAGAAGATTGATGTCAGCAGGGATGTAACATTTGATGAAAACTCAGCATTCATCAAATCAAGGAAGGCACCTATCGAAGTTTATGAAGAACCTAAGGAAACTAGATTTCAAGACACTACCATGACTGAAGCAGTTCCAAAAGTTGTTCGTGAGTTTGAAGATCCGCAATAACCTGTAGATCTACCCCGTGAGGATAACTCTCACAAGAGGAAACCTGCATGGGCTAGATAGCTCATTCAAGATGTAGAAAGATTTGGCATTCCAGAAGAAGAACACAGAGCAAAGAAGAGAACCAGATCACATACCAGCTATGTTGCTTTACTCTGTGACATTATGAACAAAGAGCCTTCCAGTTATGAAGAAGCAGCGGAAAAGAAAGAATGGAAGGATTCCATGGTTGAGGAATACCAATCAATAATGAAGAATGATGTTTGGGATGTTGTACCAAGACCTAAAGAGAAGTCTGTTGTGACTTCTAAATGGATCTACAAAATCAAGCATGCTGTAGATGGCAGTGTAGAGAAATACAAAGCAAGATTCGTAGCTCATGGCTTCTCTCAGAAAGAGGGAATAGATTATGAAGAAACTTTTGCACCTGTAGCCAGGTATACTTCCATCAGAACAGTACTTGCCATGGCTGCACCGATGAAATCGAAAATAGACCAGATGGATGTCAAGACTGCTTTCTTGAATGGTGTAGTTGAAGAGGAAATATATGTGGAGCAGCCACTTGGTTTCGAAATACATGACAGGGAGTCATATGTGTGCAAATTGAAGAAAGCCTTGTATGGCTTGAAACAAGCTCCCATAACTTGGTATGGTAGGATGGACAGTTTCCTATCTAGTTTGGGCTTTACCAAGAGTAAAGCGGATTCCAACCTTTATTACAAGGTTGAGGAAGGGAATCCTGTGATTCTACTCCTGTATGTGGATGACTTATTTGTAACAGGAGATGACAGATTGATTGCAGATACTAATAGAAAGCTTGCTTCCGAGTTCGATATGAAATATTTGGGAATGATGCATTATTTTCTAGGTATGGAGGTGTGGCAGAGTGCAGGTGGGATCTTCCTTTGTCAAGGGAAGTACACAGTAGATATCTTGAAGAGATTCAGGATGATGGATTGCAAGGCCATGGCCACACCTATGGCATCGAATCTGAAGCTTCTATGTGATGCTTCATCTGAGCCGGTTGTTGTCTCTATGTATCGTCAGATGATTGGGTCCTTGATGTACCTGACGAACACGAGACCAAATATTTGCTTTGCAGTGAACACATTGAGTCAGTTCCTAACAGATCTGAGGAGTGTTCATCTGGTTGCTATAAAGCATGTTCTGATGTACCTGAAGGGTACAGTAGATTATGGACTCAAGTATGAGGTGAATCAAAAGTTTAACCTGCAGGGTTATGTTGATTCAAATTGGGCTGGTAGTGCTGCAGATAGGAAGAGCACATCTGGGTGCTACTTCAGTATGGGATCAGGTGTGATCTCTTGGTTTACCAGGAAGCAGTCCTGTGTAGCACTGAGTATAGCTGAGGCAGAGTATGTTGCAGCCTGTTCAGCTAGTTTTGAGGCAGTATGGATACGGAAGCTACTGTCTGAATTATTTGATCTCCCGTTGTATGCTACTAGTATCTTCTGTGATAACCAGAGTTGTGTGAAGCTATCCGAGAACCCAGTGTTTCATGACAGGTCAAAACACATAGAGATCAAATATCACTATATCAGGGATATGGTGCAGAGAGGAGTTGTGAAGCTCCTGTATGTTGCGATGGACGAGCAGATTGCAGATATGCTGACGAAGCCACTAGCCACGGTGAAGTTCGAGTACTTCAGAGAGAGGCTTGGTGTTCTTCGGATTGATGACACTTCAAGGAAGAAGTGATGGACACATTTGCTGAAGCCATTCCAAGCATGTTGGAAGGATGATCCTTCACATGGCTATGGATGTAAGCGTTGGATGATGAGCATCAGGATGATGTTCTGGTTTCTGCTGGATATGATCAGTTGGATCATTTATATGTATATGTATGTATGCATCATGTTGTGTTAATATCTAATATGCTAAGTGTTTGTGCCAGAAATTGTTTCCAAGGCCAAAGAAACAAGCCAACACAATCTCAAATAAAACTCAGTAAAATAAAGTAGGTTTTAGGTTTTTTGAAAGGTTTTGTGGTTGTAAGTTTTGGGAACAATCAGGGAATACATTCACAAGCAAAATAATAACTAAATCATAAACAAAAATTGATAAAGATGCATGATATATCCAACAAGATCCAACAGAAACACAATGTTGAGGTTCAATCATAAAAGACAAGTATCACCAGTAAATACACATAAACCAACAATGAATATATCTATTAAGCAACTAAATAAGCTGAAAAATGAAGCCAACATGTAAACATGAAGGGTAAAGGTCATATATATCTCATAATTTCATCAGTAAATGCTTACAAGAGTCATGATACTTAGCTCTGAATAAGCCTGAAGATAATAACAGTCTGAAGACCTCCTGAAAACTCCCAAAAATCGAACCCCCTCCATGACTTTCTAACCCCTCTAAATACTAATCATTACAAAATTAGTTAGGGCTCCAACCCTAACTGCCTTCCACCTATTCGATGAGGTAAAGTAAATGTACAATATTTACAAAGTTACTAAATATGCTAAAAATAGCAAATCACTAACATATATGTTTCTTAACTAATGACAACTAACTAAATTTACAACTGACTTATAGGTCTTTTGCAACTTCAGCCAGTAGAGTGATACCATCTGATGCTTGATCTTTTCTTTTAGCCTTTTTCTGCTCCTGCTCCATGTCATTTATCTTCTTGATGAGATCCTTGTTTCTCTGTTGCAGGTCCTGGACTGTCTTCTCCAATTCTGTGCAATGCATGTCAGCAGCTCTTTTTCTTTTTAGTGCTTCTTTTGCATCTGCTATCAGCTCCTGAAAATTATCATTTACATCTTGTAGATCTTCAATCAACCTTCTGTTAGCCATCATCAATCCATCATTGACCTCTTGCATGTAGCTCATCTGATGTTTGTATTGCTTAACGGTTTTCTGCAAATTCTCCCTGTCAGAGTTAGCTAATTTGTCCATTGTAGAATCTTGTTCCTCATCAGGTCTCCAAGGTATATCAAGCTTTTTGAAGATTTCTACCTCTTCAATCAACAGTTCTGTAGTAGTGTCTTCAATGCTAGGCTTTTGATTTTCTTCACCTGCTGCTTCAACTGAAGAAATTTCTTCTTTTAATTGTGGCTGCATTTTATCTAGTTCTGGTTTATCATCTATGGATATCTCATCTAAGACAGTCACTTCATTTGTATTTAACTTGGGATTGAGCAATTTCTTCATATTCAGTCTTAGCTTGTTCTTTGACCTAGTTTTAGGTCTCCAAAATGATGCTGCTTCTCCCATCATTTTCAGCTCCTTTCCTTGATGCTGGATAGTAGCCAACTCTACTACTTCAAGTTTATTCCTTTTCCTGTTAGATTTTGTTGCTTTGCTATCTGAAGTATGGATTTCTTCTATTTCAGCTTTGACTTCTGTTTTGGAGATGAGCTACTCTTCTTCCAATAAATATCCCTCATCATCTGAGAGAATAGTGATAGGGCTTCTCGGTTGAGTGTGAATTTCCTCTTTAGGTACAGCAACCTTTTTTATATCAACATTTTTCACTTCATGAGGATCTGCTACAAGTGCCAAATTCTGTTTAGGCTGTTCCTTCTTATCTTCAAACAGTGAATACTTGCCTTTAGAGCTGGCTGAGAATGTCTTCGGTTCATTATCTTCCTCCACATGCTCTGCTGCTTCCTCAATTTTGACCTCTTCCTTATCTTCAATTTTTGGTTTCTGACCTAATTTTCTCAACAAGACCTTACCCTTATATGCTTGCCTCTTTGATTTCTGATCTTCAAAGCCAGACCAAAAGATGAAGAAATCCCATATTTTTCCTTCATGCTGTAAAACAGTACTAATAATCAACTTGATTAACCCATGGTGAAAAATGGACTGAGAAGAATGATCTATTGGCCCTTTCACCTTGTTGGAAATTTTCTGCAAACGTTTCAAAAAGAAGAATGGCAGGTTCATCTTGGACACTCCCACCATGTGCTAAAGGAATCTGAAATGATACTTGTATACATAATCATACCTTCCCTCACAAGTAACATAGCTCTGCAATATTCTGATTGGCTCAACCCATTCTTTTCTGAAATTTTGAATAAGGATGTCTTTATTCCAATCAGGGGTAACATTTGGTAAAAGAAATATTTGTGGATCAAAGTCAAAGGGCAGTTTCTTAAACCATTGTTCGCCCTCTTCCTTAATCCCTGTGGCTTCTAAAATCAGTTTTACTGTCAGCTTGAATTTCAGAGTATCAAAAATCACCATGTCATTCTTGAAACCCTGGGCAAACTTACAGGACACCTTTGCATTATACCCATCGATCTTCCTGAAAAAATCCATCCAACCAGCTTGTTGAAACAACTCAACACATTCAGGCAGTTTTTCAATCCATCCTACATCAGTTGGTTCAGCTCTGTTTATTTTACCACTCCTGCCCATTCTTCTTCAATCACTGCAAATTAAATGATATCCTTTTGTATTGTTTACAAGCAGGAGATTACTGTAGGAGGTTAAAAATACTGTCGAATGTACAGGTTATTCACAGCACTACGACCTTAGCTTTGACAGGGTTAAATTTCATAACAAACAAAACTGCTATCTTCAACCCTCATTCAGCCCGGCATCACAGAGCATCAAAAATTGCTATTTCTCTGGCTGAAATTGCATTTGAAAGCACAATTTAACTTTTCCTTTGATCAATTTTGACAGAGTACGCCCCAGCGAAAAAACCCCAAATTTACTGTTATATTGGTTTTTTAGGAATACCTTGAAATTGCGCCACTGTAGTTGTTTAAAATCATGACCTGAGCTGTCAAATGAGTCACCTTGGTTGTACAGACATCCTCCAACCTTCAATTTAGCTGCTAGCAACGGAATTAGGAAGCCCTAATTTCCCGTGAAGCCCTCAAAACCTCTCGCTTGTTCAGTCAGCAACAATGTCCGGTTTTCTAGTGATTATAGCTACTCCACTAAGTCCTCCGTCTTTGAATGTGCTTGTAAATAACAAATTCATCCCACATTACCTCAAACCATGTGGCTACCTGTCAAAATGAATTACACCTGTGTTGATGATGAGCACGATTTCCTTACCACGTGTAATCACTTGAAATCATGATGTTCTTTGCATCAATCTGTAATGAATTCTCTAAAACACATAATCAGTCATTCATTATTCCAAGTGTGCCAAAATTTGCTGAAGAATCAGAGAAATTTGGAGTCGCGATATTCTTGTAGCATGCCTTTGGTGAATTTTAGCTCCAGCGCTACAAGAATAACTTTAACATTGTTTTGGTGCTTGTTAACAGCTTTTTATCATTTTGCATAGGGTTTTAAGGCTGTCAAGGTAAATATTATACATGACTCTTCTTAGAGTATGGATTATGAGTCCATTATTTGATATAGTAACCTTTTAATCCCCTTTTCAAAAACAAACCTAAAGTTTGAAAATTTAAAAATTTCAAAAGCAAACCCAAAATTTTATAAAAATACTAAAGAAAATCTCCTAAATAAGGAAAAATCAAATTAAAGCAAATAAATAACTTAAAATAAAATGCAAATAAAAAAAAATTCGAAGAAACAAATTATTGATTTAACATCTGGCTCCATCTGCGGGATGAAGACCTCCCTGCGAGGCTTCAAGGACCTGTAGACCAGTGCCTTATGTCTGTTATTTTATCTATCTGTCTTCAAAAGCTTCCATTGGGCTATGGAGTCTTATTATGATTCACTCACCGGTATGTACAATGATCAGTGAAAATACTCCTATAAACTGTAAAAATGCTTGAGGAATCGCCCATTAACAGGGTTGGACAACTCCTCACCTTCCAAGGACTGCAAGATAAAAGTATTGTTCTCTAAAACTTTTGATACCAGAAAAGGGCCAAACCAAGGATTGTCAAACTTACCATGCTTACCCTTTTGATCATTTCTTGCATCCCATCTTAGAACCATCTCACCTACTATGAAAGTACCTTTTTTAATATTCCTGTCAAACCTGTTTTTAATCTTGGATCTGTACAACTGTGCTTTTTCATCCACCTTCTCTCTACTTTGCTGTAACTCTATCATTTCAAAGATTCTCCTTTGCATATCATTCGGTTCCTCTTGAGAGTTCTGGAGGAATTTCATCACTGGAATCCCCAATTGAACAGGAAATACTGCCTCTGTACCATAAACTAGCTGAAATGGAGAAGTCCCAATTGCTTGTTTCACTGTAATCCTATCTGGCCATAATGCATACTTTATCATTGAATCCCAAGACCTTTTGTTATGCTTCAGCAGTTTTTTAATGCTCTGAATGATATTCTTATTGGAATATTCTGCTTGACCATTGCCCTGAGGATAATAGGGAGTTGAGTGCTTCAGAATGATGCCATTTTTTTCACAAAGGGTCACCATTGCCTTGGATTTGAATGCCTTTGCATTATCTGTTATCAATCTTTGTGGACAACCAAACCGGCTCGAAATATTTTCTTCAATGAATTCCATGATTACCTTGTCTGTAGCATTCCTTGTGAGAATGGCTTCTACCCATTTTGTGAAAAAATCTGTTGCAGTCAGAATCCAATGATGCTGTCCTGAAGATGCTGGATTTATTTCTCCAATAAAATCCAGACCCCACTGATGAAAAGGGGCATTTAGTGCAATAGGTTTTAAAGGCAAGGACAATAATTTCTGTTTACCTGCAAATTTCTGACAAGGAATGCATGCTCTTACCTGCTGGTAAACATCTGTGAACAAGGATGGCCAATAATATCCAGCTCGTAAAATTTTGTAAGCTGTTGCTTTCCAATACTTGTGCCCTCCACAGGCACCTTCATGAGACTCTGAAATCACCTCTCCAATTTCAGATTGGTCCAAACATCTGAGCAAAATACCACCTGGATCCTTCCAGAACAATCTATCTTCAACTAAACAATATTTAGTAGCCTTGAGTTTTAAAGATCTGGCAGCCTTCTTATCCAAATGTTCAGGACATTGCAGAAACAATAGAAAATGAACAATGTCTGCATACCAGGTTGATGATGAATAAAAATCCATGATCTTTTCTTTTTCCAGAAGTACTTGATCTTCTTCAAGAACTGATTCTTTAGCCATGATATGCAATCCCAGAGCCTGACAATTTGATTCAGCCAATAGTTTAGCTAAACCTTGTCCCTTGACAAGCTTAGTAGGCCTGATCTCTACATCATACTCCATAATCTTCACAATCCATCTACCTCTCTTTCCTTCACTATCAGGCTGAGTTAACACATCCTTCACAATAGAATTAGGTACAAAAGAAACTACTTTTGAATGCAGGATATAGATTCTGAAAAATTTCAAAGCCTTTACCAGAGCATAAGCTCGCTTCTCCAATATACTGTGCTTCAGTTCAGAATCTCTGAGAGTTTTGCTGAAGAAAGCAATAGGCTGTTCTAATCCCTCTTTATTCTTCTGAAATAAAACAGCTGCAATTGTGTCTTCGGATGCAAATGAAAAGGTAAGGAATTCTTTGGTAAAATCAGGACTTACCAATACAGGTGCTTCAGTAAGAGCTACCTTGATTTTCTCAAATGCTACCTTGGCCTCAGCAGTCCACTTTACTTCTTGATCTTTTTTCAACATAGCTGTGATTTGTTTAATGGTTTCAGCAAAATTGGGAATAAACCACCGCAGAAAATTTATCTTGCCAATAAATGATTGAACATCTTTTTTACTCCTAGGTAAACTAATCTTCAGTATTGCTTTCACTCTTTCAGGATCTATTCTGATGCCATCAGCAGACACCAAGTGACCAAGTAGTTTACCTTCTTGTACAACAAAATGTGATTTTTTGGGGTTCAGGGACAAGCCAAATTTTCTGCATTTTAGGAAGGTTTGCTCCAAATGCTTCAAGTGTTCATCATCAGATTTTGAGAATACAGTAATATCATCTAGATAGATAACCACAAACTTATCTTTCTCACCCACAAATGCAATGTCCATGGCTCTCTGAAAGGTTGCTCCAGCATTCATCAAGCCAAAAGGCATCTTGTCATACATGAATGTCCCCCAGGGGGTTGTAAAAGCTGTCTTTTCCTTGTCATCAGGGTGCATGGCAATCTTATTGTACCCTGAGAAACCATCTAGCATAGAAATCCTCCGAGCTCCAACTACTTGCTGCAAAACCTGTTCAATCTTGGGAAGAGGATAATTGTCTTTTAATGATGATCGATTCAGATTTCTGAAGTCAACACATAATCTAATTTCCCCATTCTTTTTTCTAACAGGAACCAGATTAGCAACCCAAGAAGAGTACCTGAGAGGCACTATTATCTTTCCATCCAGCAGCTTCTTTATTTCTTTTTCAATTACAGGGAACAAAGTTGGATTGATTCTTCTTAGTTTCTGTCTAAAAGGCTTAACATTAGGCTTCAAAGGGACCTTGTGCTGAATAATCGCTGTATCATAAGTTTTTAATTCCTTATAAGACCATGCAAATGCATCTACATGTTTTTTCAAAAGCTTGATATATCTATTTCTTTGTTCCACTGTTAGAAATTTAGAAATTTTTACCATCCTAGGATGTTCTGCTGAACCAATATTGTAGTCCTCTACATTGTCTTCTGAAGATTGCACTACTGGCTTTGAAGGTGTATCATCCTTCGTGAATATTCTTTCTAAAGGTACTAGACCTTTTGGAATGAAATTGCTCTTCAACTCAATGATTTTATGCCCTGCTATCTCTTCTGCAGTAAACTCATTTAACTGTTCATCCCCTTCATCTTCTTTCTGATCAATTTGAGCATTTGAAAACTCATCTATAAGCTCAAGAAATTTTTTGATTTCAATGTCATCTTCAAAAACCCTCCAGTGCTTCACATTATCAGGGACACATGGTCTATACCTCACTTCTATAGGATACTTTAGCTGAGTGGTTTTAGGGATTCTGAAATGTGTGGCAGCCAAAGCTAAGGAGTCTGCAGTCTCATTATGATTCCTTGGAATATGAGTGATATTAAATGCTATAAAATAGTTTTCAAGCATATCCCATACCTCATTTCGATATACTTTTGGCAAACCCTGCTTTACTTGATATTTGTTCTTCACCTGTTGAACAACTAGTTCGGAGTTTCCAAATGCAGTAATCTGCTGAATTCCCAAATCTTTAGCAGCCTTCAATCCCAGTAGCAAAGCTTCATACTTGGCAGTGTTGTTAGTGGTAACAAAATCCAATTTATACATGAGTTTCACTGTTTCACCCCCAGGGGAAATGAGTAAAACTCCAGCTCCAGCACCCTCTCTGCATGAGGATCCATCAAATTACAACTGCCACAGTGCATCTTCCTCTTCTCTGCTGTGTTTTATGTGCTTTTCTTTTTCCACTTGTAGCAGACCAGCAGAATTATCTTCCTGACTAAACTGTAATATGCATGAACCAAGATCTTTATCAACAGAGTACAATGGGTGATTGGTGGGGTTTTTATCGTCTGTTACTATGTAAGCAAGCTGCAGCTCTCTGTAAAGTCTTCTATTTTCTCCACCAAAAACAGGAATGGTAGCATAAGAGAGGTCCATCTGTAAGGTTCCCCCAACCTTTTTATCCCATGACCTAGAAATAAGCAAGCCAAACTTTGGTGTGATGTCAGCTACCACAACATCCATAATCACACTCTTCATGGGCAACTGAGCAAGGTTGACAACCATGTCTTTTATTACTCCTAGACACTTCACAGCTCGAGAGTCAAAGGCATATAAATCATGATAAGGTTTAGTGACACTAAGGCCCAGGGCTTCCATTACAGCTTTTGGCATCAAGTTATGGGATGCTCCTGAATCTAACAGGCAATTGTGAATCATTTGCTCATGTACAGTCAAGGTTACATAGAAAGGAGGAGAAGCACCAGCCTCATTTTCAGTTTTCTCAGCCAGAGCTGATCCAATAAAAATTCTAGGGTTTTCTTCTTGCAAGTTAACTGTATCTGAAACAAGCTGATTACTGGGTACATTCATCACTTTCAGAACTGTTTCTTTGTATGATGGATTCTTTATTAACTCAGTCAAAGGTACAGGAATCTTTAACTTCCCTAGTTCATTCTCCAAACTAAAATTCTTGACAGATTTGTTTACCTCTTCAACTTCAACATTCTTCTTTGATTTTTTTGCAGATTGCTTCTTCTCTATGATAGGATCAGTTATTTGTTTAGCAGGAATAGGTGCAGCAGGAACAACTGCCTTTTTCTTCGGAGCTTGGGCCACTTGTTTTGGACCTGATCTAAGATTTATGGTTTTCTTAGGTGGTCCATTCTAATGAACAACAGCAGTTATAGCAGTATTTTCCAAGTCTAAATCATCTTCAGTTTCAAACATGTCAGCATTGTAGCATTCTGAATTCAAAAAATCTTCTTTAGTAACAAAACTTGTAAACAATCTATCTCCAATGTGGTTCATATCCTGATCAATCTCAGTCTCTTCAAAGAGCAGCTGTTGATCAACTTCTTCTTCATCAACTAAATTATTTTGAAAAGGTGGGGGCACTTTTTGATCCCCATTCTCCCTCCTGTCTCGCTGGATATCATTGTTCCTACGCTCTCTTGGCATAAATCTAGGAGTAAACTGCCTTCTGAACTGATTCTGGTTATTTGGATTTCGTTCAGCTTCTGGAGCAGGTTTGCTAGCATTCTTCTCAAGCTCTAGTTTATTCAATTTTGCAGTAAGAATCTTCACCAGCTTAGCCATCTCATCCATCTTGGTTTCAGCAGACTGAGGAGCAGAACTTGTTGTAACAGCTTCCTTCTTTCCTTTTCTATCATAAAGCTGCTGAGCTGTTTCTTTCTTAAGTCTGTTTGAAGCCAGCAAATTAGATTCTCCCTCCAAAGCTGCATCTTGCATGTTTAGCAGGGTGATAGGTCTTCTTTCTCTTAGTAATAAAGAAAATTCATGATCAAAGGCATTTGCATAAGTAAGCTTAGCTGATGTTTCAGTAGGCTTAATTTCTGCTGGAATCTTACTATACATTTTGTTAAACCTTTTGGAAAAATCTGCAACAGTCTCATCTTTCTTTCTTCTGAGATCTCCAAACTCAGTTATATAGTAGGTGTGGTCCTTTGTGTCTCCCCATTGCCTCATGAAAAGATCATGGAGTTCTTCAATTATAGTGATCGAGTTGGCAAGCAAATCTCTGAACCACTTCCTTACATCCCCATCAAGGCTCTGAACAAATACCCTCATCCATACATCTTTGATCTCAATGTTTTGATTGTCAGCATAACTTAGGAAAGCCTCCCAATGTTCCTCAGCAGTGTTTTCCCCCTGTCCATTAAACCTAGGCATATATTTCTGGTAATCACCTCCAGGCAATGCATGTAAAGGCTGAGGTAAGACTAATGGTGCATACCTAGCTGCAACCATACGGTCCATCATATCCATGGGTGGGTTTTGGCCTGCCATTTTTGTAATGAATGACTTGGAAGGTGTAGAAGCTTGGCTGGAACTCTTTTGAAAAGGATTTTTTCCTAATTTCAGCTGAAAGATAGGTATTTTACCAGGAGAAGCAGTCTTAGCTTTCAGAAAACTTTGAGGGTTAGTAAAACTTGAAAAGTGCTCTCAGGAATGGTAGGTTTTATCCAAGGTGAGGTTTCAGCTGAATGTAATGAAACACCCAACTGGTCAGGCTCACAGGAAGCTGGTAAAGATTGAGATCTTCTGAGTTTTCTTGCTGTTTTCAAGATCTGTTCAGGGTATGTCACACCCAGTTGCAATGGAGAAGTAGGTCTGTTTCTGGTTCCAATTCCTTTAGAAGCCACTGTGACAACTTTTTGGTGAAAATATCCTTAAAAAGAGCTGATTTAAGTCCACCTCTTAAACCAGTAAAACTGATAAGTATCCCAGGGAAGATATGCTTCAGCTTCGTCCCCGACAACGGTGCCAAAGATGTTTGTGCCAGAAATTGTTTCCAAGGCAAAAGAAACAAGCCAACACAATCTCAAATAAAACTCAGTAAAATAAAGTAGGTTTTAGGTTTTTTGAAAGGTTTTGTGGTTGTAAGTTTTGGGAACAATCAGGGAATACATTCACAAGCAAAATAATAACTAAATCATAAACAAAAATTGATAAAGATGCATGATATATCCAACAAGATCCAACAGAAACACAATGTTGAGATTCAATCATAAAAGACAAGCATCACCAGTAAATACACATAAACCAGCAATGAATATATCTATTAAGCAACTAAATAAGCTGAAAAATGAAGCCAACATGTAAAACTGAAGGGTAAAGGTCATATATATCTCATAATTTCATCAGTAAATGCTTACAAGAGTCATGATACTTAGCTCTGAATAAGCCTAAAGATAATAACAGTCTGAAGACCTCCTGAAAACTCCCAAAAATCGAACCCCCTCCATGACTTTCTAACCCCTCTAAATACTAATCATTACAAAATTAGTTAGGGCTCCAACCCTAACTGCCTTCCACCTATTCTATGAGGTAAAGTAAATGTACAATATTTACAAAGTTACTAAATATGCTAAAAATAGAAAATCACTAACATATCTGTTTCTTAACTAATGACAACTAACTAAATTTACAACTAACTTATAGGTCTTTTGCAACTTCAGCCAGCAGAGCAATACCATCTGATGCTTGATCTTTTCTTTTAGCCTTTTTCTGCTCCTGCTCCATGTCATTTATCTTCTTGATGAGCTCCTTGTTTCTCTGTTGCAGGTCCTGGACTGTCTTCTCCAATTCTGTGCAATGAATGTCAGCAACTCTTTTTCTTTTTAGTGCTTCTTTTGCATCTGCTATCAGATCCTGAAAATTATCATTTACATCTTGTAGATCTTCTCTCAACCTTCTGTTAGCCATCATCAATCCATCATTGACCTCTTGCATGTAGCTCATCTGATGTTTGTATTGCTTAACAGTTTTCTGCAAATTCTCCCTGTTAGAGTTAGCTAATTTGTCCATTGTAGAATCTTGTTCCTCATCAGGTCTCCAAGGTATATCAAGCTTTTTGAAGATTTCTGCCTCTTCAATCAACAGTTCTGTAGCAGTGTCTTCAATGCTAGGCTTTTGATTTTCTTCACCTGCTACTTCAACTGAAGAAATTTCTTCTTTTAATTATGGCTGCATTTTATCTAGTTCTGGTTTATCATCTATGGATATCTCATCTAAGACAGTCACTTCATTTGTATTTAACTTGGGATTGAGCAATTTCTTCATATTCAGTCTTAGCTTGTTCTTTGACCTAGTTTTAGGTCTCCAAAATGATGATGCTTCTCCCATCATTTTCAGCTCCTTTCCTTGATGCTGGATAGTAGCCAACTCTACTACTTCAAGTTTATTCCTTTTCTTGTTAAATTTTGTTGTTTTGCTATCTGAAGTATGGATTTCTTCTATTTCAGCTTTGACTTCTGTTTTGGAGATGACCTGCTCTTCTTCCAATAAATATCCCTCATCATCTGAGAGAATAGTGATAGGGCTTCTCGGTTGAGTGTGAATTTCCTCTTTAGGTACAGCAACATTTTTTATATCAACATTTTCCACTTCATGAGGATCTGCTACAAGTGCCAAATTCTGTTTAGGCTGTTCCTTCTTATCTTCAAACAGTGAATACTTGCCTTTAGAGCTGGCTGAGAATGTCTTCGGTTCATTATCTTCCTCCACATGCTCTGCTGCTTCCTCAATTTTGACCTCTTCCTTATCTTCAATTTTTGGTTTCTGACCTAATTTTCTCAACAAGACCTTACCCTTATCTGCTTGCCTCTTTGATTTCTGATCTTCAAAGCCAGACCAAAAGATGAAGAAATCCCAGGTTTTTCCTTCATGTTGTAAAACAGTACTAATAATCAACTTGATTAACCCATGGTGAAAAATGGACTGAGAAGAATGATCTATTGGCCCTTTCACCTTGTTGGACATTTTCTGCAAACTTTTCAAAAAGAAGAATGGCAGGTTCATCTTGGACACACTCACCATGTGCTGAAGGAATCTGAAATGATACTTGTATACATAAGCATACCTACCCTCACAAGTAACATAGCTCTGCAATATTCTAATTGGCTCAACCCATTCCTTTCTAAAATTTTGAATAAGGATGCCTTTATTCCAATCAGGGGTAACATTTGGTAAAAGAAATCTTTGTGGATCAAAGTCAAAGGGCAGTTTCTTAAACCATTGTTCGCCCTCATCCTTAATCCCTGTGGCTTCTGAAATCAGTTTTACTGTCAGCTTGAATTTCAGAGTATCAAAAATCACCATGTCATTCTTGAAACCCTGGGCAAACTTACAGGACACCTTTGCATTATACCCATCGATCTTCCTGAAAAAATCCATCCAACCAGCTTGTTGAAACAACTCAACACAGTCAAGCAGTTTTTCAATCCATCCTACATCAGTTGGTTTAGCTCTGTTTATTTTACCACTCCTGCCCATTCTTCTTCAATCACTACAAATTAAATGATATCCTTTTGTATTGTTTGCAAGCAGGAGATTACTGTAGGAGGTTAAAAATACTGTCGAATGTACAGGTTATTCACAGCACTATGACCTTAGCTTTGACAGGGTTAAATTTCATAACAAACAGAAATGCTATCTTCAACCCTCATTCAGCCTGGCGTCACAGAGCATAAAAAATTGCTATTTCTTTGGCCGAAATTGCATTTGAAAGCACAATTTAACTTTTCCTTTGATCAATTTTTACAGAGTACGCCCCAGCGAAAAAACCCCAAATTTACTGTTATATTGGTTTTTTAGGAATACCTTGAAATTGCGCCACTGTAGTTGTTTAAAATCATGACCTGAGCTGTCAGATCAGTCACCTTGGTTGTACAGACGTCCTCCAACCTTCAATTTAGTTGCTAGCAATGGAATTAGGAAGCCCTAATTTCCCGTGAAGCCCTCAAAACCTCTCGCTTGTTCAGTCAGCAACGATGTCCGATTTTCTAGTGATTATAGCTACTCCACTAAGTCCTCCGTCTTTGAATGTGCTTGTAAATAACAAACTCATCCCACATTACCTCAAACCATGTGGCTACCTGTCAAAATGAATTACACCTGTGCTGATGATGAGCACGTTTTCCTCACAACGTGTAATCATTTGAAATCATGATGTTCTCTGCATCAACACGTAATGAATTCTCTAAAACACATAATCAGTCATTCATTATTCCAAGCGTGCCAAAATTTGTTGAAGAATCGGAGAAATTTGGAGTCGCGATATTATTGTAGCGCGCCTTTGGTGAATTTTAGCTCCAGCACTACAAGAATAACTTTAACATTGTTTTGGTGCTTGTTAACAGCTTTTTATCATTTTACATAGGGTTTTAAGGCTGTCAAGGTAAAGATTATACATGACTCTTCTTAGAGTATGGATTATGAGTCCATTATTTGATATAGTAACCTTTTAATCCCCTTTTCAAAAACAAACCTAAAGTTTAAAAATTTGAAAATTTCAAAAGAAAACCCAAAATTTTATAAAAATACTAAAGAAAATCTTCTAAATAAGGAAAAATAAAATTAAAGAAAATAAATAACTTAAAATAAAACGTAAATCAAACAAAATTCGAAGAAACAAATTACTGATTTAACACTAAGACAGAAAATAGCAGCATTACATTCCATTTCACAATAATAGCATATACAGGATCACTGAAGAAACAACAAGCACAGCATAAACACAAGAGACACAGATTTATCCTGGGAAACCCTTATGGGGTAGAAAACCCCGCAAAGCTTCCTCAATATAGATGACCAGCAAATACAAAATATGTAACCCTGAGCATAAGCTCCTCCTTCTCCATAGCAGACCTCTCTCTCATAAGTGCGCCACTCTCAAGTGAGTGAGTGTGTGTTAAATGAGGAATACACCTCCTCTATTTATACACTACTCCGACTTGTCTTTTACACAAATCATGTAGGCTCGTATTTAACCATTGGGTTAAATACCCCATTACAACTGACTGGGTCGACCCCTCTAGGGTGGTCTAATAAGGCTTTGACCCACATAACACATACAGGGCCGACCCCCACTAGGGAAGTCTAATAACCCAAGTTGACGGAGAAATAAACATCTCTGGATATGAAACATCTCCAGAATAATAAAGTACAAATATAATATTCTTTGAAGTTACAATATCTCAACACTCCCCCTTAATGAGAAGGATATTATAACATCATCTGCACGAGCAAGGAGTCATCAACATCATACATGATACATCTATAAATCATTGGAAGCTTTGTCAACATCATCAGTAACTCAACTAGTTACTGGAACATCAGCATCTTCAGTACTGAGTCTTTATCTTCTGCAGCACTCAAACAACTACAACAACATCAACATCTAAATCCTCACGATCATCAGCATCGTCATCACATGATCATCAGCATCGTCATCACACGATCATCAACATCGTCATCTAGATCAACACGATCAGCATCGTCACATCATCTCGATCTATAGCATCTGGTTCATCACGATCTACAACATTTGGATCATCTCGATCTACAACATCTGGATCATCTCAATCTACATGATCAGCATCATCGTCATCTAGATCAACACAAACATCAGCATTGTCATCTACATCAATACGATCAGCAGCATCGTCATCTAGATCAATAGTATTAGTATCCACACCAATACAAGTATACACATCATCAATACAAGTATCCACACAATAGCAAGTATACACATCATCAATACAAGTATCCACAAAATAGCAAGTATACCCTGCAACACACATGATCATATTACAGGATGATCAATCCTGCTCTCTTTAGGACATAGGTCCATGGATGATGCAATCCTGTCATGTACCTTTTGAACTGAGGTCCAAGGACGATCCAATCCTATCGTGTACCTTTTGAACCAAGGTCCAGGGACAATCCAGTCCTACCATGTACCTTTTGACCCGAGGTCCAGGGACGATACAGTCCTATCATTCAATTCTCAGAGACCTCATGTCTATGGCTCAATTCAAAGGACCAAAGTCCGAGGACGATCCAATCCCCTACCTGTTCATTCAGGACTTTATTTTAGGAGACATCTTGTCTACGGCTCAATTCAAAGGACCAAAGTCTGAGGATGATCCAATCCCCTTACATGTTCATTCAGGACTTTATTTTCAGAGACATCTTGTCTACGGCTCAATTCAAAGGACCAAATTCCGAGGACGATCCAATCCCCTTACCTGTTCATTCAGGACTTTATTTTCGGAGACATCTTGTCTACGGCTCAATTCAAAGGACCAAAGTCCGACGACAATCCAATCCCCTTACATGTTCATTCAGGACTTTATTTTCGGAGACATCTTGTCTACGGCTCAATTCAAAGGACCAAATTCCGAGGACGATCCAATCCCCTTATGTCCACGAAGGACTTCATTCTCGAAGACAATTTTCTACGGATCCTTTTAGAACATGTGTTCAAGGATGATGCAATCCCCTTGTCAACTTAGACCCTGTCTAAGGACCATCCACCAACCTCTCTATTGGCATCACCAATATAGGTAACCACATCATCGACCTCTCTGTTGATGCAGGCAATCTCATCATAAGTGACCACATCACTCCCCCCTTCGAGGATAGTCCTTCTGAACTACACCAAGCTTGTCTTGGAAATATTCAAACTTTTACTTGAGGTAGAGGTTTGGTTAGTACATCGGCAACTTGTTCACTTGAGGTAGAGGTTTGGTTAGTACATCGGCAACTTGTTCACTTGAGGTAGAGGTTTGGTTAGTACATCGGCAACCTGTTACAAATTCAAACTTTATAGTTCCTTTCTGCGTCATATCTTGTATATAGAAATGTCAGATATCTATTTGCTTTGACTTATCATGGAACAATGAATTCTCTGTCATCTTGATACAACTCTGTTTGTCACATAGGATCACAGTTGGGTCTATCTCTAAGTCAAACAATCCTGAAGTCATACTTCTTCACAACTAGCAGAGCAAGCAGCCATATATTTCACTTGTGCTGAGATCCATACTAGACTGCTTCCTGCTAAACCACAAGATCATGGCTGATCCCAGACAATAACATCTGCTCGATGTGCCATTCCTATCTGATACACTTCCTACCTAATCAACATCTGAGTAGCCATACAAACTGAAGTCATGATCTCCAAAGTAATATAGACCAAAGTCTATCGTACCCTTCAGGTACCTCATCACATGCTTTGCAGCTATTAGGTGAACTCATCTAGGTTCCACTAGATACTGTCTCAAGGTGTTTCACAGCAAAACATATATCTGACCTGGTATTCGTCAGATACATTAACGACCCAAAAGTATGTCTGTACAGAGTCACATCAACTAACTTTGAGGAGTTATCAGCTAACAACTTCAAGTCGGAACCCATGAGAGTGGCCATGGTTGTACATTCGAACAAATCAATTCTTCTCAAGATTTTCACAGCATACTTTCCTTGGTTGAGAAAGATTCATTATGAGCCTTTTCATGCTTTTAGTCCGAGGAGGTAATGTATCAAACCGATATCATTCATCTCAAGTTCTGTAGCTAGCTTCTTCTTTCTTTCCATGATCTGTTTCTCATTCTCTGTCAGAAAGAGATCATCTACATACAATAATAGTATGATCCATAACCTTAAGGTAAAGGTTAGGATCAGCTTTACTTCTGGTAAAGCCCAAGCTTGTCAGGAGACTGTCAATTCTCCCTTTGTGACTGAACATCATTCACACTCTGCATTGAGTGATCTTCTGCATATCTATCCATACCATCTTTCGTCTGATGGGTCTACTGATATGAGCCTCAATATCATTCGAACTCTGTGGTGAGTTCCTTATTGCATCTATGTCATCTGTGAATAGAAACCATATTCAACCTTGTAGCAAAGGTTGAGATCCACGTCACCCATGATCATTAATCTCATCAACTGACTATCGATCCTAGGTACCCATACAGAACCTGATTCACACTTCTTCTTTAATTGCACCATTAAGATAATGGTCTTATCTAGCCACTTGGAGCAAACATATCGTCATGATTCTCTTCTTCTTTCTAAGAGAATCTTCTAGCCATGAGCCTTCTATAGTGTGTTTGATTTGTAAATCCTTTTGTTGAACATCCATCGCTTGTTTGGTGTTCATCATTCTTCATGATCTTTCCTACAAATCAAAATTAAGTACATGATTAGTAATATTTCATAATCATGAAATCATGTTGACATGATAACCTATTATGCATACAGATATCATTTACATAGTTATGCAACTATCTTGACCAATACTTTGGCACAACACTTTTCCATATCCTATATGCATACAGTGGCTATCTAGTGCCTTCCATCTCTACCAGAACATACTATCGAGAGTGTGCACAGCTCTCAGCATGTCAGCAAAGAGGTTTCATTCTAGACAAGCAACAATGGAATGTTTGTCCAACTTACCAATCATATGCATATTAGTAGTATACTGTTCAATGCTCTATGAATGTTTACACTCAGCATGATATATTATAGGAATATAAATATGCATACAACCTATTACAGACAATATCATTTACTATTTCAAATAACAACTCAAATACTTATCTTTTATGTTTGTGTGGTTACCTCCCGCTTGATCTTCTATATGTCTTTTGAACTTCTATTCATTCTGTACCACTGTGCATGCTCAAGTGTCATCCTCATGATCTCATACACAAACATACATTCATTAGTATATTTCAATGTTATCAAAGCATTATAGTTCTAAATAATCTTGAATATGTATAGTCATGATTATAGATAATATTCAAGGTTTCTGGCAAGTCTTCTTTTACTCATACATATTCTTGTTTGATCTGGTTAGTTAAATCATCAACCAAGATAAGAGACATAATATGCATAAACCCTCGATTCCTAACTTTATGAATAAGCATAACCAATCATACCAGGTATACTTATATAAGGGATCCTAACACAAGGTAAGATTCTAACATGACATAGGAAAACATACCTGGATTAGTATACCTACTTAGTTATGTCTAACATACCTAATCAATATCTTCTTTGTTCTCTTCAATGATTTAGATATCCTATGCTGGAACCTGCATATCTCATAGGTTAAGCATAATAGAACAAAGTCATACATACCTTGTAAGTAGAACTTCTATGTGATCAAAGATTATGGATGAGTCTTTGTCTTCATGTTATCATGGTCATGGAACTTGATTTGTCTTTCGTGATGTACCTGTATCTTGTTAGCAAACAACATCAACCTCATACAACACCACAGTGCATTAGTACAATCATATAGCCCTAATCAATGAATGTCTTCTATCATTCACATGCATTCATACTGTTACTAAGGTGATAAGACAATTCTAACATTAATCAAGATTGTACTAATAAATAATATGAAGACAGACATATTATGAACTAAATTAGGAATCAGATTTCAAGACATACCTGTATCTCCGTAACACATACCTATCGAGACTTCTTGTAGTCTTCTTATGTAAGGCCTTAGCCTCAACTCCCCCTGAAACTTGATCTGGAGCTTGATTAGGGTTTGTTAGAGAAACCCTAAAAATTCAATCTTTGACTTTCACACTTCTGAATGGATGGAAGGATGTGTCTTGCTGAGCTGATCAAACTAGCATACTTTAATTTTGAAATCTCCAAAATTTAACCCCTCAAAATTTGCCTTCGAAACTTCTGGATCTTCTGGACAGGAACCCGAACTAGGGTTTGATGAAGCCCACCCTTCTGCCCAATCAAAATTTTCGACCCAAGGCTCTAAACTCTTATTTTTATGAGGAGCTTCCAGTCGTGGTTACAGACTTCAAAAATTCCAACTTTTGCGGAAGCCCTAATTTTCCATCTTTCCGATCAGAATCCCGAACTGGGGTTTGATCAAGCCCAGTCTTCTACCCAACCAAAAAATTCGATCTTGGTCTCTAAATTTCGATTTTCCTGAGTAGCATTCAGCCGTGGATTCTGATTCCAAAAATTCTAACTTTCTCCGAAACCCTAAATTCCGGAATCCATGAATAAAGGTGCTCCAAAATTAATTCTGTTTTGACAGAAATATGTACCTGATTTTTTCTACTGTAACTCCGAACTTTTCGCTCCACAGGGTCTAAAAACTTTTTCTGTGGTATCTTGACCTATCATCTTTCCATCTTGACAGGTCTGACCTCAATTGGATTTCCTGAGAGAGAGTTATGCCAAGTGTCCCAACGTGACCTGTTTATGGGATAAAACAGGAGAGCGAACTTGTACGGCGTGCCACGTGTCACTGGTTGAGCTTCGGCCTCTGAAAAGTTTTCTTGAGATAGCACAGTTTGTTTACTACCTGTAAATTTTTACTAAATTTTATTTGGAGCTTCCTAGCCCAAGTTATGACCTTTTTTCCTAGGTCACCTGATTTTGACTGAGATCTGGAAGAGGCAGAAACCCTAACTTGTACTGATCATAACTCACAAAGTACACCAAATCTGAGGGTGCCCTTTGGACACAAGATACCTGGGGATGTTATCTACGACCTGTAAAGGTTTCAGATCCTGAAACTTTTCCAAAATGTATTTATAGAGAAAGTTCCACGATGACTAGTTTTTTCTATGTAAAACCCAAACCTTCAAATTGTCGCAAGTGAAGCAAGTGTCGTAAGTGCCATACATTGCCTTCCTTCAGGTTAGATCTGATACCATGTTAATATTTAATATTCTAAGACAGAAAATAGCAGCATTACATTCCATTTCACAATAATAGCATATACAGGATCACTGAAGAAACAACAAGCACAACATAAACACAAGAGACACAGATTTATCCTGGGAAACCCTCATGGGGTAGAAAACCCAGCAAAGCTTCCTCAATATAGATGACCAGCAAATACAAAAGATGTAACCCTGAGCATAAGCTCCTCCTTCTCCATATCAGACCTCTCTCTCATAAGTGCGCCACTCTCAAGTGAGTGAGTGTGTGTTAAATGAGGAATACACCTCCTCTATTTATACACTACTCCGACTTGTCTTTTACACAAATCATGTAGGCTCGTATTTAACCATTGGGTTAAATACCCCATTACAACTGATTGGGATGACCCCTCTAGGGTGTTCTAATAACCCTTTGACCCAGATAACACATACAGGGCCGACCCCCACTAGGGAAGTCTAATAACCCAAGTTGACGGAGGAATAAACATCTCCGGATATGAAACATCTCCAGAATAATAAAGTACAAATATAATGTTCTTTGAAGTTACAATATCTCAACATGTTGGATGCTGGATATGATCAGTTGGATCATTTATATGTATATGTATGTATGCATCATGTTGGATGCTGGATATGATCAGTTGGATCATTTATATGTATATGTATGTATGTATGCATCATGTTGGATGCTGGATATGATCAGTTGGATCATTTATATGTATGTATGCATCATGTTGGATGCTGGATATGATCGGTTGGATCATGTGTATGTATTTTGTATAAGCATCCTGTTGGATGCTTGGACCATGTATCTATATATGTATCAGGTGGATACATTGTGTGATCAGTTGGATCATGTATGATGATATGTATCAGGTAGATACTTGGTATGCATCAGGTAGATGCATTGTATGATCAGGATGATCATGGATGACGAGCTTCAGGATGTTGCTCCAGATGACATGCAGCAGGATGTTGCAATGATGATGATCAGGATGATCATGTGTATATCAGGATGATGTATGGTGAATATCAGGTTGATACTCTGTGGCCATGGAACAGGTTGTGCAGATAAGCATGTAATTTTTGCCCTGGGAGATTTGCAGATAGTCTTTCGAGGTTTTTCCTATGGCATGTAATTTGTACCCTGGGATATCTGGCAAATGATCTTTCGAGGTTTTGCTTGGGAGAACATATAATTTGTTCCCTGGGAGATCTGTAGATAGTCTTTCGAGGTTTTTCCTATGGCATGTAATTTGTGCCCTGGGATATCTGGCAGATGTTCTTTCGAGGTTTTGTCCTATGTCATGTAATTTTTTCCCTGGGAGATCCGATAGGTTGAGCCGTGTGCTCGTAATCAGTCCTGGGATTCTCTTTCGAGCTTTTTCCATGACCACATGTAATTTGTGCCCTGGGAGATCTGATAGGTTGATCCTTGTGCTTGTAATCAATCCTGGGATGCTCTTTCGAGGTTTTGTGGTGACCACATGTAATTTGTGCCCTGGGAGATCCGATAGGTTGAGCCTTGTGCTCATAATCAGTCCTGGAATTCTCTTTCAAGGTTTTGTGGTGGGGTCACATGTAATAAGTCCTGGAGATCTGGATAGGATGAAAAAGGCCTCAGATGCTCTTTAGGGTTCTTGCTAGTCAAGAGACTCTTTTAAGGTTTTGTGACGCACATAATAAGTCCTGAGATTTACACAGTATGGCTAGTGATGATGAAGACCTGTAGGTGGTGGGCCTACATCCAGTATGAAAAAGGACTGGCTCTGTAGAACTTCCTATGACGAGTAGAGTCAGATATTGGTTGAGATAGCAGCAGCAGTGATGATGATGATGACGATGCATCTATGACGATGATCCCGAGAAGAAGACTTGTCTAGCAGATCTATGTCGAGAAATACCTTCCTAGTTGAGAGGGAGTGTTGATGTATATGTAACTTCGGAATGTATTTCATCTATGTATTTCATATATATTTATTGTACCCTTATTAGAGATGTGTTATTCCTCTATAAGGAAGTGTCGTCATGTGGATTGACAAGTGTAGCAAGTGTGTGTACTTGCCGATGGGTTATTAGACCACCATGTGTGGGGTCGGCCCTGAAATATATATATTATATTGTGGATGTACCTAGCTAGACAAGTCGGCCCCATAAAGTCACTGGGAAAATAGGTTAGTATAAATAGAGATCAGGAGATCTCTATTTTGATCATTCGAAAATTCATATCTCTCTCACTCAGAAAGTGGCGCACTAGTGAGGAGGAGGATCATCTGCTTCTAGGAGACTATCTCAAATGTATTTTGGTTGTACTTTGGTTGAGCCATTGCTCTCTCTATCTCTGAGGAAGTTGTGGGGTTTTTCACCTTAGGGTTTTCCCCACGGAAACTCTGTGTCTCTTATCTCTCATGCTTTTGATTCTTATGATGCTTGTCATGCTTATTATGATTGTTATGCATTGATATACTCTATATGTTATTCTCTCAATGAAGATCCTAAAGTATTGTGAATTAATGCTCAAAATTTAACATATACAACATCCCAGGATCTTTTACTAGCACACAACTTAACCTGTCCGGATCTCCAGTATCTTTTCTATGCTACCTGCACAACCTGTCCATGGCCACGGAGTATCAACCTGATACTCATGATCATATTGATCATCATATAGTGCACCATCCTGATGCACATCATCTAGAGCATCGACCTGATGCTCATCACACATGATCATCCTGATCATCATACAGTACATCATCCTAATGTACATCATCTGGAGCATCAACTCGATGCTCATCACACAAGATCATCCTGATCATCATACAATACATCATCCTGATGTACATCATCTGGAGCATCGACCTGATGCTCATCACACATGATCAAACTGATCATCATACAGTACATCATCTAGAGCATCGACCTGATGCTCATCACACATGATCAAACTGATCATACAATGCATCCACCTAATACATATCATCACATATGATCCAACTGATCATACAAAGCATCCAACTGATGCATATCATCATACATGATCCACCTGATCATACAAAACATCCAAATGATGCATATCATCATACATGATCCACCTGATCATACAAAACATCCAACTGATGCATATCATCATATATGATCCACTTGATCATCATCATACAGAACATCATCTAGAGCATCGTCCTAATGTTCATCACACAACGCTTACATCCACAGCCATGGGAAGGAACCTCCTACCACCATGCTTGGAATGGATCCTGCAAATGTGTCCCATCACTTCTTCCTCGAAGTATCTTCTATCTGAAGAACACCAAGCCTCTCTCTGAAGTACTCAAAATTCACTCTGGCTAGTGGTTTTGTCAACACATTTGCAACCTGCTCATCCGTCGCAACATACAAGAGCTTCACTGCTCCTCTCTGCACCATATCCTTGATATAGTGATATTTGATTTTGATGTGCTTCGACCTGTCATGGAATACCGGGTTCTCTGACAACTTCACACAACTCTGGTTGTCACAATAGATATAGGTAGCATCCAATGGGAGATCAAATAACTCAGACAGTAGCTTCCTAAGCCATACTTCCTCACAACTAGCCGAACAAGCTGCGACATACTCTGCTTTGGCTGTACTCAATGCTACGCAGGACTGCTTCCTACTAAACCAAGATATCACACCTGATCCCATACTAAAGCAACACCCCGAAGTGCTCTTCCTATCTGCAACACTGCTTGCCCAATCTGAATCAACATAACCCTCTAGGTTAAACTTTTGATTCACATTATACTTGAGCCCACAATCAATCGTACCCTTCAGGTACCTCAGAATATGCTTTACAGCAACCAGGTGAACACCTCTGGGATCCGTCAGGAACTGGCTCAATGTGTTCACCGCAAAGCAAATATTTGATCTCGTGTTCGTCAGGTACATCAAAGACCCAATCCTTTGACGATACACCATGACATCAACCGGCTTAGATGAAGCATCACACAGAAGCTTCAGGTTCGATGCCATAGGTGTGGCCATGGCCTTGCAGTCCATTATCCCGAACCGCTTCAGGATCTCCACTACATACTCCCCTTGTCCAAGGAAGATTCCATCTGCACTCTGCCACACCTCCATTCCTAGAAAGTAATGCATCATCCCCAAGTCTTTCATCTCGAACTCGGCATCAAGCTTCCTCTTTGTGTCAGCAATCAATCTATCCTCACCTGTAACAAACAGGTCATCTACATACAATACTAGTATCACAGGATTGCCTTCCTCAACCTTGTAGTAAAGGTTGGAATCTGCTTTACTCTTGGTAAATCCAAAGCTGGATATAAATCTGTCTATCCTCCCATACCAAGTCCTAGGAGCTTGCTTCAAGCCATATAAGGCTTTCTTCAACCTGCACACATATGACTCCTTGTCATGTGTCTCAAAACCGAGTGGCTACTCCACATACACTTCCTCTTCGACTACACCATTCAAGAAAGTTGTCTTGACATCCATCTGGTGTATCTTCCACTTCATCACTGTAGCCATAGCAAGTATTGTTCTGATGGAAGTGTATCTGTCTACAGGAGCAAAAGTCTCTTCATAATCTATCCCCTCTTTTTGGGAGAAGCCACGAGCTACAAATCTCACCTTGTATTCCTCTATGCTACAGCTGCTTGATCTTATAGATCTACTTGGAAGTCACAACAGACTTCCCTTCTGGTCTCGGGACCACATACATCATTCTTCATGATCGACTGGTACTCCTCGATCATGGCATCCTTCTATTACTACATCCCAAATCTTGGGAACTTCAGATTCTTCAATAGATAGTTTTCTTTGACTTTCGTTTGCTAGAACAAATGTTGTAGTCCTTCTTTTGTAGGTGATTGTATATGATCTTTCCTACAAGTCAAATTCAATTGCATGATTAGAAACTTATCATAGATTTCAGAATAAATTCTTACACATAAATATATATGTCATACAATCATGAAATTATCTTAGCCAATGCTTCAATACAACATTTATCCATATCCCGTAAATTTCTAAATACCTTCCATCTCTACCAGAACATTGTTAAGAGTGTGCACAACTCCCAACATGTCGGCAAATAGGTTTCATTCTAGATAAGTAGCAGTGGAATGTTGTACAATACCATAGGCCACTTACCCATTACTATATTAGTAGTATCTTGTTCATTAATGCAACCTTCTAAAATGCATAATATACATCCTAAATCTAGGAACATAAGTATGTACATGACTGAACAAAATCATTTATACAAGAAATGACAATTTAAATAATTATCCTTGTTTGGTTGTTAGGTGGACTCCCTCTCAATCTTTGCTTCCTTGTAGGAACTACTAGAGTCAGCTCCCTCTTGATCTTTGCTTCCTGGATTATCTGTCCTTGAACTTATATCCATCCCAGACCACTATGCATGCTTAAGTGTGCACTAGTGTCATTGTTATGTCATCCTCAAGATCTCATACATAATCATACATGCATTAGTATAATCTCAATACTATAAAAATATTATGATTCTAAATAATCTTAAATATGTATGGTCATGATCATTTCATACATAGGTAATAAGCGTTAGTATTCAAGGTTTCAGGGAAGACTTCTTTTACTCATGCATATTCTTATTTGACCATATGACTCTTTTGGTTAGTCATATCATCAATCAAAGTAAGAAAAATAATATGTATAAACCGTTGATTACTTAAACTTCTAACTTCAAGAGTAATCATTCATACAAAAGTATAAGATCCTAACACAAGGTAGGATTCTAACTTGATATAGAAAAAACATACCTGGTTATCATGTTTGCTAGTTATGTCTAACATACCCAAACAATGTCTTCTTGTTCTCTTCAATGACTTGTGCTTAGTAACCTGCATAACTCATAAGTTAACCATTGTAGAACCAAATTATACATACTTTGTAAGTGGAGCTTCTATGTGATCCATGAATCTTTGTCTTCATGTCACCATGGTCATATGTTCTTGATCTAGAACTTGATTTGTACTTTCTTGATGTACCTTTCATGTTAGCGGACAACATAAACCTCATACAACACCACAATGCATTAGTACAATCATATAACCCTAATCAATGAATGTCTTCTATCATTCACATGCATTCATACTTTTACTAGGGTGATAAGACAAGTCTAAAATTAATCAATATTGTACTAATATCAATAATATGAAGACAAACATATCATAACCTTAATCATGAACATATTTCAAAAACATACTTGTATCTCCTCAAGTCATACCTCTCGAGATTGCTTGTAGCATTTTTATGTAAGGCCTTAGCCTCATCTCCCTCTGGAACTGTAACTTCTTCACTTATGCAGGTGTCCAATTCATTCCCTTCTGGGATTAACCCAATCCACTTTGATTTGCTGAGACTGGATCTGGAGCTAGATTAGGGTTTGTCAGAGAAACCCTAAAAATTCAAATTTTGAATTTCAACCTTCTGAATGGATGGAAAGATGTGCCTTGCTAAGATGATCAAGCTAGTATACTTCAATTTTGAAATCTCCAAAATTTGATCCCTCAAAATTGCCTTTGAAACTTCTGGACCTTCTAGACAGGATCCTGAACTAGGGTTTGATAAAGCCATTCTTCTGCCCATCCAAAAGGTTCGATCTTGTGTTCTAAACTTTGATTTTTCTGAGGATCTTCCGGTCGTGGTCACATATTTCAAAAATTCAAACTTTTGCAGAAGCCCTAATTTTCCACCTTTCCGATCAAAATCCCGAACTAGGGATTGATCAAGCCCGGCCTTTTTCCCAACCAAAAACTTCAATCTTGGTCTCTAAATTTCGATTTTTATGAGGAGCATTCAGCCGTGGTCTACGATTCCAAAAATTCCAACTTTCTCCGAAGCCCTAAATTCCTGTAGCAGAGACAAGCCAAGAATGAAGGTGCTCAGAATCCAATTCTGTTTTGAGATAAATATGCACCTTATTGTTTTTGGTACATTTCTGAAATTACAAATCCACGGGGTATGAAACTTTGTCTTGTGGTATCCTGACCTGTCTTCTTTCCAACCCCAAAGGTCTGACCTCAAATGGATTCTATGAGAGAGAGTTATGCCAAGTGTCGCAACGTGACCTGTTTATGGGATAAAACAGGAGAGCGAACTTGTACGGAGTGCCACGTGTCACTGTTTCAACTTCAGCCTCTGAAAAGCGGATCTGTGAAAGTACAATCCGGTCCCTACCTATCACTGTTTACGAAATTTCATTTGGAGCTTCCTAGCCCAATTTGTGACATTTTTGACTAGGTCACCTATTTATGACTGAGATCTCGAAGAGGCAGAAAACCTAGATTGTACGGATCATAAAACAGAAAGTAAGCGAATTAGATGTTGTGCTTCGGAAACAAGGTACATGGGGATGTCATCAATCACCTGTAAAATTTTCAGATCTTGAACCTTCTCCAAAATGGAGTTATAGTGAAAGTGCTATGATGACTGGTTTTTTCTATATCAAGCCCTAGCTTCCAATTTGTCGCAAGTGCAACAAGTCTCATAAATGCCATACCATGCCTTCCTTCAGGCTAGCTCTGATACCATGTTAGTTTTTGAGAATTTAATTCATTATGATCTAGGATCTAAACTGAAAGAACAACATGTACAACATATCAAGCATAAGAGACAAGAGACACAAAACATTTCACTGGGGAAAAACCAAGAAGGTGAAAAACCCCGCAACTTCCTCAGAGATAGAATAAGCACCAATACAAAGATCACCATGATCAAACCCAAGAGATAGATATCTTCAGCAGCATGCTCGTCCTCCTCCACTTGTGCGCACCCTCCTCTTCTCTCACTAATGCGAAGTGAGTGAATAATAGGATGTGTAAAATGAGAGAGGCACACTCTCTATTTATACACTAACTTTCACTTGACCTTTACTCAACTAGGTCGGCCCCAACTTAACAACTTAACATAAACTGTCTTTGAGCCGACCCCACTAGGGTGGTCTAATAACCCTTTGACCCACACAACTTGTACAGGGCCGACCCCAGCAAGGTGGTCTAATAACCCATCAAATATAAGTTGCAACACTTGCAAATACAAATGACGACACTTCCAATCGGAGGAATAATACATCTCCATTGGGGATACAATAAAGTACAAATGTAATACATAGAAGAATATCTTCTGAAGTTACAAATACATCAACACTCTATGCATAAGGGCCATATATATTCACCATTGAATATGCCAGTCTAGTCTCCCTGGAAAATAACACAGAACCAAGAACCGATCGTAGGGTCCAAGAGTTGAGAAGGAGAACTCTAAACGTTAACCATCTTGTGATAAGGCCATCGGATATCCCATCTGCATCAGTGCAAATCAAAGACCATCCAGGGAGGAGTGAGTGTAGAACCGAGAGAATCGAGTCTCCTGTAGAAAGACTTTCTTGCAAGAATAAAATGTGGGGGCTATAAGCAGCAATCATCCTGTAGAGGGCCAATCGTTTTGTGGGTAGTCCCAGCCCACGAATGTTAAGTGACAAAACGAGCATCATGGAGCCCCCATCTTGGGCATGCATGCTCTAAGTGCCCCACGAAGACTCCGCTATTTATTGGAACTAATATCAAAACAGGCCTCATCCCTAGCCGCATCCATGATGGAGCATCGACCCCATAGGCCGTTGCTCGGATGCATGAAACCCCTAATGGGGCCCAATCCATGAGAGAGGTTCGGCAACACAGAGGAGGAATGAAGAAAGCAACTGGAAGAGTGTGTTAGGGATACTTGGTTGGGGGTAATAGGTAAGGTGTCGGGTGTGTTATCCCGAAGCTTGATAGTAAAGGGATGCATAGAGGATGACAGGCTAGGGTTAATAGGGGAGGCGTGAAAAAAAGAAGCGGCCATAGGCGAGGATGAAAGTGTTTCTGCGAGGCTGAACCCAGGAATTGGATTCATATCCCAAATAGAGGGTGGGGATATGGCCTGAATGAATGGATTGAGGGACTTCAGAGGGGGGATGTCACTAGTAGCCAGGGGGAAAAATTGGTCAAGGGGATTGGAAAGTCGGGGATAGAGCTGCCAACAATAACAAATTGAGACATATTAGAATGACTAGGAATAAACAAAGGGATGTCATCTGTACCTTTCTGTTTTTCCTCTGGCTGGTTCTCCATAAATTATTTGGACAGCTCAACCATCAGCAGCTCTGAAGACCAGGAAGATGTTCTCTTCCTCAACCAAATCTTCCTCTGGAAACCCCGCTCACAGTTCCAAGCAATATGACCGTAATGATGACATCCATTGCAGCGAAATGGGATGTCTCGGTACTCTACACGCTGGGTCCATATACAGCCATGGACGTTGATATCAATTTCGTCAGGAAAACCCTCCCGAAGGTCCACTTTTGCCAAGACCTTAGCCACCGACATAATGTCAGTAGTGAGAAACCCCATGTCAACTCTAAGAAAGGTCCCAAGGAGGTTTCTGAGTCTCGAAAGAATGTCGGCGAACCACAAGTCTGGGGGGAGGCCCGAAAACTTTATCCAAACTGGCTTAACGAAACTTTCTCCACTGGAGTCAAAGAAGGGGTTCCATCGTTTAAGGATCAGAATAGCCCAGTCCCATGCCCATGAACCAAAAAATAGGGTGGTAGTGTCTGAATGCCGCTATAGTATGATGCCTAACCATCCCCTGGTAAGGACATAGAGCCGGGGCTCGTAGCTGAGCAGTGGTAACTAGTGTTGAGTCGTCCAAGCCCTGAAGGATGGTAAGTTTATATGCCGACCACCAAAACACTCAACAAGGCCATGTTCTGACATGGAGAAAACCTCATGAAAATCAATGTCTTCTCCTAATGCTAGGAACCGCTTTTTGATTTTCTTGATACAAGGCTTGGGATTATCACTATGAACGTTAGGAAAATTCTTCAGCGAATCTACATGAGAACCAGGAAGATGCTCCTTACAAGAGGGATTCCTACCCTGACCTCTGGAAGGATCAAGAGGACAGGTGTCAAATTCAGAGGCCAGAGAGGGAACAGTAACAAGGTCCCCTATTATCCCTCTAGAAAGTTCCATGGGGAAAAAACAAGGAAGAAAACTATGATGAGAATATGGCACTGGCGAGGGTTGACTCGGGATGCCAAAAAGAGGAGCTCCATTAAACCACTAACATCCTATAGAGCGCCCAACCCAAAGCAGGACCCATGGGACGGAAAAATCGGGGAGATGTCTAGAGACTGTGTGGGGTCAGATAGGAATGAAGATAATCACAAGGTCAGGACTAATGCACATCACCAGTCCAAACAGAGACATAAGAGTGCCAGGGAACCCATTCAGAAACAGAGAGGTTCTCCCTGTGTTGTGTTTATTGTTCATTAGATTTTGCTTTTTTTCTTGAATGGATATGTTGATTTCCTTCCACTCATGTACTCAAGAATTCTGACATGGCTGGGGCATTTTGATAGTTACGGAATTTTGATAGATACCACAATTCTGACATGGTTGGGGCATTTTGATAGATACCACACAGTGACATATGAGAGAAGTCCTTCCCAACTAAAGGCCTGCTTGTTGTATTATTATCTCTACTGAGTGTAAAAAAATAATGACAACGTATATTAGCTCTAGTTTTAGTCTAAAGTTAAAAGGTAAATCAACATGCACACGAGTATGATATGATTTAAAGTTATACCGAGAGGGTTTATGTTGTTAAACTTTAGGTGGAATGGGTATTTATTATAACTTTTTAACGTGTTAATTGTTTTTGAAAGATGTTATTAGAAAAGCCTGGAATTTGGAGATTCATAGGGATTTATTTTTATTTTCAATTATTCTTTGAGAGGCATAATGGAAATTAAGAGAATGTTGTATAAATAAACTATAAAATTTTATTTTAATATATATAATACATAGTTTAAATATACAAATTGTTTCGGTTGTTTTAATGGATTTTCATTTAAAATTTACATATTTAAAATTTTAATATATATATATAATTTTTATTCTAGTAGATTAATTTCTATAATTACTTTTAATATGTAATTAAATCAATTTAATGGATTTTCTTTATAAAGTTTTATATATATATATATATATATATATATATATATTACAATTGTTTAATTTATCTATATAATTTCTTTTATCACATTTGTATTTATAATTTAATTTATTTTCCATTAAAAAATGTTTTAAATTCAAGTTTCCAACTTAAATTCAATGCATACAATGCGATAAAACCTTCTTAGATGGTTAATTTTGCTATTATTATTAATGGGGTGCCTACTGAATTCTTCAAAAGCTTTCGGGGGTTGCGATGGGGCTTCCCTGCATCACCATTACTATTTCTTTTGGTTATTGAGGGGCTTAGTAGACTCATTCATGTTGCTCGTGGGGAGCAAAAATTCCCGGGTATTAAAATCGCTCCTCACTCTGTGGTGTCACACACTTTATTCATGGATGATGTTTTGTTATATGGCTGTGGTTCACTTGCAGAGTGGACTCATTTAAAATGGGTTCTGGATATCTTTTGTAAGGCCTCAGGTATGCTCATCAGTAATGATAAATCTGTTCTTTTATTTTCTGATGTTGATATGGATGCTTTTGAGCAGATCAGAATTCTCCTGCCTTATAATGTACAACCGTTGGAAAATGGTACAAAATATCTTGGCTTCTTTCTCGAGCCAAATAAGTATAGGGTGCTAGACTGGCATTGGCGTTTAAAAAGATTCGACAAATGGATTGGCCATTGGTGTTGGAGATGGCTATCACTGGGTGGTCGTCTTACCTTGGCTAAATCAGTCCTGTAGAATTTGGTGGTGTATTGGCTCACCTTGTGCAATGCCCCCATGTCAATTGTTGATGGGATCCGTAAGCGTATTTTTAAGTTTATTTGGGGTGGTGGAGATGCTAAGCATCATTATCATCTAGTTGAATGGAAACGATTGGCACAACCTTTCCATCTGGGTGGCTGTAATATTAAGAACATGGCACTATTTGGCAAAGCTTTAAAAGCTAAGAGTTTCTGGAGGGCCCTGTTCTCTGACTCTTTGTGGAGTGTGATCATCAGAGGTAAGTACCTTAAGCAGTGTTCAGTGATCCAATGGTTCAGGAATGGGCCGCAAGTTTTTAAAGGTGTCTCAAATATGTGGAAAGGATTACTGGGATCTTTCAATATTATTTCTTCATGGCTTTCGTGGACACCGGGGAATGGTCGCCATATTCTGTTGGGTGACAACCCTATTCTAGAGGGTCCGGTGGTGTTTTTTCTCTCCCCTGAACTTAAATTTTTTCTACGATCTATGGGATATTACACTCTGAACCAGATTGCAACATATAATCATGTGCGCACTGGGTACCACTCTTGGATCTCGGATCAACAACTGGGTATATCAGGATCTTTGGGGGTGGAATGGTTTGATTACATTATTGGGCTTCAAAGAATGAATCTTTAGCTTGGTGAGAAACCTGACAGTGTGGTTTAGTCATGGAACACTGAGATGGGAGCGGTTACGATGCAATTGGCATACGAGTTCCTTATTTCTTCTGAGGCTCCTATTCTTCATAGCTAGCACAATTTGGTGTGGTCACTAAACATTCCTCTAAAGTTGAAATGCTTTATTTGGCTGGTTTTTGATAATCGGATCCTTACCCAGGACAATATATTGAAAAGGGGTGGTTGTGGTCCGAATAGATGTGCCCTGTGTGGTTGTGGTGAAGAATCGGTCACTCACCTTTTCTTTAATTGTTCGTTCTCTTGTGCCATTTGGATGGATTGCTGCTCCCGGGTGGGTGTTTCCTGCTATGGGGCGCGGCTGTCTTTTGTTGAAATTATTAGTGAATGGTCTGCTGCGCGGCGATCAGAGTTAAATTTGCCTATTTTTGTGGCCTAGGGCATTTGGAAAACTCGTAACCATTTAATCTTTGAAGGGGTGTCTTCTCAGCGTTACTGCCTTGGTAGCATCATTTTAGCATATTTCTTGGAAGTGGTTGGGTCATCCAAGCCCACTAGGTCGGCCCCACGTTTGTCTCTGTCAGTTGAGGAGTCATGGCCTTGGGGGGATTTTGATGGGGCCTCACATCGGGGCTTGCAGGTTGGTGGTGCGGGGGCAGTTATACATCTTACTGCAAATCGTTGTATCAAATCTTGGTTTAATTGTGGCATGGGGTCGAATACGCATAGTGAGCTCATTGCTCTTTGGCTTATTCTGTTTATTTCTAATGGTCGGAACATCCCTCTTGTTCGCATTATTGGTGACTCCCATGTGATCATTGATCGGGCTCGGGGCATATTTACACTAAAGGTTCTCCAACTTGATTACTGGCTCTATGATGCGCATAGGTTGATCAATTATTTTGGGCATATTTCCTTTGCTCATATTTTCCATGAATACAATGCTCTGGCAGATGAACTCTCCAAACGAGCACTTACATTTCCTGAAGGCACCATATTTGTGGAGGAATGGAGTGATGGCATTCTTGTTGATCATTCCTCTGTGGCTTTTATTTGTGTTTGAGTTTGGAACATTTTGTTATATGATCCCGGTTCTGTTTACATGTAGGGTTCTAGTTCCTGTGCTACTACCTTTTTGGGGACGTTCGGTTACTTATTGGTTCTATTGCAGCCTATGTGGTGGGCCTTTATTTTGATGTTATCATCCTGTTTTGGCGTGGCTCTTTTATCTAGTTTGTTTTTTTTGATACGGTGACTATGTCTTTTTGTCCTGTGGAGACTCCTATGTTTCGCCTTTGCTATTTGTCCAGTGTGGACTTCCTTGTTTTTTCAGGCTATGTTGTTATGTGCTTCATGTTTCACTGGACAATTGTCGGTTATGGAACTTTGTATCCCACTTTACTATTTTTAATATAAATGGTATGTCTTTTTCTTGTGAAAAACAAAAACCATTCTTAAATATTCTAGATGGAATCAATACTCCAACATTGACCCATTCAAAATATTTTTTTAAATAAATAAAGATAATGACCATGGATGATTGTGATGGGTTATGTTCATCATTAAACGTTATTGACCAACTTCAATGATTGCAACATGGAGAAGTTATGATTATGTGCATTATTTTTAATTATACACATTACGAACCAAATATTTAGTACAATAGTAATAGTTTTGATTGAACATGAATGGGTCCCATCACGAGTAGAAAGAAGAATGAGTTCTTGAACTTTAAGATATGAAGTAAAAATGCTTTTTTAAAATTTAAGCCTTGCAATGGTTCATATCTTGATGTTTAACTTTCCGTTTTCTATTTTCAAAGCTTTGATATTATTGGATTTGGTTTTAATAGAATAACAATATTGTGATTGTGTTATTTTTAAGATGTAAATAATAAATATAGTTAAATAATATATATTGTAAATAATGAATATAGTCAAATATTATACATTTTAGCTTGGATATATAACATTGTTAAATATTTATTAATCTTTATTGTGTAAACAATCTCTTTTTTAATAAGTAAGTGTATGTATTACTAAAAAAAAATGAGTGTACAAATAGAGTTACAATAGTTTCTCTAACTATTCAAGACTACTAAAAACTACTAGGCATAGCCCATCCCTATCTAAATATTAGCTAAACACTTTTATGAGCTAATGCAAAATATCTTTTTTCTTTAACTTACAACTAATGTATAGAAATTTTTATAATACATGAACACTATAAAAATATGTTTGTCTTTTTATTAACATATATATTTTTAATTAATAAGAATATATAAATATAAGTTTTCTTATATATATTTTTACTTTTTACTTAGCACTAACATATACAACTTTTATGATTATCACAATCAATATATATGTATATATATGTTGTCTTTTTATTTATATAGGTATATGAAGTTTATTTGTTTAAATTTTTTACTAAGGTTGAACAATCAACCCAATTCTAATTAGGTGATCTTGCTTGTTAAATAACTTTTATAACATGGTACTAGGATATTATGATATATTTAAGTATCAATAGAAGAATTAATTATAAAATTCTTAGAATTTTGGAATCCAAATTTTGATTATAAGATTTAAGTTTAAGTGAGAGAACTAAACTAATCATAAATTTCTAAAAAACTTGAAATCCAAATTTTTATTATAAATTTTATTAATGTCTAAATAAATCAATGTAGTCATAATGAAAAGTTGATGGGGGGGTGAAGATGGAGGTCACATCTAGGGTTTTGCAGGAAGGAGCTGCAGAATCGTCCGGAACTGATTGTTTTGGGATCGATGATGGATGTGGACTGGTTTGAGTGGTGCCTTTTGGGTATCGGATCTCTAGGATCTGTACGGGTGGTAGTTGTCAGAAAGGGTAGTGATAGGTGTCATTTTCTCCCCTTTGCAGGCGCGGATAGGGGTATGGTACACCGGTAGAACCGGTAGCTGGGCCATTATGTCTCTCGTAGATGGGACTTCTTCCCTTTCTCGCCCTTTCTTCGGAGGTGTGGCTGATTCTCGGGCTGATTATTTTCCTATTTCGCCGCAAGGGTTAGGCAGGAACCCTAATCTGGTGGGAGAGAAGGCTAGACGCAGACGGAGGATTAAAACTTACAAAGCTCGGGAAGGTGTGGAGAGATTCGTTATCCCGGTGAATGCTCATTTGGATAGGGTTGAGATGCTCGCGAAACAAGCTTTGGTGGGTCGTCTGGAATATGCATCTGGATCTAAAGTGGAGATAGCAGAGTGGGTAAAGAATAACTGGACGCCGCTTGTGGGGAATACGCCGAGAATAAATTTGCTGGTTAATCAGTGGATTTTGTTTATTTTTCCCTCGAATGAGACGATGCTGCGGATTCTCGAGGGTACATGGCTGTTTAAGGAGGGGTCTTTAAATTTGAAGCGGTGGCATTTAGAATTTGATCCCATCCACGAACGCCAAGGTATTCGACATTTATGGATGATTGTTCCTGCCCTCCCTATTGAAATATGGACGGAGGAAATAGTGGCCGGGATTGCAAATTCTATGGGTAAATGTATCAAGGTGGATAAGAACTCTGTTCTCGGCATTGACAGGCGATATGCCAAGGTACTTGTAGAAATGGATGTGAGGTTGGGGCTGCCGGCCTCTATTGAGATTGCCTGGGGTGAGCGTTGCTGGACTCAAAATTTGGATTTCTTTAGGATCCCATTTCATTGTTTTATTTGTCGGGAGATTGGACACACTAGGGCGAAGTGTCCGACTCGTCTGTCAGGTATGAAGATGGAGGATCGCCAAGGTGCTGATAACCCTAATTCCTCTGGTCCGGATTCTACGGTGAAGGTTTCCTCTAACCCTACCCTCTCTGGTCCGGCTTCATTGGAGCGGGCTCCCCAGAAGACACTGGTTCCTGGTAAGTTAAATTCTACCCTGGATGATGCATTTAATGATCTCACAAAAGAGGAATTGGATTTTATCACTGATAAAGAATCAGACTTAGATAGAAGAATTTCTTTGGGAATGGTTCAGTTGCGGCATGGTTTGTCCACTCCTGGGTCTGTTATTGGGAAGGTTGGTGTTGATAACCGTCCAGATTCTGTTGGTGAGGCAGAGTTATGCCATCCCATTTTGTGTCCTAGTTCATCTTCGGAAGGAATTTCCAATGGGGATACACAGACTGTTTCTGTTTCCACTCCTGAGCATACTAGTAAAAAATTGGTTGATTCCTGTCCGGAAAATTTGGTGGATGTTACTGTCTCTGAAGCATTGGGGGATTGTAGTGTCAGGGGGCAGGGTGGTGTGGAACCTCTCAACATCTTTTCAAAATTCCCCGCGAAGGATTCCAATGTATTAACTATACCACAAAAGTTTCAGAACGTGACGATCAGAAAAGCCAGGAAAAAGAAAAAAGGGTCTGATCCTGAGCCTTTAAGGATTGATGATGCTATTGTTGGAGAGGGGGAGTCTTCTGTTGGTAATGAGGTGGGTCTTAGAGCACAGATACCCATTGTAGACATTTCCTAATGTCTATTGTCTCCTTGAATGTCCGTGGGTTGGGTGGGGTTTTGAGGGCTAGGGCCCTATCCAACCTTCTACAAATTACTAGACCCGGTATTGTGTTGATGCAAGAAACAATGTGTTCTGCGGTTGATGTTGTGACAAAATTGGGGAATTTATTACCATACTGGGAGATTTCTGCTGTAGATGCCTCTGGTCTCTCAGGGGGTTTGGTTGTAGCTTGGAATCCGTTGTCATACTCTTTCACTCCTTTCAAGACTGAGTGGGGGATTTTGTTAAAAGGACAGTGTATTGGTTTGAATCTCGGCTTATCTGTTTTCAATTGTTATGCTCCCTATTCGAATCGACAGGTTTTTTGGGACTCTCTTTCGGATTCTGGTCTTTTGCTTGATGAAAATCTTATTTTCGCTGGAGATCTAAATTTCACCTTATCTCCTTCGGAAATATGGGGTAGAAAGGCCAGACTTGATCCCTTGGCGGATTATTTCAGCAGATTTCTATTGAAGCATGAGCTTATTGACATTGTGCCTTCAAAAATGAGTCCATCCTGGAGTAATGGCAGAGGGGGAGATGATGGTGTACACAAGAGATTGGATAGGTTTTTGGTTAAGGTTTCTTTGCTAGGGAAGTTACAAAGAAATCGGGCTTGGACTCATGGGCATAAGGTAACAGATCATTGGCCCATCTATTTTCAGTTTGATGATTACGGATTTAAATCTAATATTCCGTTTAAATTCAATCATTCCTGGTTGTTGGAGGATGAATTCTGCAAAATGGTTAAAGATTTCTGGTTGAGTGCTGATGCTGTGGGTGAAAATCCTTTGGATTTTTTCTGCAACAAAATGAGAAGTCTTAAAAGATTGGTGATAGATCGGATTAAGAAGAGGAAGGAAGCAGACAAGAGGGACCTCATCCATATTGAAGATGAAATACATAAGATTCACAATGAAAATTTTATGGGTAAGTTGAGGCAGGAGGAGTTTGAGGTGGTGAAACAGCTTGAGAAGAATCGAGCTGACATACTGCTTAGGGAGGAGATGGAATGGCGTTTAAAAAGCAGGGCGTTGTGGATAAAACATGGTGATGAGAATACTAAGTTTTTTCATTCGTATGCCTCAGCTCGTCGCAATATGAATGCTATTTGGGATCTGGTTGATGCTGAAGGAAATATTTGTTCCAGGGATGAGGATTTAAAATTGGCAGCTTTTAAACACTTTGGGAATATTTACAAAGAAGAAGGCATCAGTGATCTAAGGGAACAAATAAAAATTGCTGGTCTCTTTCCCAGGTTCTTTGATGATGATGAGGCTGCTGCCCTTGGCAGGGAGGTTTCCCTTGAGGAGGTGGAACACACGTTGAAGCTTTTCGCAGGTGAGAAAAGTCCTGGCCCCGATGGGTGGCCGGTGGAGATTTTTACTCATTTCTTTGATATCATGGGGCCTGATTTACTGCAAATGGTGGAGTATACAAGGATGAGGGGTTTTACTTCAGGTGCCTTGAATTCTTCCTTCGTTACACTGATACCAAAGAAAGGAAAGCCAGAACACTTTGGATATTATAGGCCTATTGCCTTGTGCAATTTGGCTTATAAATTGGTTTCAAAAATTATAGCACAAAGAATTAAAGGGGCTCTTTCTGTACACATTACTGCAGAACAGTTTGGTTTTTTACACAATAGACAGATTCATGATGCCATTGGGGCTTCACAGGAACTTCTCCATTCTATTAAGAGTAGAAGAATCAGTGCTATGTTGTTAAAACTAGACCTGGAAAAGGCATATGACCGGGTGAACTGGACCTTCTTGCGGCTTATACTGATCCAAATTGGAATGCCCCCACTTGTTATTAATTGGATCATGTCTTGTGTATCAACTGCTAGTATAGCCATCTTGATCAATGGGTCTCCTTCCTCTTTTTTGAAGTGCACTAGGGGTATCCGGCAAGGATGTCCACTGTCTCCTTTATTGTTCCTGTTGATTGTTGATGCTCTTAGCAGAATGTTAAATTTTGCTAAACAGGAAGGATTACTTAAAGGTGTAGATTTGGGTTTGGATTGTCTTATTTCTCATTTAATCTTTGTGGATGATATACTTTTGGCTGGATTGGATACGGATGCAAAATGGAGGGTCATTCAAAATATATTGAATTGCTTCTGTAGAATTTCGGGGATGAAGGTTAGTACTACAAAGTCCAGTTTCTTTTACCAGAATGTGGATCCTGATATAAGACTTGGTATTGCGTCTATTCTGCCATACAATTGCTTTCCTTTAGAAAATGGCCTTAAGTATTTGGGTTTTTTCTTAAGACCTAATAATTATCAGATCAAAGATTGGTGGTGGCTGGTGCGGAAATTTGAGACTAGGATTTCACATTGGTCAAATAGATTACTTTCAGTGGGTGGCAGATTAATTCTGATTAAGGCTGTGCTACTCGGGGTACTTGTGTATTGGTTATCTCTCCTAGAAATACCCAAATATATTCTAAATGTTATCAGGAAACTGATTTTCAACTTTCTGTGGAGTGGGAGTTATGACAGGGCATCTTTGGTGATGAAGGGCAGGGAATCGATCTCCAGACCTGAGGTTTTTGGAGGCTGGGGTATAAAGGATATTAATGCCTTTAGCGTGGCACTCAGGGCAAAAAGTTTTTGGAGGTTCCTTTTCAATCATAATCTTTGGTCCAGGATATCCTTTGCAAAATATATAAATATGAATCTAGTGGATTGGATCAGATTGAAAATGCCACTGAGTTCGGGATGCTCTCCCTTATGGCGTGGGATGTTGAAAACCTCAGGTTGGATTTTTCGTGACATGAGATGGCTTGTTGGAAATGGAAAGACTATCAGGATTGGTAGAGATGATATTTTAGGTATTATAGACCCAGCACAACCCAAAAACAAGATCCTGGATTATTTGAAATTATTTGGTATCTGTACATTAGATCGTATCAGAAATCCATTTGGACAGAAGTGGCTTCAGTCTTCGGATTTGGGTCTTATTAATGAAGATGCCAGATCCTGGGATAACTATATTAGATCTCTTGAAGTGGTTGGTATCACTCTTACTCAGCATGAGGATAGATTGGTGTGGATTGGGAATGAGAGAACTGGTAACGTTACGACCAAAACTGCTTATGACAGGATTATGCAGGAGAAATTTATCTATCCACAACACTGGTGGTATAGAAAGATATGGAAGTGGAATATTGCTTTGAAGCATAAAGTTTTTCTGTGGCATGCTCTCCAGGGTACGCTAAAGACTTGGGATAATCTATCTAGGCGTGGCTGGATGGGACCTAGCTAGTGTATTTTATGTAAGGATAACTCGGAAACCATTAATCATCTGTTCATCCATTGCTCCTTCGGTCTGAAAGTTTGGGATTACTGCTGTACAAAACTCTCTATCACAAAGATTTGGGGGAGAACAAATTTTGGGGAAGAATTGCTGTGTTGGTTCCGTGAATCCATAGATACTATACAGGTTCCTGTTTTCTTATCTTGGGCACTCTGGTATTATCGGAATTTATGTACATTTCAGGATAAAGAACCAGATGTTTTGGCTTGTGGGATTATTGTTTTGAATATGATGCAGCTTTATTCTGAACATTATTTACCTGCAGTGGTCAGAAGGGTTGAACCATTTTCTTACATTGTAAACAGACCTATACTGTTCTTTGATGGAGCTGCACAGGATGGTCTGTGTGCGGCTGGAGGTGTTATATATCTAAATGAGGAACATTTTTTTACTCTTTGTCTCAACTGTGGCCGGGGCAGTAATATGAAAGCAGAACTTTTAGCTCTTTGGTGTGTGCTGAGATGTGCCAATATATTTGGACTGGTAAATATAATGGTATTTGGCGATTCAAGGGTTACAATTAAATGGGCCATAAATGAATATGAAATAAATGTTTTGGCTCTTACACATTGGTGTAGACGCGTCAGAATGGAGATAGACTTGCAAGAAAAGATTACATTTTCACATATCTTCCGGGAACACAATGGAAAGGCAGATGAATTATCTAAGCGAGCATTAACAGGTATTGAAGGTATATTATCTTGGGAGGAGTGGATGGACTCCAGCATCCAGGATTGTGGAGAATATTACTTTTTCTAGAAGAATTTAGATAAGTCTTTTTGCAGTCTACTACATATACCTTTCTGTAAGGTTATGAGTCTAGATGATATGTATTATGTGTATGGATTGATGTAAAATGATGGAAGTCTATGGGTCCACTCTCTTGCTTATGCAGAATGTACCTCTCTCTTTAGAGAAGGTGAATATCTTTGTACTATTTGATTCAATGAATAGCAATAGTACGTTTTTTTTCGGTTGAAAAAAAAATTCAATATAGTCATAACTACTAATTTAAAAGATAAACTTAAAATTAAAAACTAATTTTTAAAACTTAAAAAAACAAAAACCAATTTCTTAAAAATAAAAACTAATTACTAATTTTAAAAATTAAAACTAATTCTTTATATTAATATTTACAAAGCATCAATATATAATTACAACAAGCCATTATAAAATAAAATAAATAAATAAATAAAATTTAAAACAATTAAAACAAAAAAAACTATCAAACAATTATTAATTATTAAAAATATTAAAAAAATTTCAAACTTATTTTAAAAAATTAAAAATACTAATAAACAATTATTAATTAATTATTAATAAAAAATGTAATTATTAATTATTAAAAATAAAAACTTTAAAAATTATAAAACAAATTAAAAATTAAAACTTATTTTTAATATAATATCATTATCAATTATACAAAATAATTTATATAATATCATACATTAATTATACAAAATATAACAAAATCAATTTTACAAAATATAACATAATCTTACTTATATAAAACATAACATAATTTTATAGCACGGAAGTTATAACTCTTGTTAAATTAAGAAACAATTTACCTTCTTTTCCATTACCTTGGATTAAGGGAGACTCCAACGATATTTTAGTGTTTTTTCGTGCCGTATAGAGTTAGATTGGACTTAGTATAATGGTGACAAAGACACGTTTAGGTATCAAGTTAGATTGGACTTAGTATAATGTATAATGGTCACAAAGACACGATTAGGTATCAATGTTGTTTATCTCTTTTTCCTCTTGTGTAAAACACTCGTTGATAATTGTATGCCAATAAACAACTAAAGAGCCACACACTTTCTTGAAAAACACTCGTTAATAATGGTATGCCAATAAACAACAAATAACTAATAAACAACAAAGAGCCACACACTTTCTTCGCTTTTACTTGTATTAATTCCTTCAAATATGAGAGTCAAGACCTCTTGATTTTCACACCTGATAATTGCTTAATGTGAAAATGTAGGGGGTAAGGTAGCGATGAAAACTTTACTTGACAAGGTTTTTGTCTACAATTACGTGTCACACTTAAATGATGTTCATACACTCCCAAATTTTGTTATGCTATCATTAGATGCATCGAGCCCTAAGATTGTAAGATAAAAAATAGGAAAAAAAGGATAACATGAAATGTAGTCGATGTATAATGACATTTTGGAGACAAATCACGCAACCCAATGTACAAACATATTTTTGAGCAATGCGTTAAAAGAAAATTATGTTGGAGACCATACCAAATTGAGAAACTTCAGAGAGCATGTATTCTGTCCCTTATTTCTTGATGGCATCATGGAGAAAAATATTTAGAAATGGCAATCACAGTGAATTAGCCTTGGGGTCACTCAAAATTTAAGAAGAAAAATATTTTATAATTTTGAAAATGTTATCAGTTGTGTATGAATGTGCATGACTCAAATTAGAGAAATTAGAACTTGATGATAATATTAGGGTTTGGTAATGGAGTTTTTCTAGGGTTTCGGTCGACTATGGAGAAGGATCTTGCTATTCCAAGTTTACGAATACTAGGGAATGGAGATTGTAATGACATGCTGCCAAGATGAGTTGGAACCAATTTATAGTCCTCTAGAAAAATAATCGTGGGATTGGAGCGGTATTTTTAAATCAGATGAAGAACTGTTGGCTAAATATGAAGTGATTCGAAAAGCAAAAGGGAATGACAATATTCGAAAAGTTAACTTTACCACGGGAAGAGCTGAGACCACCTCGTGTTGTATTTAATGATAGTTGTGAAGGGACATCTTGTCAGGAGGAATTAAATAGGGATCAACAATGTCAGGATATTAGTGCATTGGCATATGCGACGTTTGAAAATCATAAATCACCCTTTACATTGACACCACCTCTTCATGCAGTGTTTTCCTCTTCAAACCATTTATCCTCCCAAGGAACTGAAGACAAAAACAAACAGAAGGAAAGGATTTTTGAGGAATTAGGATGCAATTGCATTTTGAAGTTAGTATCGGAAAATAGAGCTAAGGCAGTTGTTAAGAGTAGAGGTGGGAATCCTACAACCCACAAAAGGAAGTTAAAGGCTCAAATCATCAGGGCAGCTAGAAATAAGCTCGTGGTTGGTCATGATGCTGGAATGGGAGAACTATTAGATCTATCCTTGAAAGTGTTGGTGGGAAGGTTTCATCCTTAGACGCATTTAAGAAAATCAATAGAATCTTGGATGGAAGACTCGTGCCTCCCACTTTTGAAATATATTCCGGAAGTTTCTTATCTTGCTAAAGGTTGGTACAGTTTTCATTTTCAGACGAAGAGGGATGATTTGAGGGTTCTGGGTGACCTTTGGATCCGCAGGAAAGGAAGCCTAATGTTAAAAAGGATTGTCCAGTGGCCTACTTTGTCCGTGGAATCGGTTATCAACAAAATTTGTTCCCTATCTCACTTGTGGAGGAGTTATTTTGGATGGGACTGCAAAAGGAATAAACAAGCACTTGAGATTATTGAACTACTATGGGCCTCATCAAAACAAGGATTTATTATGGGAAGATATTGTTCAAGTTGATATCTTGGAAGACCCCCGCTTAATCATTACATGTGATCTAAACTTTACAGTCTCAGCTAGGGAGATTTTGGGATCCCGGGTGATATTAGATCCTTTATCGAACTTCTTCACTGGGATCATTCAAGATGAAGACCTTGTGGTTGTCATCAATGGTCCACTGACACCCACCTGGTGTAATGGTAGAACTAGTGAAAATCGTATAGAAAAAGGGCTTGGTCGATTCCTTATCTCTACAGGTCTGGATGATTCTCTAGAATGTTATTGATCTTGGACCTTAAATGATTCAATCTTTGACCATATGCCGATAATTCTCCAACTTTATCCAGGTATGAAAAAAACTCATTATCCGTTTAAGTTTAATCATTATTGGTTAGATGAGGATATTTTAAAAGTTGTCATTAAGGATAAATGACTCAATTTCAAAGCTGGTATGGCTTACTCAAAGATGGACCTTATGATTCGGAAGTTAAAAGTTATTAAAGATGTAGTCATAAATTGGGAAAAAATAGAAAAATATGATATGAAATTGGAGCTCTAATAACTTGAGTCTAGAGTTCAGAATATCTATGTTGCAAACCCCAGTTGTATCCTGGGAGTTGGATGCCAAGAAGTAGTAAATCATGCAATAGGAAGAAGAGACCTAGCATCTATAAAGCTGTGCAATTTGGGTTTCCAAAAGTGACTAGAATATAACTTTCTTCCACTAGTTTGCAAAGCATCGGAGGAATACAAATGCGATATGGGAACTTAATTAGGAGGATGGGAATATTTTAAACTCTTATCAGAAGCTCAAACAAGGGGAAAAATTCATTTTCATGAACATTTCAAAAATTCAAGGAACAATACCATTCTTAGTCAGATGGAGTTGGTTCAATGTTATCGATGGTATTTTAATCCTGAATAAAGTACCAAAGTAACTGTAATACCCTCTGGTTTAGCCCATGGACATGTTAATACTTTTTTGATGTTGTGACATTATGGCCTGAGGTGTTGGTAGTATGGTTTTCACATTATTATTATTAATTAATAAAATAAAATAGTTGATATCGACCGATGACACATAAAAGAGTGTGAGGAACCATGATGTTACGATCAAGGGGAAGTGGGAAAGTGTGTTCCTAAGTGTTTGTGTCTATGTTGGTGGACTCTCTTGACTTATGCACCCTCTTATGTTGTGTTTCTCCTTGATTTTATTATTCCTGGATGGTTTTTATTAAAATTGGAGTCACTCACTCTCCTAGTGCGCCCCCTTGAGTACCACTTGGTGTTTCCCATCATGAAAGTTGTAACTCCTCCTTAGTGGTTTTCTATTCCAGGAAAGTAACTACTCTTGTGACTCTCTCTCTCCCCCAACTTGAGTTCTCCATGAGGAATTCGAATTGGTTGGTGTGTGCTACATTTGCTCTTGATTTTTTATTCTTGGTTCTTGGCTTCATTCGCGTTGTTCTTGGTTTGCTCACTCATGTGCATTTCTCTTTGGCACTTGGGAATTTGATTTGTTTCCCTCGGTATCTGTGAGAGCCTGTGATCTAGTGGTATTTTTGGATGGTTGGTGTTCCCTTGTTGAGCCTGTGCCCAAGCAGAGAGACTTGTTTGTTGCTAGTCTATATGTCCTATAAGTTTCTTATCCTAGATTGGAAGTGATGTGGATTCCACTTTCCATTGGATGTAGTTGGATCGATGGTATATTAGTGTTTTATTGAGTCTATCTGTATGTCCCGGATTGGAAATATTTGGATCTATTTTCCATTGGAATACAGATGGACCGATGGTATACTTGTGACTATCTGTCCTAGAGCTATTTTCCTAGATTGGAAGTGATGTGGAATCCACTTGACATTGGAATTATGGTTGGACTGATCATAGTTGGGTTTTATAGTTGTGTGCACTCTTGCTTGTGGAATCATGGTTCTGGCTCGGGGGTGACATGTGCAAAGAAATATTTGGCTTGTACAGTGTCTACATCTGGGTGGATCGTGGTATGGTTTATTTCAGTTGTGGGAATTTGCAAGATAAGTAGTTTTCTTTTATTTATATGGCTTATTTGTTTATGATACGATATATATATATATATATATATATATATATATATGATGGAATGTGTGAATCAATGTGAAAATGTCATTTTCTATGCTTTTGGTCGTTTTTCCATTACTAGTTCTTTTGGGAAAATTGTGAAAGTTAGTTTTGAGACTTTGTAAGAGAAATGTTTGTTAAAATTTCTATGAGACTCCTATGCTACAAATATGATTTTTATGTATCTGATAATATTTGTAGAATGTGTTATTCGAATGTGGAATAATTTTAGAAAGGTGTATCTAATCCATTTGCAATCAATCCAGTTGTTCTTCAATTACTAGTTTTCGGAAAAATAATTTTAGATAGATTCGAGACTTTGCAAGAGAAGTGTTTGTTAAAATGTCTATATGAGTTGTTTTATTCATATATCATATTTGCATCTGATATTTTTGAATAAATGTGTGAAAGAGATTCCAAGATAGTCTATAAAATTTGTTACCGGGATCCTAGTCTATTTCTTGAATTGTTATTCTTCTTGGAGAGGTTGCCATAGCTAGATTTGGGATTTGAAATATGGACTGTATATGAGTATGAATATACGGACATATGTATGTATATGACCTCTAATATTATTATTCTAACCTCTGATCGTTAATTCCTTCTTGTTGATTTGCTTTTGAAAACTAGAATTGGAAACTAGCTTCAAAACAATGAAATTGGTAACTAGTTTTTCTTTTGGATTCAAATCTTTGTTTTTTGTAAAATATGAGTGTAAATATATATGCTATATTTTTGGTAATTTATTTGTGCTATAGAATGCTATTTTCTAGATATGTACCTTCACCTCTATGTGCATCGGAACTCAGCACTATTGGTTTGATTGAATTCCTAGCAGTGTTTATTAACTAGTTGTACTGATTAAACTTGAAAGATTCTTCATTTATGTACTCAGATCAGAGATGCAAATGTAATTTTATTTTTTTGTAAATGCACACTTATTTATTCACATAATGTATGTAGTTTCACTTTTTGGATAGTTGGTATGGTGTTGTGTCGAAAATGCACAAGACTAGTTGTTTGCGTAGTGAAAGTAGTTGACTAGTCATGGTATCTCATTTTCGTGTATGTTATGTTTAATTATTTAAAATGGTTATTTGTCCATATTTACATGGATGTAGGTATTAATTATCCATTCGGATTGATAAATTGCGTTAATTAGTTGAGCAAATTATTTTATGCTAAGTGTCGTCATTTGTAAGCTAAGTGTCGTAATTAGCGCATTAATTACCTTAATTAACTAGTTAATGACATATTGTTGGGAATGATATTTTTGGGTGAAAGTAACCTATGATATGGCTTGGTATGGATGTATAATGATGTTAGGAAGTGTTGGATAAGCTTTATTATCCTTGGTTCAGTTTCTTTCCAAGATGTAAATTTTATTTTAATTAATTTGCGATTATCGATATTTTGTCATAATTAATTTGTGAAAATTGAAATTAAGTATTTAATTCTATTTCTCCATTGTGCTTAAACATTGTAATTAGCCTCTTAGAGATAATGATATGTCCCTAAGTCCTTTTCATATCCCCATGGAACATTACAGGTGGTATCAGAGACGTAGTTGCAACAGTACGGCTATTGGGCCTATTGGTCTCTTTGAATTTGTTTTGTTTGGATGAAAAGTTATTATTTATTAGATGAAAATTTATTATGAAGGCATTGTTATATTTTTTTTGAAAAGATTAAATTATTGAAGACTTAGAAGTTGTCCCGAAAGGTCATATCCTTTTTATGTATTTTGTTTAATTATTTATTTTCAAAAATTATTAATTTATTAAATGATAACAATAAATGGAATGCTAACAAAACTTAGAATGAACACGTTGCATCTCATAGTAATTAGTTAAAACTAGAGAAGACCTAGCAGAGGAAACGTTAGATGAATGGAAGGAAAACAAACACTTTATGGCCTTGAGGAGGAGTATGTAGGACATAGAAGAAGTAGTTCATCCCTTAATCTAGAAGACTCGGTTAGGAAGTGTAATGGAAAAATTGTTCACCTTCAAGAACAGATAATGAATGAACTAAAATACTTAAGGTATACCCAAGAAGAAACAAAAAAAAGAAGAAAGGAAACTTATCCTATTTCAATTAATATAGAAATAGGATTCTTAGAAATTTTACCTTCAACTTCCACCATGGATGACTAGTGGTATAATTGTTGATTCTGATCTAGGGTGGTACAAATCCTAAGACTCCTTACAACATCATTATTTATGGTGGATTATTGAATATTTTGAATAGTCCTATGTAATATCCCAATTTTGACCCCATAGCATTAAAATGTAAATGATGTAATATCATTATAAAATCATGGTGAGGAGCTCAAGGCCAAGGCCCCACCATTGATTTATTGTTCTAGTAGCGGAAATTGAAAATTGATGCATGTGGATCATGTGCTAGCTTGGCACGATGGAAATCGTAAATATGATGTAAACATGTATTTTAAATAAAAAATACCACAACTAGCTATGCAATGCAACAAGAGTATGGGGGCATGATTTTTACAAGGAATTGGGAAGGAAATATTTAAACCCTTGGAGCCAATAAAGTCAAGCCAAGTGTCAGTGAGAAAACCCATGAACCATCAACTACCCATGTTGACTTTTGTACCCAATCATTTATTTCTTCCAAGAGTTGGTTGAGGTAGTTAATACTTTGGGATTGGAGAGGTATGGTTGTCCAAATTCGGGTATGGGAAAGCCACCATTTTTAGAAAAACTTGTTTTCGATTCTTGGGCAAGAAAAGAGCCATGAAATTGCTCCCCAAGCCATTATCCATCAACTAGTTTGTCTCTCTCACAAGTTTGAATCTACCTGGGCATTTTTCTCCATGAAATTTATGCATTTTCCTTCATTCTCAGCTGGGAGAAGGGCATTTTTGTGATATAGAACAGTGGGGAAGAAGAGGAATCTGATTTGGGGGTCTTGGGAGGTCGTTTTGGCCCTCTGAATGCCCACATACCTGTTGGGGAACCCTTTTTTTTGCTCCTTAGGGATGATTTCCCTTCCCACAATTCATTTTTGAGTGGCGACGATTTGGGGAAAACCCATGGACATCTTGTTTGTGAATCCTGTAGTAAAAAAGTTTTTCCTATGCACAACATATGTCTTTTGTTGTGTGTGGGAGACAAGGATGTGGTGTGAGTTATGGGTATCCATTGCTTCGGCTTGAGTTTGAGTGTAAACATCCAAAAATAGAGGGTTCATATATAGCTTGATAAGCCTAGCTATGGACTGGCTTGGCTCAGATGTGATGTTCATTTTGTTGTGCATAGGTTTGTAGGTTCCCATTCCTTGTGGAAATCAAGCCCATCTCGAGGGTGGCAACTATGCTAAGAGATTGATGAGCATAGTTGGCATATGGTTGGGTGGAACATTGTAGTTGCGTCGCTAGTTGCTTGGGGCAATTGCACAATCAAGATAAGTATTCTCTATGTTTTTTACTTCTAAAATGTTTTAATTATTTGATGAATGTTATTGATATGTTGAATGCATAATAGATATGTGTGTGGATAATGTTTCATTCCGCTTTGTTTATTTGAGTATGCATCTGCACCCATATGCATTTTTTTGGTATGAATTTGATGAATGGGGTTGAGGTTTTGTAAAAGCCCCAGAAATTGTAGTCATGTTCCCTTCCTTGCGTTGGATCGACAAGATGGGATGTGACATCCTATCATTCCCATTCTTGTGTGGACAGTTCCTCAACAAATGTACCTCACCACACCCCCAACATTTCAATGGTATTTAGAAAGGTTAATTTAATTTCCTTCCTATAATTCAAGCGGGTTTGTTTCCAGTCTAAGCTGGAAAATTCTATTGAAAGTTACTATTTTCAAGATTATTAGCTTGAAAACCTATGGAATTATTCCTAAACTGTGAGAGCGTATTCCCTTTATTTAATTGTTCACACTTTTCCTTTCTCTTATCTTTCCAAGATTTAGGGATTTTCACTATGTGTTTATACTGATCATAATAGAATTTAGATTTTATTATGGTTTCGTCCAGTATTTTTAGTTCATCAAACTCAATCCTATCTCAAAATGAACACCCTATATAAGTAAAAGACTCAGTATCCCTAAAAGAAGAACTACAAAAACAAAATGATGTCAAAATAAATCTTTCTTAAACGTTTCTTCAATAGAGGGATACTAGATCAACTGTTGAGAAAGACGAGGGAATTTAAATAGGGGCCTTCCAAACAAAAAATCAAATGGGGTGTCAATCCCACCAAGTAAGTGAGTGAAGATACAAATGGACAACTATAGAGAAGGTAACTAGGAGTGTCTCCAATCAGCCAACTGCTATCTTCCCCAAGTTCCCTCCCACCTATAATAGCCATCTTTGGGTAAGATTCCTAATATAATGGCTACTAGGCTACGTAATTCTTGAACACATCAAGTGAATTTCTTATGAAATATTCTAAAAGAAATGATACATATGATATTTAGTATTGAAAGGGAAAGGTGTCGCCATCATCCCTCTAGTTCTAATGTCGACTTGTACCACCCAAAAAGGATGGGCCTACTAATAGAATAGCCTAGACCATGTCCAATACAAGAGGATTTCATCTTCCTAAAATTCAACCACTATGCTTCAAATGTATATTGACTAAGGTGAATGGTTTGGATTCCTATCCCCAAAGGCCTAACCTAACTACAAGATTTTGATAGCCCTCAAGTGAGGGAATTTAATGTGTTATATTAGAGGTTACTCTTAAGGATACAACTAGGTTCATGAACCAAGTGATGTTTGATTTAGGGTGTGAACAGTGTGTGCACAAGTGGTGTGTACAAGAAGTAAATGAAACTGCAAAGAAATGTAAATGCTTGTAAAAAAATGTAATGTAGAGAAAGACAAGATAAATTTCAATAATAGAAACTAATGATGCTCTTTTCTTGAAATAAAATCTATACTTTCTCTATAAAGCAAAGGACAACTACCAACATGAAAATATAAATCTCAAGTATTCATGGAAAATGGTTAGCTAACTAATTATGAACTTGGAAAAAAGAGAAAAGGCATTCCCAATCAACAATGTAAATTGTTTTACAAATCCAATAAGTCAACTAAAGCTTGATTCAATAATAAACTTGCTAAAACATAAAATGAAAGTTGAATAATGATCCCAAAATAGAACCCTAAAGGTAGAGAAAACTTGAATTTTTCAAACATTTCTCCATATACATCATCTTCAAGGAAGAAAAAATCAACCAATACAACAAGTAAAAAGGACACAAATAGTAAAAGTGAAACTAAAAGTGAACCCAAAATGGGAAACCAAACCAAAAAGGAAAAATGTGAAACTGGATTGACTGAAATTCACAAAAAATGGGTTTTTAAATCAAGTCATGCTTTTCAAGAGGAAATTCATAGCCTCAATCCTTTATTTCAGTGAGAAACCCATAACTGAGACCCAAAACAATGAAACATGGAAGAAAAAACACTCGAGTATGGTGAAAAAGTGAGGGTTTTCCCAATATTCTTACCAACAAACAGAATATGGTAGAAAACAAGCAAATACAGCCAAATCCTACCCTAAACATCTAACAAAGAGGCTAGTAATGATGGTGTAAACACAACCAAGGATGGACAATGGATCTATCCCCAATATGGTTTCCAAATATGTAGTGTATGATTTCTAACATACAAGTGCAAAAAAAGACCTACCAATGGGTTGTGCAATCCTTTGTAGCGTATCCTAAATGGAGAATCAAATAGATTTAAATGTAAACTAAAGATAAACATTCTCAAACATGCATGCAAATAAAGATCAAGAAACTAGCTATTGAAATAAAGTGCATTGTGTGAAAGAATGTAATTATTATTATTACACAAAGAAATCAAGTGATAATGCACACCTTGGTACTATCTGTTGAGAGTAGTGTACCTCCACAATTGATCGAAGGGTAGGTTTGTTCATATCCTTGTAGTCCCAATCTCTAACCAAGTGTGATGTGAGGATTCCACTTATGGTGAATGTCAAAAGAAGGATGTGGTCTCTTTCTTTTTTCTAATGGAAATCTAGAAACTTAGCAATGCTTTTGTGCAAGGAATAATATTTTTGTAATGGTGACCACGAAGGCTACTTTTATAGGTGTAAGAGTGGTCAAAAATAAGATTTAGATCCAATGTGTATGCTCTCCTTTCCATTGACAATTAGTGGAGAGGTTAGGGTTTTGGAAGTTAGATCCCTTGTTAGTTTCTACCATGCCAATTTTTGTGTCCAATTTTATCCACTACTTCCCTTAAGGAAGCATGGCATGATGAATGAAAACTGAAATTGCAGTTTTTGGGACCAGGTGATGGGTTTTTAGGTGCAATTGAGATCCTGCCTTTCAAACAAAAATGCTCGACCCTCTAGTAATGGTCAATTCTTGAGTTTGAATTTCATTTTTTTTGCCATTTGGTAATTTCCTTAGGTCATATGGATGAGATGGGATGGAAAAATGTGTTAATGCTACCAATTATCATGCATAATGGTGATGAAGTTGATTGCAAACTGGGTGAGAAAATTTTGGTTCCTAACATAATTCTTCATTATATTCTTGATCAATTCACTCTAATATCATTATAAATGGGCATTTTAACATATCCAAACTTTATTGTTGGTAAATTCAACTTCAATGGTGGCTACCGAAACTGTGCATTTCACCAATACTCCCCATTTTTCATAGATATGAATTTATTAATATCATAATTATTACTAACAAAAATTCAATGCCATTAGTAACTCTCTATTAATTACTAGCTTGTAAACTTCTCTTCTTTGACATTGTATCAATCAGATGGCCTGCAAATTACATTTTTTTTTCCAAATTTTCCTCATTGAGGAATTGTGTCAACACTTAATATGCAAGGTCTATATTCTTAATGTACAAATTGATTTTTGGCCCATATATCCCCAATGTTGTAATATGGGAGTATGATACTATTTTGTCACATACTCATTAACCTTTCCCATTGTTAAGGCTATGGGTTACCCTAATTTTACCTTTGATATTTTCCTCTGGTGTTGCCAACATTATTATTAATAGTTGAATGTAAATATTATTAACAAAATAAAATTACATTATCAGTAATCATTTAACTACAACACCAAACATGAACTCTATCATGCATACATCCAATTATTATAGTTTAATTCCATACACAAAATTGCACAATTTGGAAAAGAACCAAATGCATAATAGAACTTACATAAATGGCATTCTATTAACAGAATTATAAACATAAAATTCAAACACTCATTTATTTGGAAATAATCCTCCAATGGACTGCAAATGAAGGGCATTCCTACCAAACTTAGGAACTCTATCATATTTAATATCTCTATGAAAAAGGACACCCTTGAGTTTTGGCTATCATTCCACAAGGTGAAGTTCCTATAGTTCCCTTCCCAATCCACAAATAAAAAAACTCTCTAGCGCCAAAACCCCCCTATACAGTTATCCCAATCAACACTAACTAATATTTTCAACACTAGCTCATATTGACTGATTGATTACATATATCTTTATAGACCCCACATTTCCACAACTCACATTCTAATTGTCACGTCCCCACTTTGACCCTTGTAATATTTTGGGTTATAATGTAAATATTGTATGCATATTATGTATGATTCCTAGCATGGAGCTCAAGGCCAAGGCCCCGCTAGCAAACGCTTGACCTAGAAGAGGAAAGTATTTGAAATTATGCTACCCATGTGCTAGTGAACCATGGGAATTGTAAATATGCATCTTAATATAAATGCCCATAACTAGCTATGCAATGCAACAAGAGATGGGGGCATGATGTTACAAGGAATTGGGAGGAAAATATTCAAACCCTTGAGCCAATCAAGTCAATCCAAGTGTCAATGAGAGAACCCATGAACCCTCAACTACCCATGTTGACTTTTGTACCTAATCATTGATTTCTCCCAAGAGTTGGTTGAGGTAGTTAATGCCTTGGGGAATGGGAGGTATGGCTGTCCAAATTCGAGTATGGGAAAGCCACCCTTCCTAGAGATTCGTGTTTGGATTCTTGGGCAAGTAAAGGGCCACGAAATTGCCCCCAAGCCATTATTCAACCATCAGTCTTGCTCCCTCACGAGTTTAGAGCTTCCTGGGCATTTCCCTCCATGAATTCTCTGTGTTTACCTTTGTTTTCCTAGCTGGGAAGGGTGTTTTTTGTTGTGGCTAACAATGTGGAAGAGAGGGAAAACGATTTGGGGTTCAATTGAGGCCGTTTTGGCCCACTGAATGCTCATACATCTATCAGAGAAATCGGTTTTCTTCCCTGGGATTGATTCCCTCTTCTCACAATCCGTTTTTGGTGTGCCCACGTTTTGGGGAAAACCCATAGACCCTATTCTGTGAATCCATGGTTGAATTGTGTATCCATGCCAGTTTTGAGCTACTATGTGTAAAAGAATGTTGGGGTTGAGATGGGTATCCATTGCTTTGGCCATGCAGGGTTTGAGAGTCCCAAGTTCCTTGTAGATATCATGCCCAGCTCAGGGGTGGTCTCTGAGTGCTGAAATAATACAGGCTAGGCAGAGACCTATGGTTGGGAGGAACATTGTAGCGACATAGCTAGTTGTTGGGACAACATTACATCAAGATGAGTATTTTCTTATGTAATTACTTCTGCAAATGTATTAATTTGTTGGCTGTGTTAAATTGAATGGCATCATGTAATGTGTGTGGATGAGGTTTTCATTCCGTTGTGCATGTTTAATTGATTTACATCTGCACACATGTATTTCTTTGCTTTAAAATCTAATGTATGGATTGAGTTTATGTAAAAGCCCCAGGATTTTCCATCATGTTCCCTTCCACGAATTGGATAGATAGGTAGGTACGTGACACTAATGTCCATCTTATCATTCAATTCACATTAGTACTTTTCAACATTAACTCATCTTAATGGGTTGATTTTTTTTAATAAATGTCACATTGTCACTATTCATATTATAATGTCCATTGTATAATTCTTTTCACAATAACTCATCTTTTCACCACTAAATTGTCTTAATTAACACTGTAAATATATTTATAAATGCCACATTTCTGTACCTGCCACTTATGTAAAAGATAATATAAAATAAATTATCACCAAGTTTTCTTTTAAATGTTTTAGTATAATAATTGCATTTAGTAAAAACTAAAATACCTATTAAATATAAAAAAAATGTAATTTCAAAAGTTTATTAGAATTCTTTTTAAATCTTTAGTTGTTATCAAATATCAAGATAATTATAAAATATGCAAAAATTTGGTTTTTATAAAATTCAATTAATTTGATTTTGATTTTTTTAACGTTAATGTTTTAAATCATTAAATTGGCCATAGTTGAGTGCACTATCTTTACCAAAAGTCACTCATCAGACTATAAATGGTTACATAGATTTTAGAATAATATAAGGCCTACACAACACTTTATACCCTAATGAGTCATTTTTTATAAATATTATGCACCCAACAACATACATGGTCTTTTATGCATAAGATAGTGTAAAATAACTTAGCATCTAAGTTTTTTGAAAATTTTGGAATATCAATCTGCACTGGTTTATAATGACTAGTACATAGTGATATTCCAAAAATTTGTGGAAACATACATGCTAAAATTATAAGTTTTCTTTTCAATATATTTTTATATTAGTTGTGCTTAATCTAAATCAAATATCAAAATATCATAATATTTTTTTTTACCAAAAATATTAGTGAAATAGATAACTTAGTTGTTTAGTACCTGCTTCGTATGTACAAAATAATATAAAATAAATTAACACTTAATTTCTTTTTAAATATTTTAGTAAATGACAACTATAAAAATATCAAAAATATAACTCAAAATGTTTTAAGAAATCCTTCAACCTTTTATAATAATTATAAAATTAATAAAATAGTAATAAGTTTGTGTATTTGGTTAACAAAATTTAATTAATTTATAAGCATTATGCTTCTATTAACCTTGTTCTCAATTGAAAAATAATATATACATTGATTAGGTATTTGTTTAGGAAATAAAATAAATAATTAAAAATAACAAAAAAAAAAAAAAAAAAAAAATTTACATAAATATATAATATCTTATTTTGTCTTCAATAATTATTAAATAGAATATTAAACATTACTTTAAAAATATATATATATATATATATATAATAATAATACATAATTCAAATGGATTTATATTTAACATAACTAAAATAAATAACTATAAAATATGTAACTTAATACAAAACGTATTAATAGTAAATGCTTACCGACATAGTAGTGAGCATTGTAGAATGTTTACCAACATAGTAGAGCATTGCAGAACTTCCAATTAGGTTCAACCATATTTATTTAAAAATCCATTTTTAAAGCTATGTTTAAATTAAATGAGTTACAATTTCATAAACACTTATTAAGTGTAAAAAAAAAAGAAAAAATAAATTTATATAATATAATAACAATTACCATTGTAAGCTTGTGTGAATTGTACATCATCATGAAAAATAAAAATAGAACTATAAAAAATATAACTAGCATTTGTTTCTTGAGGGGTAAAAATGAACGTCGGTAGGAAAAGAGCAAAGTTTGTAACAATTTCAGATTACAAAGACATAGGCACTCAACCCATAACAAAAAAGAATGTTAAGTTCACCAAGACAGGACAAGAGACAAGAGAGAGACAAGCACTAGTCTGTATTATTCAGCAAGGGCAGAACCATACATGGATAGATCTTAGTTAACCATTACATTGGCTCAACATCATATATATAGATGTTTACATTCAGTTATACAACTGTATTGTCAGTGCAATCGACCGACATATACCGGCTGGTCGACGCGACTTGTCGAATTATATTGCAAATAGTCGAGTGGAGGGACTAGTCGACAAGTCAACTTAGGCTCCTCCAACATCTCCCCCACCTCAAAATCTTTCTTCATCCCGAAGAAAGGAGGATATGTGCAAAATTACTGAACAAAACTTGTGTATAACTGTGCTTTAACTGATAAATGTAGTTGTTATGACTTGTCTGGACTGGAATTCACTTATGTCATCTTGCATATTGTGTTGGCCTTCCAACTACGAGTCTACTTCCTATTAGCCACCAATGATCCTCCAACTCTTAGCATTTTTTGAATATCAACTCGTCTTTAATATCTACATTGATTAATCTTAAGTTGACGACTATGTTGTCGACCAAGAGCAAATTGAGTTCGGCCATCACTTCAAAAGTTTGTGAGTCGACAGTCGACCAGAAAAGATCAGTCGATAGGGTGAAGTCGACTAGCACTTATCCTGACCAGGAAAGATCAGTCAAAACCTTGCAATGACAATGCCAGGAAAGAATTGGGTCATGGGAAGTTGGTCGGTTGGCGGTGCAATGGTCCACTAGGTCTTTGCAGTCGATGATGACATGGAGGAAGTCGATCGGTGCAGTTGGTGGTCGATGATACTTAGTCGAATGTTGATGGCTGGTGCATGTGGTTGTTGTCATATGGTCGAACCTCTCATTGTCAGTGAAATTATGGTCGATGCCCTCTGATATTGAATGGTCGACTGTTGTCCAATAGTTGATGAAGTCGTCGACGGTGGAAACTAGTGGCAACAGTTAATGTGAAGAGAGTTGAGAAGTTGTCATCCTAAATCCCGTTCATTGAATTTACTTGGTGATAGCCTAATGCGGCCTACTTGGTCGGGTTGGCCGACTCCCTTTGAATGCTGTGAGGAGAAAGAATACCTGCAAGAATCAATATATGTTGTTCTAGACAAGAGCTCGTTGTGGCGCTATTAAATATTTTACCTGCGTTAGTTTCCTGTACGTATGGAAGAAAAAGCAGTCGTGTATCGACTATAGTTAATACTTGTTAAGGTTATACAAATGGGGTAGATGTTAATATGCTTTAGAAATGGAGTAGAAGTTAACATGCTTGAGTAATGGTTTATAAAATTCTTAAGATAAGTTACAAGTCCTAATTAATAAAAAATTCATGAGAAATTGGTTATTTGAGACTTTAACATTCATGAAATATGTGTTATAGATTAATGATATGCTTTATGCAGTTAATCTAAATTGATATCTCATATTTTGGATTATAAACCTTAATTGTGGGAAGAAATCCAAATAAACTTGAGTCATGAGAATTTTGAAATAGATTCACTACAATAAATGCTAAATCAATTATTCAAAAACCATAAAAAAATTAGTTGTAAATTACTCACAATTCAAAATATTTATAATATTTGTTCACCTTTCTTTTGACACCCAAAATTTATCCATTACTAAATTCATATACCTAACATATATATTTTTTGGATTTGTTTCTAAGTCACAGAAATATCTCTTTAAACATAGAAATGTATCAACAAGAGCTGCGTGCAGCTTAGTTCTTGCCCTAGTGAATTAAGGCAAAAAAAAATAATGAATATTAATGAATTTTTGTTCATTTAAAAAAACAAAAAAACAATGTTACTAAGTTAATTGAAATACCTCAATATTTATAAATTGATTACAAAGGGAATGAATCTCCATGTCTCAACAAGAAAATGTAACAAGAGATTAAATCTAACGAGAAACATACAACAACATACATCTTCATTGTTTACTGCCACACCAACTCATTGACAGTGGTAAAGTCTCATGTAATGTTACCCAAAAAACTCTAAACTACATAATGTTTTGGGGGGCCAGTGGTCAAAGTGAAAATCCTAGACATTAACGTGTAATTACTATGGACGTTACAGGGATCACAACCACAACCCAAGGCTCAGAAGACATCACATGACATTAAACCACATATAAATATATCATTACCTGCCATTAAACCATATATAAATATATCATTAAATCAAACAAAAGAGATGGTTGTCAAGGCCATTATCTGCTACACTGCTAATGAAATTTAGGAGAAACATTGAGCGACACTGAGAACCTTTATTAGATTCTTCCTAGTTGTGGATGGAAATTCTTCCTATCACAATGCTCACCTAAACCAGAGGATCCATTTAATGTCCATCGCCCACATTTTAGTACAAGATAGTAATCTTAACAACTATACACTACATAAACATTATTAATCTTGATTCTTAACTAGTGCACTCTGCATAAAGTCCCTCAATAATCTTGGTAAGCATTAGTAATATTAACTATTGCACACTACGAATAGATAATATTTATATTAACACATCTCTACGGGTCCCAATTTTCCTCAGTGTTCTTCACTGCAAAAACTAAGAGGGGATGTGCTTTTTTACATTTGGTACATTGATTCTATTTAGTACACGAAGGTGCAGAATGATCAATATAGTTAAGAATTGTTGTTAGGGGAGACTGTCTTCATTATCAGTCAAGGTAAACACTAATATTAAATAACCAGTAGAACCATGTTATTAGAATAGTTGAAGAAAATGGTTGTAAACCCTATAAAATGCCTACTTATTGCAAGAGGTTGACCAAGTGAAAACCTGTTCATCTCATCCTCCACACTGCAAACTATCTACAAGAAATGGGCTATTCATTGTAAGAATTGATATCAATAACAAGGTCTTCAAATAATATTAAAGAATTTGCTTCGAGCCCAAATATATTCTAATGAAAATATGTAATTTTTGTTGCACCAGATGGAGTATTAAGACTATATAAGAAAGATGTGCATCAACATATTTTTTTTTAATGAAAACCCACAAATCTAGCACAAAATAGTGTATTAAAACAGTAAAAGCAAGTCAATAACATATATACTCTGAACAATATGAATGAAAATCCACAAACATAGCATGATATAAAGCTTTAAAGATATGAACACGATAAAATATAGAACAATTTAGAGCCTTAAAACCATAAAAAGAAAATGTATAGTAAACAAACCTTGGCATAAGCCCTGAGATCTCCAATGCTCATTCCATCTACCTCATCATCAGTTTTGTAAACAAACTTTTGACAAATAGTGGCACGAGCCCTCTCTCGAACCAATCCCACATCTACTCCAACTAATGCTAATGATAAACCATCGCCATCAAAATCCCTTGCAGTTGTCCCAAGTTGGAATGTGGGCTCTATCTCTGATCTTAATGCCACAAGCCTGGGTGGGCGAGATATCTGGGGTGGAGGTTGAAGAGTTGTAGGGTCTTTAAGAGCACATTTTCGATCATATATTCGACCCTTTCCAACTCCATAAAATTCTGAATGAACATCAGTATAGTCTGGCTTCATATTTTAAAAAAACTCCGCATAAAAAAATCTAGTGAAATATTGAGAAACCTCATCATTCCATGGAAACCGACCATAGGCTGCAAGGAACCAATCATATAGTAGATGTGCAAGATCAGGGTGCTTGAAATATTATACTTTCAACATTTCTTTCTTTAGAACTTCTTTGAAGTTAAACATTGATTTGGCTTGTTCTTTTGTCACTCCCTCCTTCACAACAGCCCATTTGTCTGGACCCATCACTTGTTCCCTTCGTCTTCGCATCAAATCAACAAAACCATTCGTAGTTGGTCCGAGATTCTCATATGCCTGAATGAATTTTTGCAATGATCCTGAAACAATCTCCAAACTTTGTTTACTCTCTGGAGGGATATCCATAGTAGACAAATCATTTTCCAACTTGCCATAGTGGGATCTACATCTTTCAAGATTCATTTGATGATCGCTACTTTCCCATGGAAGCTCCTTAGGTAAATCAGATGGATATGTTGTAATGGGTGTACAACCCTCATTTAGTTCAACATATTGCGTCCTGGCTTGACCATCATCACCATCTGTAGAATGATGAACCTCTTGGGAACCTTGCTCTGCACCCTCATCCATCTCCCTTGCTTGCTCTGCCTTCCTCTCTGTAGAATTACAAGCATCTTCTGAACCATGCTCTGCTTCAAATAAAAACAAAGTTTTGTGTAAAAATGTACAAACTTTGCGTACACAAAAAAACAATTTGTATACATTTATTAAAAGATTGATGTTCATACCAACAAAAGGTTTGTTGGCTTAAACTGACCCAGAGGTTTCCAATTAGACCCAGGTTCTTTGCGGTTCTCCCTTTGACCAACAAAACCCTTTCGCACCGGCCCTTTCGGCAACAACCTACGAGTAGGTTGAGGTCTCACTCGAGGTGTATCTTTATGGGGTACTGCGGAATCAGGTTTCTACAGTAAATGATGAGTTGTTTATAAGAACAAGCTGCGTAGTGTAGGACAGAAGGATGGCACTGCGGGCAGAGTGATGCGGTACGTAGCAGGATCTATGCTGCGAGTAGTACTGCGCAGTGCAGGAAACACTGCGGGCCGCACCAAGGGTTTCTTACTGCTGTGAATCTTCTACTGGAACTGCGAATCACCCACAATTATCCTCTACTTGGAAAATCTCGGAAATGTTAAGGCACTGAAATGAATATCACTCATCCATTCATTCAGGAACTTACTGGTTATCTTTTTGGCGTTCATTCTAGAACTTGGATTATTACAATGTGAACTGAAATGATAACATGATTAACTGTGCTACGTTCCTTCACTATTCTTAAGAAAGTATTTAAACTTAAATGACTGATTCACAACCTTAACATGGAATTGAAATGTTTGCCATCGTCTGCTTCCGTGGAACCTAGCATATCATTCCCAAACTTCTCCTATTGGTAAATGCATATCAAAGTTCTCATATTACAGCATGCAAGGAAATATTCAAGCATTCATTCTACAAAAATACAGACAGTCATTCATTCATAAACATTATCACATAGCACAGGATTTAACGTGGTTCACTACCCTGGATGGAAAGCTACGTCCACAAGAACGGTTGGAAATATATTTCTTTTAAAAAAGGATGGGGAAACCGTTCTTAGTCTGCGCACTCAGCTGCAGACTCTTATTTCTCTCGGCTAGGTCTCTGCGCACATAGCTGCAGAGCCTTTACAATATTCTCAGCTCGGAGATATTTTTCAATACAAAAAGGTTATCTCCTTAAGTTCTCAGCAACAACAAAATACTAACAATAATCCAAAAAGAGAACAACCCAATCAGAGAGAGAGAACCCCCATCCCATACAAAATGTCTTCTTAAATAGATCATGCCCGAAGGTCATGTCTGTACAATGTCGAAGACCTAAAACCCAAAACCCTAAGGGTTTCCAAAACTGCGCCAGTTTTCCAAACCGGCTTGTTGGCTCCTGGTAGCATCTGCTTGATCATGGCGGATCTCCACGTCCTCATTCTTTCGCTATCGGCCTTCCTGTTGCACACGTACCTATAGGTTTCTTCTGCCGAACCATTTCTCTCTAACGGTTTTTCCTTCTAAGCGTGCTAAACGTCACTTTCCTTAACAACCCACGTGTGGCCGCCTTCCTATTTTGCCTACGTCCGCCGCTCGGAAATCCTGAAATATCTTTCCAAAATTGGCTGCTACCGGTCGAGCCGGTAGCTACACTTGATACTTGTGTAGCACACCGCTTTGCTGGCTCCACGTGGCCTCCTAACTCTGCAGCACTGCTTCGGCGCAGTACTGGTCTTTGCATCATGGCCAAAACTTCGATGCTGCGCGCAGCTCCGCAGTCTCATCAAAAGTTGGATGCTGAGCTCAACTTCGCAGCATCCTCGATACTTAGCCAAAATTGTGTTTCTGATCTACGCTTAGCTCATCTTTCCATGCTTGCCTCAAAAAGGTGCTTCCAAAACTTCATCTCAACCTGAGCCCAACATGCCCTTAACACTTACATGTGGCTCGTCCCCGAGCCACTAATTGTTTCAGCTGTCTCACTCTGCGCCGCGACCGGTGGGACGAACTTGGTCGTGAACTCATCATATGTACTGCACAACTGCACCACTACTTCTCTTGTATCCTCCTCAACCTATTTAATTGTCTCAAGCAGTGTTGGAGTTATTTCTTGTCCAATTTGATCTTGTACCTGCTCCTGGTTATCGCGCAGTTCTACTAACTTATCTTCAATTTGCTGTGATACCGCCATGGCATTCTCCAGGAGCTACTGTGACTGATCATCCAACTCAGTCTCTTTTTTTCATAATTCCTGTACTTCTTTCTTTAAGCTGGATATCTCCTTGTATCTCGGTAGCCTTTCTCTAGGTGGCAGAGCTTTCACCTCTGAGTTCAACTTGTCCAGCGCGATCTGTTTTTCTTGTACCGCGGTTTTGACTTGCAGCAACCCTTGATCCTCTTCAAGGGTCGCGATTGCCTGTGAAACCTTATCCAGGAGAGATTGGCACTTAGCCATCTCACTTGTGATGCTTTTTTAGGCGACGCTCACTGCTTGCTCTCTGACTTGCTATTTGGTTAATCGCGCTTGCTTATTCAGCTTATCCTTCAATGTAGCAATATCGGCGTCATAATAAATCTCTTTATCCTGCATCTCCATCTTCAACGATCTCACCTTATCTATGATCCTTAGAACTGTGTCTACAGGATCATCCTGAATTTCTATGCCTTTGATATCCTTCGCCACATTGGATATGGTGGTCTCCAAATTTTGTCAGTGGTCATGTTCGTTGCGTAGTTGTACTTTTGACTTCTGCTGAATTTGTTTGTTTGCTACGGTGAGTTTTGCCTATAACTTCATTGATTCAATCATCCGTTCATGCATCTCCTCCACGATATGCGTGTGGATGAAGTGCAATCCTGGTAACGAGATTTTGGCTAAGTCGAGCTCTACCCTCTCGACTCCCTTTGTGTCCAAGACCACTTGCTCTGCCATTAGCAACACAATAGCCAATGGGTCCACATGGACAATCCTAGTCTTCAACAACAGCATTATTGCTAGGTTTTGGATTCCTTGCTGCGAGGTTCCTTCCGACCTCCTTTCAGCCCCTGCTTCCTTCGGCAGAATAAGGATTTTCTCGACATCGTCCATTTTCTTCATTAGGCCTTGCATTGCGAGCCGCATCCGGTGCAGGTCATCGTGGATGACCATGTCCTTCTTTTCTTTAGCTGCCATAAGCTCCTTCATCTGCTTTGAGACTGTTTCGGCTATCATCTCGTAGTCATCATCATTGAGGACTGCCTTCGATTGAATCTTTGTAGCCTTCACCTTTTTTCTCGACTTTGGATTCTCCGAAGTCTCAGCTTGTTTTCTCTTCCCTATTTCTTCAATAATTGGGCATGAGAGCGGGATCGGCTCATCTTCTGCTGAATCTGTCTCCACATCCATGACCTCTACGGTGAACTCTACTGGCCAATATTTCATGAGGTCCTCAATATCCTGCTCATACATGATGTACTTTCCTAGGAACCACTCGAGTTTCCTTGTTTTTTCTTTCGACGATATGAAGATACATTTCATATCCACCTCAAAGTTGATGATGCGGATATACTTCGCCGTGACCTGCTTTGTAATGCGGGGTGTCTTCGTGATTGCATCGTGCAGTTGAATATAGTACTGGTAAAATACTTCTGCTGTCATATGCTGGAACTCTGCATTTGTGTTTGCCTAGAGGTTAACGAACTTAAACCCTCTAGGATCCTTGGTATCCATAATGATGCCCGCATAATCTTGTGGCTCCTTCCATCCACACAAAGCAATCAGGACGATGAGCTAGGTGAAATGGAACTAGCTGCCATTCACCTAGGTGTCATTGAGTTCCTCAAGGAACTCATTCAATAGAAACTGACACCAATTAAAGCTGTTGCCTTCGACCGCTGCGGCACCAAGGAGTATTGCGCCCGCAGGCACCTCCGAAGGTCTTGCTGTTTTGAGCATCTTGCCTACGAGCAATTGCATTACGAATCTTGTTGCGCGGTCCTCTATATCTTCTGTTGGGAATCCTCTTTTTGCCTTCACCACTGAGTGGGTCTTCTTCATCTTCTCAACAACCTCTTTTTCTTCTCTCTTCCCTTGGAAGAATTGCTTCAGATCCTTACCGCGCTTGCTTAGCTCGATGATGTGGTGGATCAAATCAATGTTAATATCAATGTTTCTATCCAGCCACAGATAACCTTGATGGATTCACGCCATGAGTGTGCGAACCACGATATTCAGTTCTGGAGAGCAATCAAAATGTGGCAATCTCAGCAAGTTCAGTAGCCCTGACTGAACGACAAATGCTAACCAACTGTCAGCTACCAAGTTCAGAGTTCCCTTGGCATCCTTTTTCCAGCACATATACTGGTCTAGTTGAAAATCCGGGTATTTGGGAACATCTGGCTCGTCTTTCTTCATTCCCAAGAGGTCATAATCCTCCCATTTACAATCTGCTATCTTTCCTAGTAGATTCTTAGCAATGTTTACATGCTTTGAGATAGGCGATAGCGGGATGTCGTATCTCGCATTCTTGGAAAATTTAAACACAGGGGCATTCAGTGCTCGCGGAGAGATATATTCAGGTGTCATCTTCAAAGGTTATGTCTGAAAGATTGGTGCTTTTTGTGCCAAGGAGCCCATCTTTATGATGTTGGATCGAGGTGCAGTTACAACTTTTCTTTTATCTTTTGCTTTTTCCTGCATCGTTGGATTAATTCTTGGTGATCTGCGGGATCCTTCACCTTGTTCTACAACGACCTTCTTAACTGGAGTTTTCATTAACTGCTGAATCCCTCCGTGCTGAAAGATCCTCAGTGCTTCTTCAAGGGTCAGTTCTTTTTCTCTAAAGGAAGGTTCGGACATTCATAAATGAGGTAGCGGCTAAGGCAGACAGAATACAGATGGCTATTAGCTCAGAGAGGTTAATCGCTAGAAAATTCTAAGTGCTTGGTAACGCCCGCGAGTCTCCCAATGGTGTTATTTATAGGCGCAGCAGACCCTCTCTTGCACCCTTCAACGGCTAGATAAGCATTTAATGTGGTGTCCGTTGGCGAATTTGAGCAGATCCTTCGGTCTTTTCTGTTGTCAGCGTGCTCAGAACGGCTATCTTTTCTTTAAATGTTGAAGCGGTTGCTGCAACGGTCATCTAACGACTATTTTCTGAAAAGCCATGCAACGGCTGTTTTTCTCTGAATGTTGTGCCGAACTGCGTGGCAAGCCATCTGCAACCCTGCGCGACTACTTCGCAGTGCCAAAAATTTCCAACTACGCAGCTTCCACTCTAAGTATATATATATATATATATATATTTCGCGCAGCTTCAACAGTGTTGTGCGGTGCATAGATCATTCTTCTTCTTATCATACCTTTTTCCTTTTATCATACATGTACAAACTTCTTTACATTTCTAGTGTCCACTTTCAACTGTACTTGACACTTAGAACTTTCTTCATTTGTTCATTACACAGGGTTCTGCGAAGTAGTGCTATTATGGTATAGCTTTAGACTGCTTCCATTTATCAAAGTTGGCAAGGTATCACCAGCTAAATTGGCTAACTGGACTGCACTAGTGTTAGTAACATGTATCACAGTATATGGGCCAAGCCAATGCATCTTAAATTTACCAGGGAATTTCATGAATTTGCTATCATACAGGAGGACTAGATTGTCTACCTGAAAACACTTGTTCTTTATATGGCGATCATGCCATGCTTTCTCGCGGTCCTTCTGAGCTTGCTGGTGGAATCCTGCGATGAAGCGATCTTCCTCCAAGCCCAGTAAATTTAGTAATCTTTCTTCTAGAGATTCACAGTCTGCCATCCCTATAAATGCAGCAATTCTCAAACTAGGGACAATATATTCCATAGTCATTATAGCCTCCTGCCCATAAACCAACCGAAAGGGTGTCTGTCCTGTCAATTTCTTGCATGTGGTCCTGTATGCCCGTAGCACAGATGAGATGCGCAGGTCCCAATCGTCTCTATTTACATTGTACACCTTAGTGAGTGCGTTCTCCAATATTTTATTGAAAGCCTCTACAGTACCATTCGCCTGTGGATCATATGGAGTGCTGCGCTGATGATGAATGTGGAATTCCTCTGTAAGCGCCTCAATTGTCTTGTTCAAAAAGTGAGTACCTTGGTCACTCATCAAAATCTTCGGACAGCCAAATCTGGTGAGTATTTCTTCAAAAATAAACTGTGCAGCAATACTGGCGCTGCAATCCTTAACTGGTTTTCCTTCTGCCCATCTGGTGAGGTAATCCATAGCAGTAATAATATACCTTGCACCCGTTCTTTTTCCTGGTGGTTTTATAGGACCTACAAAATCTATTTCCCATTTTTCAAATGGCTGCAGTGTTAACTGTGGATTTAATGGCATCTCATCTAGGCATGATGGTTTTCCTGTCCTCTGATAGACATCACAGTTCCTGCAATGTTCTTTGGCATCTTTATGGATCGTAGGCCACCATAGCCCTGCGCGCAATATCTTCTGCATAGTAGCCCTTCCTGCATAGTGACCTCCCGTGATTCTTGAGTGTGCGTCGGCTAGAATAAATGGCTTCTCATGATCGAGTACGCACCTGCGCAGGACTTCATCTGGCCCAAGTTTGCATAACTGACCTGCAATTATAGTGAAGTCTGCAGCGCACACCACTAACTGTTTTTTCTGCTGGACCGAGAATTCCTGGGGTGCCATCCCTATGGTTAGGAAGTCAATGATATCCTTGTAATAATCATCGGCAACCTATATACTAAATAACTGTGCATCAGGAAGACTATTTTCAATATTCGTCAGCTCCTCTCCTGACTCGATCCTTGACAGATGATCAGGTCCCAAGTTCAGTCTACCTGGCTTGACAATAATTTCAAAGTCATATTCCTGGAATAGCAATAGCCATTGGCATACGTGTCCCCCTAACACTGGCTTGTTGACAAAATATTTCAACGCAGAATGGTCAGTAAACATAAGGAAGTGCAATCCCAGCAAGTAGTGTCTAAATTTCTGTAGGGCATATACCATCGCAAGGCCTTCCCTCTCAGTAGTAGTATAGTTCTTCTCTGCTGTTGAAAGCTTTTTGCTAGAAAATGCAATCGGGTGGTCAATACCTCCCTCTCCTAGCTGAGCTAACACGATCCCCAGGGCAATACATGATGCATCAACATGGACATGGAATGGCTTTGTCTAGTCTGGAAAGACTAGAATCGACACAGTGACCATCTTTTCTTTTAATGTGTCAAAACCTTGTTCGCATTCTGCGTTCCAAATCAACGGTGCGTCTTTCTTCAGCAGCTTTTCCATTGCTGCGGTTATCTGTGCATAACCCTTTATAAATTTTCTGTAATATCCAGTATGGCCTAATGTAGATCGCAACATCTTGACTGAATTTGGTGTCGGTAAGTTTGCAATAACTGCAATCTTTGCAAGGTCTACCATAAATCCTTGCTTACAGACAATCTGGCTAAGTAAAATTCCATAAGGTACACAGAAAATACACTTTTTTAAATTCAAGGATATTTGATGCTGTCGACACTTCTTGAGCATCATGCGGAGATTCACGCAATGATTTTTCAATAGACCAAATACAGTCCAATCATCAAAATATGCTTCTAAAAACTTGTGCATGAAATCTTTAAATGTTGCGATGACGACTCTAGAGAATATGGCAGGTGCGTTCTTCAACCCAAAAAGCATGACGATGTACTGGAATGACCCCCATTCTGTAGCAAATGTCATATTATGCCTATTCGCAGGATCAATCCTGATCGGATGATAACCAGAGAAATCGTCAATGAAAAAAGCACTTCGTCTGTGAATGGAGTAGGAAATGGGTCGTGCATGGAAGCATCGTTCAACTTTCTGAGATCCACACAAATCCTGATCTCACCTTTTGCTTTCTTGTTTGAACAACCATGGGTCTAATCCATTCGGATTCTTCAACTGGTTCAATGATTCCTGCTTCTAGCATCTTATCTAGCTCTACGCGGAATTTTTCCTTATAGCGCGGATTCAATCTGTATGGCCTTTGCTTGACAGGCTTAGCACCTGGTTTTAAAGGTATTCTCATGACCCCTAGGTCTCCCAAAATTCCTTTCATCTCTGTAAATTTTGTTGGAAATAGTTCTTGATACTCATGTAAGGTATTTGCAATCTCTGCAATAGTTTGATCGTCCTCCTATTGATGCGAACTTCGGCTCTTTGTCTGTGCCAATGTTCACTTTTTGTGTTTTTACTAGTCCAGTCATATCTGGTATTTCCAACGGAGGTCCTTCTACCTCACGCGCGCCTTCTGATTCGGGTATATCTATGTTGCGCGGGTCTTCTTCATCGTCTTCATTTGTATCATTGGTATCTTCAGCTAAGTTGTAACACTCGATCAAGTGCTCTTCATGTTCCTTCCATTCTGACTGTAGGTGTGCGGGAATGCACTCTGTCCCAAAAAACTCCTGCAATGTTATGTTTTGATGGTGACAGTCATCCTGGAATATGCGCTTCTTGATTAGCTGTAATGCTTCATGGATTAATGGATTTTTGTCTTCAAAACTGAAGTCCTTCCGGAAGTTCGCAGTGAGCAGCTCCCAGTCAGTGAGTTCACTGCGCAAATCCAGGACGAGGTACCATTTCTCTGGGATACCCGCATCCAATGTATGTACAAATAAGTGTACCCATTCTGTAAGTGGTCTTTCCACCCATGCCTTTGAACAGATTTCAATGTGCTGACTAGGGTCTGTCTGTCCATTATACTTTTGAAAGGGTAAAGTAACCTTTTCGGCGAATCAGATCTACATCTTAGTTCTGCATTGATCCCAAGTGATCAATGTTTTCTTATGTGCATTCCACCATCTGGTAGGTATATCGTGTAATGCTATATCTAAAGCTGGAAGTCTATGCTCATCTGGTATAACTGCAGTATATTCCCTTATCAAACTGTAAACATTAGCAGAACCATCATATGTGGGAATAGGACTCACCTCTTTTCCAATCCAGCACAGTGATTTTGTAACCTGTGCACATCTTCTTGCTGATACTTCATGCATACGGCTTTGCCAATTCTCCAGTCCTGTATCCAAGTCAGAGATACAAGAAGTGTCACATCGCTATCTGAGCGTACCGTCCGCAGTAGGATTAATGTAGTCTTCCTTGTTCGCAGCCAACTGGTATAGTCGGTCTAAGTCTTGAGCTTGGGATTCCTCCTGAATTGGCTCACTGTATCTATCACCATATTTAGGATCCAATGGTGCGATGACCTTAAGATTCTTCCCTTCAAATATCATGTTCTTTGTCTTCAAGTTTATGATAGCCAAGTTATCCATAGCCCAATCAATTCCCAATATTGCTGGAAAAGGTTGACTATCATCCACAATTTCAATAACCTCGAAGTCTGCATGACTCTGTACTCTGTCAATGTCAACTACTACATTAGCTAAACGGCCAAAAGGTATGACTTTCTCCTGATTAGCCATTCATAACTAGATAGGTGACCAGAGCAACTTTGGTCGACCCATCTGCTACCATGTCTGCTTAGTCAAGACATTCACTTCTGATCCTAGATCAAGGATGACTTCATCCATTTCAAGATCTCCTATTTGCGCAGTAAGCCTCATCTCTTGTCCTGTTCTTTTGTGCTTCCTTATATGATGCACAGTGCTATCTGGAGTTGATGAGCTTCTAGAGCTCTACTATGGCTTTTTCACTTTTTAGTAACTTCATGCAGCTTTGCAAGAACTGCGCAACAGAAGTATGAACATCTGTCATAGTACTTGTTTTGTCATATGGAGCCGGCATGTCTTCAACATGCGGTGTTTCACTGCACAGTGGGATCCTTGATGACTTATCCGCTAGTTCTCTAAAGGTATCCTCTGCGTCAATGAAGATCTCCTTGTTCTTCTGTAGGTTAAGAGGGGGTGATTTTCCTGGAGCTTTCCTTATCCATATTGTTTCAAGCGGATCCTTCTTCGTATGTGCTTCCCCTGATGTTGAATCTTTCGCTCCTCTGTCACGACCTGTCTTAGCACCACTGCACGTGACCACATTGATGCTCGGATCCAATGGTCTATTCTCTACTGCGATCCACTGGACGTTTGGATTGGGAGCCTCTGTTCGTCTTCTCTTCTGCATTTCCACCTCTAGTACTGGGCAATCTTCAATGACATGCTCAAATGATTTACAATAATTGCACGTAGTGCATGGGTTAACACAATCTCTAGACATGTGCCCGGGTTGGCCACAGTTATAACAAATGACTTGGCCACAGCCTCTTCCTTGTGTCGGACCAGCATTTATTCCTCTGCCGCGGTATCCACCACCACGACTTCTGTATCCTCCTTGGTCATATTGTGCATTTTCTTGTTTCGGCTGGGTATCTTCTTGTACGCGGTACAAGCCAGCGCCTCGCATTGAGTCCATATCCCTTTTTCTTTCATTCATTAATTCATATGCGCGGCAGTTGGATTCATCATGTCCAACTGATTTACAAAAATTGCAGTATAAATTCTTAGGAGTTTTCACATATTTCTGGATTAGGTAACATTCTTCAGGTCTATGTCCCGTGGTTCTACAAATTTCACACCATGGGGCCTGATTTTGATTTAATGGGTTAGGCGCACCACTATTAATGTAGTTGCGTAATAGAGGGCAATGCTCGCGGTCATGAACTTCTCCTTTACAACTTGTACACCAGACCTCCTGTCTAGGTTCATATCTTTGTTCTTTACCATTTTTCATACTTTGTAGTTCAAGTGTCAAGGTGGTCAGCTGGTTCTAGATCTGAGACATCCCAGAACTAGTAATACCAATCGGCGAAGCTTCCAGCTTCATTGCAATTTCCAAGGCCTCTGCCTGGGATAGAAACTTATGTTGCATCAATGGTAATTTGATATGAGGTAACAGCGTAGCAATGAACCATTCTTTATGTTGTTCTAGTGGTATAACAAAACTTACTTGGTCTAGTAAGGTCTTAAATTTCTGAACAAATTCCTAGACCGTTTCAGTTGGTCTCTGCTTATTTTCTTCAGCTCAGTTATACACTGAGACTCAGACTTAGGTTTCTTGAACTCTGCCACCAACGCGACTTTAATCTCTGCGAGGTTTCTCGGTTGTACGGTAGAGTATTTCATAAACCAATGTAGCGCTCTATCCCTGAAAGTGGTGATGAGTTGTGCTTGTTTCACGGCATCATCCTGGATTTGTCTTACACTCCATACGGCTTCACAAAGGAACCAATGCTGATCAGGGTCTTCTAGGCCAGTTCCTCTTAATATTGGCAGTTTCATATCAGTGTTTTCCATTGTGCTATTAGGTGGTGCGGCGCCGGGATTAGTGCACGGCTGCTGTAAAGGGATCTGCGCAGTAAATACAAATGGGACTATCGGGAGATATGGACTAGGCTGAGTCTTCTGCGTGGTGGGCTGCGTAGCGGGTGGGTTCTGTGATAAGGGTGGTGCAGTTTGTGCAGCTGGCGGATTCTCAGGGGTAAATGGTTGTGCAACTTCTCTATCAAGATCGCAGGGGATCTCAGTATCAATATGAATTTTAGGGCCTTCCGGATTCTTATTAATTTTATATCTCTTACCACTTCTGAGAGTATGTGTCTCTTCGTCAGAATCAATATATGTACTGTTTATCATGACAAACTTCAAGCATATTACTACATTCTTAGAACACCTTTCTCAGCTAACAGCATCTTAATGTATAGACTGAGATTGTTCAGAAACTTACCTTGGAATCCTCCGAAAAAAATGTGCTTCTGCTTGGCTGTAGGATTTGAGTGTGTCTACAGCAAATTCTGTTACAAATCCTTCTAGCATATGATCAACCCAATAATCAACTGCGTGTGACAACGGGCTGTCTAACGCTTTAAGCTATGCTGTAAGCTCGGGAGTCCACTCCGTAGGAACTCCTCCTTGGAAACGGTTTTTCTTCTCTACGAGCCGCGAGATCCATGCATGCAGCTCGTTTGGAAACGATGCCCAAAATATCTCATGAATGTTGTCCAATAGATATCTATCCGACCACTGCGTTTCGTTTAGACGCGGATGTCTATTTTCTTGTTTGTTAAAATCACTTATGGTCTTATCCCACCAAGCTTGGATTTCTGTCTTTTCAGAATGCCAATAGTCAGATCCTTCGGGGAACTGATATTCTTCTTCACATATCGTGATTGCAACTTAATGAAACCATTTCAACTCATCATGGATTCTAGTCCCGGAAACGGAACCATTTGTTGGCTTAAACTAACCCATAGGTTTCCAATTAGACCCAGGTTCTTTGCGGTTCTCTCTTTGACCAACAAAACCCCTTCGCACCGGCCCTTTCGGCAACAACCTGCGAGCAGGTTGAGGTTTCACCCGAGGTGTATCTTTATGGGGTACTACAGAATCAGGTTTCCACAGTAAATGATGAGTTGTTTAGAAGAACAAGCTGCGTAGCACAGGACAGAAGGATGGCGTTGCGGGCAGAGTGATGTGGTATGCAGCAGGATCTATGCTGAGAGTAGTACTGCGCGATGCAGGAAACACTGTGGGCCGCACCAAGGGTTCCTTACTACTGCGAATCTTCTACTGGAACTGCGAATCACCCACAATTATCCTCTACTTGGAAAATCTCGGAAACGTTAAGGCACTGAAATGAATATCACTCATCCATTCATTCAGGCACTTACAGGTTATCTTTCTGGCATTCATTCTAGAACTTGGATTATTACAATGTGAACCAAAATTATAACATGATTAATTGTGATGTGTTCCTTCACTATGCTTAATAAAGTATTTAAACTTAAATGACTGATTCACGACCTTAACATAGAATTGAAATGTTTGCCATCATTTGCTTCCATGGAACCTAGCATATCATTCCCAAACTTCTCCTATTGGTAAATGCATATCAAAGTTCTCATATTACAGCATGCAAGGAAAGATTCAAGCATTCATTCTATAGAAAATACAGACAATCCTTCATTCATAAACATTATCTCATAGCACAGGATTTAACGTGGTTCACTTCCCTGGATGGAAAGCTACGTCCAAAAGAACGGTTGGTAATATATTTCTTTCAAAAGGGATGGGGCAACCATTCTTAGTCTGCGCACTCAGCTGCAAACTCTTCTTTCTCTCGGCTAGGTCTCTGCACACATAGCTGCAGAGCCTTTACAATATTCTCAGCTCGAAGAGATTTTTCAATACAAAAAGGTTTTCTCCTTAAGTTCTCAGCAACAACAAAAGACTAACAATAATCCAAAAAGAGAACAACCCAATCAGAGAGAGAGAACCCCCATCCCATACAAAATGTCTTCTTAAATAGATCATTCCCAAAGGTCATGTCTGTACAATGTCAAAGACCTAAAACCCAAAAGCCTAAGGGTTTCCAAAACTGCGTCGATTTTCCAAACCGGCTTGCTGGCTCCTAGTAGCATCTGCTTGATCATGGCGGATCTCCACATCCTCATTCTGTTGCTATCAGCCTTCCTATCGCACGTGTGCCTACAAGCTGCTTCTACCAAACCATTTCTATCTAACGGTTTTTCCTTCTAAGCGTGCCAAACGTCGCTTTCCTTAACAACCCATGTGTGTCCGCCTTCCTGTTTTGCCTACGTCCGCCGCTCGGCAATCCTGAAATATATTTCCAAAATTGGCTGCTACTGGTCAAGCCGGTAGCTACACTTGATACTTGTCCGGTACACCGCGTTATTGGCTCCACATGGCCTCCTAACTCCGCAGCACTACTTTGATGCAATACTGGTCTTCGCATCACGGCAAAACTTCGACGCTGCGCACAGCTCCGCAGTCTCGTCAAAAGTTGGATGTTGCGCGCAACTTCGCAGCATCCTCGATACTTAGCCAAAATTGTGTTTCTGAGCTATGCTTAGCTCAGCTTTCCTTGCTTGCCTCAAAAAGGTGCTTCCAAAACTTCATCTCAACCTGGCCCCAACAAGGTCGAGATCGGCGTTCTCCCAGAAAAGATAAAGGGGAATCATTTGTACCCCTTTCGCCTCGTCGATGATCAACTGAATGTGAACTATATAATAAACTTGAATCTCGAGGGGAAGTTGAAAACCTCCGATTATCATTTGAAACACCAACTTCAGAAGACTGTGAAGACCTCCTATGCTTTCACCTCAAAGACTCCTCTCCTTCCATTTGATATAATGTCTACACTTACACAAATATCAACTCATTACATATTCAAATTCTACATGTTAATTCTACAAATTCTAAGACCTAGCTTCTAAAGAAACTAAGTTATGTAATAAGGACCTATATATACCTAATATCATCTATTAGTTCTTAAAATGAGTATAGCTAATATTGTTGGATGTATAAGGAATTAATGTATCAATCTTCTAAGTGTTTTTGATGTTTAAAATGAATAGAACCAATATAGTTAAATACTAAGTGAAGGGTTACATCTCGATATTAATTCTACAAATTCTAAGACCTAGTTGTTAAAGAAACTAAGTTATGTAATAAAGACCTAAATATACCTAATATCATGTAATAGTTCTTAAAATGAGTATAGTTAATAAGGAATTAATGTGCCAATCTTCTAAGTGTTTTTGATGTTTAAAATGAATAGAACCAATATAGTTTAATACAAAGTGAAGGGTTACATTTCTTTATGTCAAAGAATGAGTTCATGAACATGTTAAATTTTAATTAAAATCTTAAATTAATTACTTAATTGATATTTTAATAATTTAAACATAAATTATATCTACAAGTATTTTCATTATTCCATAGAATCATAAAAAATTAACGATGCATGGTATTATTTTTCATAAGTTTGGCTATGTTTCCCAAATTTGCCATGTTGCACAATGGTCTTCAATTTGATACATAATACAATTGACTTTGTTGTTTTGGAAGGTCAGGGTTTTTTAAAAAATTTCTATGTAGTAGCCTTTGTTCTTCCTTATTACGTCTAAAGCAAATTTTAGTCATGTCTAGAGTTTTGTTGTGTCTAGAGTAAAGTTTAGTCGTGTCTAAAGTTTTGTTGTGTCTAAAATAAAGTTTAGTCGTGTCTAAAGTTTTGTTGTGTCTGTAGTTATGCATTAACATGGTTTGTAATAAAACTAATATATTGATCTATGAACTCTGTCAATGTAGACAGAGTTCATGAACTTTGTCCATGGACATAGTTCATGAACTCTGTCCATGTGGATAGAGTTCATGAACTCTGTCCATGTTGACAAAGTTCAACCAAAAAGGGAAACCTATATATAAAGGGGAAATATCATTTGCAAATAGAATTACACAACTACTTTTATTTTCATTTCTAATCACATAAGCAAAATCAATAGTTTAACTAACTAAAGACTACAAATATTTCTCTTTTTTATATTTAAATTTAAATCAATTTCAAAATACGATTTGGACAGAATTCATAAACTTAAGTTTATCCAAATGGACTTAAGTTTATAAACTTTGTCCATTTACAAGGTTCATGGATAGAGTTCATGAACTTATGTACTTTTGAACAGAGTTCATTAACTCTGTCCAAATGTATATAAGTTCATGAACTCTGTCCATTTACAGAGTTTATGTACAGAGTTCATGAAATCTGTCCAATTGGACACAGTTCATGATCTCATTTACAGTACAAACTGATACAAATTCAAAATTCTTTTAAGTAATACTTAATTCAATAATAATAATAATAAAATTGGGTTTCGGCTTACCTGTTTAAATTTTAACTTCTTTGACCCAGCCGAATAGAACTCAGGCGAATTTAGAGAAACGAACCCAAGCACCAAAAAAGCAAACAAACCCTGCAATAACAATGCAACATTAATATAAGAAATCTCAAAAAAAAAAAAACTTTACCTCTACGCAGATAACCCCGCGACGACAAGTCCACAACCACAACAGCCGACTCCTATGCAAATGTCCACCGACGAAAACCCCACCAAAACGAACGTCCACCAACGCGAACACCCCACCACAACGAACGTCCAGCAACACAAACTCTCCAAAAATAAAAACGTCTGCCAACAAGCGAACACTCCAACAACAAAACTCCACCAACAGACATACAGGAGAACACTACACCAACAAATGAGCTCAACAACCAACCAACGCATATACCACTCCACCATGACCAGACGCAAAAAGGATGCATAGAAGGGAGACGCAGAGGGTGGCGGAGAAGTGAGATGCAAGGAGCGGCAAATGGGGTGGCGGAGTTCGGTGACAGCCACTGCAGAGTGTCAAAACGGGGTGTTGCAACAGACTGCGAGAAGGTTGGTGCGAATGGTTGCAGCAGGTGGCGAGAAGGTTGGTTAACAGAGGGGCGTGAAGGGTTGCAACAGGTGACTACAAGGTTGGCATGGACAGGTATGGTCAAGCGGACACGGCCGGGTGGACGGACCAGTGGCGAGATGGGTGGCGCGAAGGTGGGGCCGGCAATGGGTCTCAAAGTGGGGTCCACGAAATTCTGCTAGAAATGACAAAGAATGGCCGCGGCCGAGCTTTTATGCAGAATAATTATTCGGCCGAATAAATAAAAAACGCCGTGCATTTTTTCCGTTCGACTAAACCTCGCACACAAATCGGTGTCACCGTTATGTCTAACGGTGACCCGTTAAACATTATTCGGTCGAATAAAGTATAACTTATTCGGCCAAATAAATTTAGTTATTCGATCGAATAAATTTAGTTATTCAGCCTAATAAGTTTCGCTATGTCTCTTCGGCGCCCGATTCTCACCAAAGTGTAACCCACCTTCACGTTTCCACCCACAGTAAGTTCACTCTCGGCTCACCACCCACGTGCGTCGATCCAATGGAATTACGTAATGCCAAAACCACATGTTTGAAAAATATTAGCACGTCAAAAATACGTTCTTCAAATGAAACAAGTTTATGTTAACAGTCTTCCCAAATTTTTAAACTTATTTGACTAGAAAAATGCTCCATGGCTGGCATTTTATTTCAAATTCCAACCCTGAATTGGAGTCAGAGGAACAACAAGGGCCGTTGTATTTATTACACGTAGACAACTGTGGGGTTGAGAGTTGAAAACTCTGGTTGATTGTGATGAGGTGGAAGATGAACTGGCTGAGTTCGAGTGGAATATTCCTGTAGATTGCTCACGGATTTCTCATAGTTAACGAATCCCATGAGTCCTGGAGTAATTTTCATCTCAGCCACCAATGCCCTATATATTTTTTTGGTAGATGATTCATGCCACTCCTAATCCATTTAAGCATGCATTCGAGCTTTAAATCCAATATTATGGGGCGTGTCCATCCTTCCTGAACCTATTATTCATCTGAAATGCCTCCAACTAGAAGATAAAAGTTATATATAAAGGGAAACTTCACCTTCCTAGTTGGTTAGCATAATTGCATATATATAACTTACCTTCCTTAATGATCTAAATACTTCTCTCTATAGAAGATAAATCTAGAGCTCCCTAAAATGAGAATTTATAGTTTATTTATTGATAGTTTTAAAAACTTGTTCCCTCCTCTTTCTTATATATTAAATCAGGTTTTCTTGACCTTCATAATTATTTAACTAGTATTTCCAAAGTTTTCCAAAAAAATGATCAATTCAAAATGAATATTCCCCAACAAGAGCTTTGAAGACTACCCATAGTAAAACTAATAGCTTGCTGGAAATGAATCTTAAAAGTAATTACCTGAACGTTGAACACTTCAATGCAAAATTCCACCTTCTCATTTGGATGAAGAAACACCCCAAGCTTCCATGTTGGGAGTAGGTTGGCACCCACTCAAGGAATTCTTACAGGGGTTTCAACACTCCCTAAGATGGGGTTCCCATACAGTTTTCAAGCTCCTCCTAATGCTACTTCCCTGCCACAAAATGGTAGTGCCCCTGGTAGTAGCACTACTTAACCAAGCAGTCAAGCATAGGGGAGAAAGGTTGTCATCAATTGCAGAAAACTATTAATGTGGTGCATTCTCCTTTACCATCTTGCCAGGATTTTATCAAGCTTCCAAATGTTATTACAAATTTATTCTGTTCACTTTTAACAAAAATAAAAAATAAAAATCAATCATCAGAAACTAAAGCCATGATCTTGTAGAATGAAAATGGTCTGGCATTTACAAACTGTCCACCGAAAGTACTCTCTAAAGTTGTTCAAGTGAAACAAGAAATATATATTAAATTAAGCATCTATATTACAAGGTTAATCAAATACATAACTGGTCCACCCGAGACTCTACTTTTTCAATCTCAATGAGTTTCTGTATGTCTTATAGATGCCAGGAACCTGCCGAGAGAGATAATCCCCTGGAATAAATGAACCATCTTTTCCTTACCTACGGTGTACATGAATTGATGTAACAGGTTCTCTAAGGCATTTACCACTAAAATACTCCCGAAAATCACTCATAGGGATGTTCCTCGAGCAATAATGCTTGATTAAATACACAGTTATGACAGGGTCATCCACATGACTCTCCCTGCTCTAGTATATGTTACTATATGAACCATATCATTTAGTATGTTGCATCCGATTATTGTAATGTTGTAGAAGCACATTAGACACAAATGTGCATATCATAATTGTTTGTAATTGTTCCAGGCACTGCACAAAGAGAAAAACTATAGATTCTTCACGCTATAGATAAGTAAGGCCAATCCTTCTATACTGTGATGGTTATATATAGGGTAAAATGCATGCTTATTCCTGCGAAGTGCGGTGGTCATGTAAACTCAGTTTTTATAATTTGATCACAAATTCTACACCCTCTTTTAACACACGCATCGCCTTACTAAATATTACCTCCCCCTCTTTCACTCAATTGGTAGACGGATTCACAGCCTTCAAATTCGCCAACGGGATTCCAACTTGCATTCATTATTATCACAAAATTTCAGTTTCTGCCAATGCCAATTACATAAAAAAAAATTGAAGCATGTAGCCATCACTCACCTTGTAGTAACTACAGGACTCCTCTCCGGAAGGAGTGGTGAACGACAAGGGACTATCCCTGCAGAAGGCGATTTGGACGGTGGAGATGTTCAGTGTCAGTGTTGCAAGGGATGCCAAATGTCATTAAATTCAACGATCTTAAATTTTAAGACACAATGATATCACTGCCTACAATAAACTTTTATTTTCCCGTAGAACCTTTTCCAATTCAGTAGATAGAACTTTCTTGCATGCTATCCAAGTGGACCCACAACACTATATTCTGCAATTGAGGTTTTTTATTTGAATAATATACATATCATTTGGCTCATGCATCAATCCATGTGTCTCTCACTCTGCATTCCCATAAGAATTCACCCAAAACCCTATTTTCCCATATCCGGCTCATTTTCTTCCTCCGACATTTTTTTTTGGTTTGCAGGTTCGCTAGGTGCCCAGGGTTTCAACTGAAGGTCGAGACTATGTTGGAGGTTTTCAATTGCCACATCCTGCTTAGGTTTGCACTTCGTTTCACAAGGTAATTCATGTCCATAAAACCACGACAAATATTGATTTCATATTTTTTTAGAAAGCATGGAGTACTCACTCTACAACTTAAGTTTCTCGGCTTGCTAGGAGGAGGGATGCCAAGCTAGGCTGGAGGAATTGCGCCCAGCTCGAGCTCACTTGAGCTGGAGGAATTGCGCCCATATTGGCTTAAATCCATGCCCCAATACTCCATGGCATATTGAAGAGCTAGTATGGAAACTTTGGTATCATGATTTTTGTAGATGGTTTACACTACCGTACCCCCACCCATTTGTTTTTTTTCATTACAAAGCAATGGCCTTACATCCCAACCCCCACTCCTTTCAACAAATCTTACGCGACTATAACACCCTTTCTCATCCAGTCTCATGCAACCCTCCATTATACACATATAGAAATTCCCCGACATTCACACGTGCAGGGTTAAATATCCAGGTCTGCTTAGAACTTACCCAACCAACAGGACTTTCTTTCAAATCCTAGAACGTTCGCCTTGTAATGCCTTCTACTTTAACAAAGGCTCCCCTTCCTGTCACAAAGTCTACCACTGAGTGAGCTGTAACAAAGATGTAGATAAATATCCCTTTTGATAGCTAGTGCATATGTAAAGATGTAATTGCAGAACTGTATTATATTTATATTTTAATATGCGTTTGATTTCATCATTGTATGGTTAGTGATGCAATTAGATTTGTATGTGGTAATAAGATAGAATTAGCACAGTTTTAGTCTTATCAAATTACAGTCCCAAATATATTGGTCGTGGCTTATTACCAACACATTATGCAACCTATGTAACTGCCCGTTCAGTTAGCTAATAATCAACCCAACGACAACCTTTCCTTTCTTCCTGCCTATTCCTGGTTATCAATCAAGTGATGGATCTTTATTGACATCTGGTAGATCTGGATCGGAAATTGGCAGGAATTTTGGTGATGCAATTGGCTTCGCCTCTGTAGTCTCTGTTCCAACGGGGTATCAATCTCGATCTCCAACTAGTTAACCTCCATTCTACCTAGCCTTGGATATAAATATTGCTCTGGTGCCTATATCGTTCTAGCTACCCCTACCACAGATGATGCCCCCGTTACTACTGCTATGGGTGTTCATGGTACGTGGGCTGGGACTATTAATGGAATGTCACGAAGTATGTAACCCTACTATAACTAAGCCCCACCTGGGCATTTTATGAAGTTGACTTTACCACGCCATCTTGATCTGCATTCGTGAAATGCTTGCTTGCTGCTGATCCAGGAGTGATAATCTCAGGATCCAGTCCTAAGGCGAAGATGTGAAGTTAAATTGTGTAAGGTTTTGAACAGGTCCTTTCCTTTTGCTGATTATTTTTACCCACTAATTAGTGATCCAAATTTATTATTTATTGGCTTTAGATTCAATGAATTAGGATAGCCTAGAGTTGTATGTGTGCATAGCTATAATTGTTTTTTTCTTGTGTTAAAAATAGAATGAATTCGGGACTGTATGTGCTGTTGTATGTGATGCCTAGGGGGTGCCCAAGGCAGCTGCCATATCTATTATTACCTCTGCGTCGTTTTGATTGGTGTTTGCAGGGTTTGTCGGATCCAGTGATGATGGCAGTCACTTTGCAATGTAATGATTATTTAAAAGACACTTGGCAATATTAGAGCTGGTTAAATATTTTTATTTTAAAATTATTTAATTATATCACATCAATGATATTAATTTAGAGGACACTTGACATAATGATGTATTTTTTTATGATTATTATTTTTAATTGATTTTTTATATGTATTGCACACTAAGACAAATTAGTCAAATCATTAATATAAACCAATAACAAAACAAAAAAATGTATTTTAAAAAATAAAAAATAAAAAATATTTTAAATTTTAAAAAATAATTTAATATATAAATTTTATAAAACTTAAACAAAACTTTAGAAAAAAAAGTATAAACTAATTAAAGTTAAAGCTTTTAACATACCAAATAATTGCCATATAAAACAAGAGCCACGAGGTGGCAATGTCCCCGACATTGCCACCTGCTATTGCAAGGGAACGTATGCTACAAAAAAAAATGAGAAGCTATTGGCAAAGGGAGGAGCCATTTGCACCAAGCTGTGAGCAGTTGAATAGCCTTCTTAAATGTCCATCGAATAGATTTCTTTTGTAAGAACAAGGATTCTTGGAAAAGATGCAAAATGTGTGCTAAGCATCCTTCATCATGATCAAAGACCCAATTTGTTATATGTTAAGTATGGATACATCCATGTGGACTTGCAGAACACACAAATGACTTGATTGAAATAGGTAGAACAAACAATCTTCATATCACTCAACCAAATTCATAAAATAATCTTGTAGATGGAATATAGCCCTTCAAGCCATGATTTTACGTAAGGCCAAGCCCAAGGCTTATGTAATAGTTGAACAATATCCGAAAAAACAAACACTTGTGATGACGATAATGCCTATGTAGTGGAATGCCATAACTAAGTTTGACAAATTGACATCCCTATTTTCTTAAAAATTATTTTGAATTATTTTGAAAGAAAAAAATACATTGTTAAAATTTATGTTATCACTTAATTTTTTTCCAGCCTTCTATATTTATCCTCTCACCATGCACCTTTGATAATATTTTAGATACCTTTGGTAATGTTTCAGATAGCAATGTGATAGTTTAATAAGAGGATAGATTAGTGCTTAAAAAAATCATTTTTAATATTTTTCTTTTCTTATATTATGATTTTTTTTACAAATTTAAAATAAACAAGTGAAATTAGAAGCAAAGTTCCTTAGTATCTGCCTCTTAGTAAAAGTGTAATAAAAAAATGATAATAATACTAATAGTTTCCTAATAAAAATGTTATAAAAATAATAAAAGTAATAGTAATATAAAAAAAAATTTACTACATTAAAATGCTTTGTAATTAAATAATATTAATACTTATAAATAAATATTTTTTTTTATAAATCTATCACATTAAAAAACAAGAGCCACGAGGTGGCAATGTCCTGCGTGCAATGTCCTGCGTTATTGCAAGAGCCATGAATTAATTGGACTATGGTTAGTTGGCAAAGAGAAATTGCTAGTTATTATTATTAAAATTGCAATTGGCCAATAATTGTCCAATATGGCCCCCTTGTCATAATCAATAGATACTTTGGTTGCTAAAGTTACGACAAACTTCTTTGTAAGCTTTATGCATTAACTAACTATTGTTGTTTTTATATATGCAGGTGAAAACAAATATACTACAATTAAGATAATCTAACTATTTTTCATTAATAGCCATGACAAATAATTTTGATGGCTAATTATTTATATAACATGACTTTTTTTATTCTAGCTTCCCTCTCACTGCTATGTCACTTTCTTAATTTTTTTATTACAATTAAGATAATCTAGTTCTATTTAATTTAACTATTTTTCATGAATAGTCATAAAAAATACTATGACACTTTAACTTAATTTTTTTTATTGATAACGAGACATTAAAATTAATTGTTAAATAGTTTCTCCTTAAAAACAATTACCTAATTTTTGGGATAACATAACTTTATTATTCTACACACCTATTTTACTATCATAACACTAATTTAAAAAAAAAAAATTGCTTTATTGATAACCAAGCATTAAAAGTAACTATAAATAGTTTTTCTTAGAAAACAGTTACACAACTATCACATTGCTAAACATATATATATATTGTTTTATTGCAACAATCATTGTATTGTGAAGAATATAATATCACCATAAAATATAGATATAAGGAAAAATGACATCACAATGGTAACCCTGGTCGATTTAAACCCTGCTGGTTCTTGTTGCTTCCTTTTTCGTTTTCTGAGAAGTAAACTTGCTGTTGTTGAGTGTTATAAACGCTGCACATTTAAAATTAATGAGTTCATTAAAGCAGAGATTTACAAAAGATTCGCTCATCGAAACTCTGGGCTTTGAGACAAGCACGGTGCAAATCTATTAGTGGAACATCTCATCGTATTAAACCAAATGTCATTGCTAATAGGTAGGTGTCAATCCAAATGTCATTGGTAAGAGGTTGGCTCTCAGTTCTAATAAAAATGCACTGCAGGCAAACCGCGGCGGCAATGTCAGGTTCTATGCAAATCGACATAATATATAAATTTTAAAAAAGTTTAATAATTTTTTTTTTTTTTTAACTTTAAAATTAATAAAAATTTAAATTGAATGACACTTAATTATTAACTACACTATCAACTATTGACAAGTAGATTTTTAAATTAGCATTATATGATGGTTAAATAAAATTAACCTAATCGATTTTGCTTCCTTTCTGACTTTCTGGGACGTTTGGTGCATCACCTTCAGGTTTGACCCGAGTCAATTGGATCAGACATACAGATCGCATCGCTGCCACTTTTGTAAGATGGTTATTAAATCTACTATTATGGTAACATGCTTGTTGTAAATGGGGATTGATGGTTGTTATGATTGAAGCTTAGTTTCGATTCCTGTTGAAGAGGTGTAGTTATGTTCCAATATTAAGGTTGGTTCTTGCTGATGGGTTTGATATCTAGGTAGTTCAGTTGAAGGTGGTGGTTGCTGGGCAGTTTGGAGAGATTCCCAGCATTACCAAAAAAACAGTGTCACTATAGCAGAGATCTGAACTACAACTTTCACTATTATTATAAGGCTTTAATGGCTTAAGCAGTGTCTCTAAGGCTGGAAATGGAACTAACTCTACAGACTTCAGCTAGTATTTATTTATTACTGCATGAACTCTTAAGGCAGTATATAAGGCCTTACTATACATCTCTAGCAGAGACAGAGTAAATGGACATGTATATTCAACAATAATAATCAACATTACTCATTCTAATCACCAATGTCTATATTGGGTGTTAGCTGCATAAAACCCCACTTGATCAACATCATGGAATAATTCTTAAACTGAGTTTGACAATGTATATGTTATCAATATTTTTAATTCATAATTCAAGTCAATAAAAATAAAATAGATATTTGCAAAAAAAAAAATGCAGCTAAAGATGAAATCCAATGGTAGTTTTCAGGAAAAAAAATAAAAAATATTCAAACTGAAACATATGACACAAATTTCTATGAACATGAATATTAATTATATGAACATGGGTATAGATATAATGTATATGAACATGAGTTAATACTAACTATACATGAATATTTAACAATAATAATGAACATATTATGATAGAAAGAAACATATTTAACTTGCAAAAGAAAAGAACATATTGCCATGTAGGAAATATTATATTATATATGTAAATCTGTGGCAAGTATATTTGTCTGCTTAGCAGATGACAAAAACTATGGAAATGTTAATCAGCAAAAGTCTTAGTGTATTTTTTATATTGTCTAAAGCCATTACATGAGCAAAAAAAACAACTCTTCAATAGTTCTGTTAATAAAGCAGAGGACAAAAAAGGAATAAGTCCAACAGGCTGAGTTCTGTTAATAAAGCAGAGGACAAAAAAACGGAATAAGTCCAACAGACTGTAGTTGTGCTTTTGCATGAGCAAATGGATCTTTGCACTTTTTTTTTCGCAAAAATGTTATGTAATATCAACTTTTGTATTCATTGTAGTCCCAATGCCATTGTGGTAGTTTTTTACTGTTGTTGCACCTGCCAATAGCATTCAAACTGTAGTCAGAAAAATTGGAAAAAAGTAGCAAGAATGCAAGTATTTGTAAAGACTAGATACTATTTCAACTATAACATTGGAATTACTCATAGTTTATCTCAAATCGCATAATTTCAAAGCAATAAATCTTTAGGAACAATTTAGCAAGAGGAAAAATCTTACGAAGAGTAACAAATTATTCTATTAGGTTGTGTAATAAATTATAGTAAATTATTTTGTAATACAGCTTTTATCAATAATTAGAGTATTAAGCTACTGAAACTAGCATTTCACCAAATGTTAGTATTTAAATCGAAACTATTTAAATCATGCCATTCTATCATTAGACTTTCGAACTTTGCAACACATAGTCAAAGTCAAACGTGAATCAAAACTTTGTGAAAATTGTTTAAGCAAAAACTAACTAGGAAAAGTTTATAAATTGAAAAATGATTATATGTTAAACTAGATATACACCAAATGTTTTGAAGCTGCAAACTATTAATGTAAACTGAAGAAATGGCAAAGTGTTTCTGTTTGTAGCTAATGCAATCGAATACAATTTTCAAAACACAGTTTGTAGAGGTCGGTAATATTGAATAAGAAACTTGAACTCTTTAGAACAGAAAATAGATTTGTGTACCTGGAAGTCAGTTTCTTTTCAAGTTGATGATTCTGTTGTCCAGGGCCAATGTAAATAGCCCTTGCTAGGAAAACCTTCGCAGATTGAAAACTGTTGATGATATGTTTTTTGAGTATTCTTCAAATGAAATATTTGCTACTTCTGGACAATACTATTTTATCTGTGGGTTGCGCAGTGTGCATTCTATCAGTCCATCATTTGTGTCCAAATTGCATTCCAGATTATGCTCATATATAATTTCCATTTCATTTTTGCAAAATGCACAGATCACACAGCTCTGAATCAGTGGTTGTTTACATTCAGCGCAAATGCATCGATACGGAGGTGCAAATGAATTTCTTGCTCTGAGAATTCCGTGTATCTGTCAAAGTCACACAAAAAATGACCATAGAAAATGCATATAATATCAGCATATTTTTAAATAGAATTATGCCAGTATTTCTTTTTATTTGAATAATAATTAAACTTAGATTCAAAGCACTATGACTAATTACAATGCTAATGGGAAATGTAGCCATTGGCTAACTGTTGTTAGCCAAAGGGTAAAAGCAAAGAGACATTGCAAAAGCAATCCTTGGAAACTGATGAATAAGAGTGTTGTGAACAGAGTTATAGGCTTGAATATAAAATTTGTTGCAATACAAACAATGTTTTGAAGCACCCCTAGGAAGAGAATAAATTGTACTTTCCCACCATGCAATAAATATTGTATGTGCGAAGAGGATTGCCATTTAATGGACATGCAAGGTTGTATTCTCATAATTTTCCTTCTCACATTGAGAGTACAGACACACAATGCACTTTTGCAAAAAGCAGAATATCCAAATCTCCAACGCCGCTGCAAATGCAATTTTGAGGAGTTAAACAAATATAAAACCTGTCTCATGGCACTCTAAGCGTCCTGGATGTATCTTCCGATCACAAAAATCTAGTCATGCCACTGTCATCTTATCTAGCATTAATAATTTTAGATGATGTAGATAACGTGAATTAGTTGGATGCACTTTTGGTACTTAAAAGCCTTCTTTGCAAAGAGAGCTTGATATTGATTACATCTCGAGATAAAGATGTTCTCACAAGTTGGGAAGTGGAAACGTCATCAATTTATAAAGCAACTGGCCTCAATACACAATACTCCCGAGAGCTCTTGTGCTCCCATGCCTTCAACCAGTCTTTTCCAATCGTAGTATTTGAATCTTTCCATAAATTCTTAGAAGCTTGTGATGGATTGCCTTTATCTTTAAAAGTATTTGGAGAGCTTGTCTATGGCAAAAATGACATGTCTTATTGGGAAGACCAATTGGATAGGCTTAAACATATGATTCCAAATGAGACTCAAAGAAGACTTAAAATTAGTTATGATGTGCTCAAATAAATCTAACAACTAAATTGATTTTATAGAAAACAAAATACTCCTGTCTGAATGGATAAAAGAGCTTAAAATCCATAGCTTTAAGCAGCATGTGCTTAGGAGATATAGTAGAGGAAAAGGAGATTTCTGATTGCAGGAACCAGATGTGCAAGTTTCTTTTTAAAACAGAGTTTTCAAAGTGGCCCTTTTTCAAATGGCTAAAACAACCTAAAAGCAATGACTTAGGGAAGCATGTGCTTGTTAGCCTTGAGGCCAGAATTACAAATAGACGAGATTCTTGATTATAGGAAAAATGTGTACTCAACATCAGAAACACCGATACAAGAGAGAAACCATGAAAACTCAAGGAGATATGAGAGGGTTCACCAATTGGGAAGGTCTAGTTGCGAAATGTTAACCCCATATTTCTTTGCACAAATGAAGGGTTAATATTTAGCTAGACTACATTATGTTGGTCCCAATACAAGTGCATTCAGACTTTTACAGTGATTAAAGCTTGTTTGAGAATCAGTTTCACCAGATTTTGAGAAACTCTTATTAACTTATTTTTAGAAATTTGCTTTTCTGGGGCCTGCATGTGAGATGTTTAAATATTCTTGGTCATCACAAGCTCATGATGTCGATGAGTATATTTCAGGCAACATGCAATCAAAAACCACAAAAAGTCAAGGAGGAGATATCAGAGGGTTCACCAATTGGGAAGGTCTATTTGGGAAATGTTAACCCCCATATTTCCTTGCAGAAATGAAGGGCTAATATTTAGCTAGAGTACATCATGTTGGTGCTAATACAAGTGCATCCAGACTTTTACAGTGATTAAAGCTTGTTTGAGAATCGGTTTCACCAGATTTTGAGAAACTGTTATTTTTTGCAATTTGCTTTTCTGGGAGCTAGACTTCTGGGCTTGCATGTGAGAGATGTTTATATATTTTTGGTCATCACAAGCTCACAAGATGAGCATATTTCAGGCAACATGTGATCAATTTCACGATTGAATCACGACAATGGTTATTTTTAGCAGTGTGCTTATCAAGGGTTGTATGTAGTTTTTGAGCACATATTTGGGCTCCTTGTAGAAAAGTGAGCCTAATGAGACTGCTTTCATCCACATGAGAGATGATGTTATTTTTAGAAGTGACTAATTTTGGACTTGTTATACATGGCAGCAGTCTCACAGATATTATCTTCATTTTAAATATTTCCTACATTTTCCTTTTTCAGAGCTAGACTCTTTTTTTTACATATTTATATTCAGCAGTTTCTATTTGTGGCAGGGACAAGTTGTGAAGCCATGGTTCCAAGTGTGCAATGATGGAATGATTTCATAGTGTTGGTAGGTGAAGGATGAGTAAAATGTAGACTTGAGAGAGCTAGACCGTTTTTTTGTACATATCTATATTCAGCAGTTTCTATTTGTGGCAGGGACAGGTTGTGATGTCATGGAGCTTCTCGTAATAACTTTCCACTGTGGAGCTTCTCGTAAATATATATATATATATATATATATATATATATATATATATATATATATATATATATATATATATATATATATAACCGTGTCTATCGACAATACCGAAATTTAGGCTACCAAAAACTTTTTTTTCAGCGGATTAGGCTGTCAAAAACTTAACATACTTATGGTTAAAATAATATTTACTTAAGTTTAAACTTAACATACTTATGGTTAAAATAATATTTACTTAAGTAAGTTTATATAGATTTAACTAGTGGAAACTAAAGTAGATATTGCTTGTTTTTTATAGGATGGAAAGGTTGGTTGGGGTTTCAAAATTTGCATAACAAATGTCTCATAAAAGTGGACAATGAAATCGAGATAAATTTGTGGCTAGCTATACAGTCAAAAGGAAATCCTATACCAGTTTCTTTGCAAAATCTATACCAGTTTTGATGATAATATTCTCAAGAGATCACAAGAATTTAAAGCAGTTTTTAACTGAAGCCTATTATAGATAACAAAGTCAATGCTATTAGACAATGAACAAGAGACAAAAAAACAGAAGAAGGTGTTAAGCAATGAAACTACTTTGCACCAAAGTAGATTGTGTTTTTGTTTTTCCTTGTTCATGAAGTGAGAAAGAAGCAATTTTTCAATGGACCTATGTCTTTGAGTCAATGATTGGCAGCAAATTTTGAATTGCATAATCATCATTAAGAGGGTCAATAAAGGTAGCTGCACAGGTCCGGAGCATGTGGCTTCCTTTAGTGTCATTTCGAACAATGTTTTTAAACAGATAGAATGGAGGATTATCAGATGCAAGTTGTTCTTGAATTTGCAAGAACAGTTCTTTGTAGCCTTCACTGACCTGTAACTGCAATAGTAGAAGACAACAGTCAATGAGCATAGGTTGCAATTAGAAATCGTTAAAGCTATTTGTGTTTGTTTTTTTTCTATTTTCTTGTTTATATAAAAGAGTGAAAATTTTATTTGGATTTAAAAAACAGCAATTCCAAAAGAACATTAGCTATGCAAATGGCATATTTACTGTTGCATGGTTGTTTGCCGTTCCACCGTCTTTGATATACAAGTCGAACTGCCTGTTGTTGTATTCACATGCAACAACGATTGCTGCGACAGAGCCAACAGAGTAGGAGTCGTTCGATGACAACAGATCAGCAATTGTCATATCTGGAGCTAGCTTTCTCATTTTGCAAACTCGATCAATTGTATCAATTATTGTATGTGGTAATATGACTATTGAATACTTGGCATCGCCTCTGTCGTACTGGCCTTTTTTCTTGAGCCCAAATCGAGTGATTCTTAGACTTTTGCTGGTTGAGAAATAGCTACCAAAACGTTTGATCAAGTTGTCACTTATTCCAGCAGTGATTGTCATTAGCCCATCTCTATCAACAAAGTCTGCATGCAGTATTTGTGCCTTTACAGGAGAACTTTGGATTTTGTTCTGTGCGGGCCCATATACGTCCAAGATGTCTCCTTCGAAAACAATTTTTGGTGTTGTTGTGTATAGCTCTATAATAGTAGCTGCTTCTGGAGGTGTTTGTCTGAGCCTGCTATTGTTATAGTTAGAGAAAAATGCCAAGAAAGAAATTATCAGTAATCAATAGCAGAAATGTTGAAATTTAGATCAAGCTTGATAAAATATTTGTCAATGCAATAGTTATATTCTGTTGTTTTCTGTGCTAGAAAATCGTAAAAGAAGATGGGGAAGTTTCATGCGTTAAAAATGATGTAAAAAGCAATTAGAACCAAAATAATTGCATACCTTTTTGGACTTTCAGTAGTTGACATTGTTCCCATTGTCGGGTTGTTTGGTGCTGATATTGTTTTTGTTGTGTTGTGCACAGGCAAGGAACTATTTTCCATTATTTTGCAATTTTGGATTTGAGTTTCAAAAGCTGCACATGCAAGAAGTATTAAGCAAATCAGATGTAGCTGAGATTGTTAATTAGTGTAAAGAGTAGAAGAGATTTATAACAGATGGAAAATATGGCAACAAACAGATAGCATAAAAACAAAGAAGCAAAAAAAACAAATGTCTATAATTCTTTGACTGGATTTTCGACATATGCATAGCTCAAAGTCTATGTAGTGTCAAGAATTTCAATTAAACAAGTGCTGAAAACTATGTTATTTACAGCCAAATATTGAACAAATTTTCATCTACAATTATCTTGAACATAAGAATTTGTTATTAAAACATTTTATGTAGCTTATATATGGTAGGGATTATTATAAAATGGAGATAGCACGTGAATACTTTTTGTAAAGAGTGTCTACATATGTTGTGGCATAATTGCTATTTTTTTAGATCTGAACTGTGGACAAAATAAAGTGTAAACAACTTTCAACAATAAAAAATAACCAAAATTTGACATCACGAAATAGATTATAAGAATATGAGAAAGTTCAACAGAATTTAAACTCATAGCTATGACATCAATGTTGTAGATGCCCAAAGCTGATCTAAATCTAGCTCACTGTGAGTAGAAAAAAACCAAATTGCTGTAGTTTAAAGTGCATGAAAGTTGCAGGAGAAAGAATAGTACCTGCTTTTGATTTTGTGCAAATATGCTATCATGGATCCGTTCATAGATAGGAAGACAATAAAATTAGATAATGCAAAATTGAATAGACTACGCATTTTTATCAGAGATCGATAGGAAAGTTGAATAGTGATCAGTCCAATAAGCATCTAAAATATTGAAAACAATATCTATGTGTTTCAAATTTGTCCAAAAGTGATCAAGCATCGAACCGGTGTTTGTTGTTAACTTTGTTGTTTTCAGTGTCAAGCCTTTCATTTGCATAAACAATTGCAATTTTCTTTTCGATGTTGTTTCTTACAACATGTCAATGTTTAGGTCACCAGCTACTAGGATTTGAGTGGTTGGTGTGCAAGTTGACAAAATGCAACTCAATATATGAAAGAGATCATCAAGCACACCACATGGTCTGTTGTAAATGTTCACTACTTTCAATACATTGCAGCCTAATTCAAGATCTACGCAAATTGCTTCGGTGGAGTTTTTTGTATAGTTTTTAGAATCGATGATGGCAATGTCTTTTTTAATCAATGTGAGGATTCCATGCATTGAAAATGCTGAGAAGAAATTATATTTTTCTATCATTGTTGTCTCTTTGGCAAGTGTGTGCATGTGAGTTTCTTGCAAACATAAAATGTCTGCTTGCATAAGTTCATGATCATTCAGAACATCGTCATAGTGCAAAAGCAAGTTGCGTGTGTTCAATGATGAAATGAGTAATTGCCTAACATTTGGCATTGAATGCAGACCGTATTCAAATTGCAAACTTGCATGTGTTTTTAATCTATCTATTTCAGTGGTGACTTTTGGAAAAGTTATAAAATTTCTTTGTTCTAACTTGTTTAAAGATAAAGACAATCAATATCTCTGAAATGTGAGAGCGCAGTGTAAACAAGGCCATGTCTCTTAATTCCTTTTGGGTCAAATGCCAATTTGTTCATTGTCAATCCTTGTGCTCTATGGATTGTCCTTGCACATGCCAACTGAATTGGGAATTGTGTTCGCATAACATTCATTTTATTTTCAAGTGTTGTTTGTATCACAATTCTTTTGATTGGTGTCCAATTGGACTTTACGACAGGTGTATAAAGATGTTGCATAGTAGCACGTTGCTTGTCTCCAACTTTTGGATCTGCAAAATCAATCCAAAAAATATCATGGTTTGTTTGTGTATAGTGTTTAAACACACCTTCTGCACCATTAACCAAGCCATCCTCAATTGAGTAGTTGCCTCCAACTAGTTCAATAAGCATATCCTTTTTTACTACTATCATAGAGGGAAGTCGCAATGTCTTTTGTCTATGGTCATTTTTTTCAATTGAATCAATTTTGCTATCATGTGCTACAAGTGTGAATGTTTCTGTTTGCATAGATGATAACATTTTTGAGTTATGTTGTTGAACATCCTTATTACTATGGAAAAGATAAGGAAACATTGCATCTACTGGTGGTTGTTTGTAGCAATGTTGGTTTAAGTAATCTATGTCATCCAGTGTTTGAGAGCATGTTCTAATTCTATTCAAAATTGATATGAATGTTTGATTTCTTTGACGTACAACAGTTGTAAGTTCATAGCATTTTATGGCATCGAACCAAAATGTGTAAGGAAATGTTTGTTGTTGGAATCTTGGTTGTTCAAAAATCCAACAATCCTGAACAGGTTGTGCTTGACACAAATCACCACAGAATATGACATCAAGGTTTCCAAATGCTTTTGTTGGTGTGTGCATGATTTCACGTAGTCGTTTGTCGATGTTGTATAGCATTTGAGGCCCTATTAAAGAGACTTAATCAATCAACAATACTCAAAGTTGTTCATAATCTTTTGTCAAAAGATCTAGGGTGTTTGAATTCAGAGGAAGCATGTTTGAACTTAATGGCAGTCTAAAAGCAGAGTGGACTGTAATGCCACCTGCATTATATGTTGCTTTTCCAGTAAATGCAACTATAAGACCCTTTTTCTTTAAAGGATCACTACCAATTTCTTTGTCATAGTAATGCAGAAGACCATCATAGATTGCTTTTGCGGTGTAAGTTTTACCTGTTCCTACCCCTCCTGTCAGGAACAAGCGAATTGGAGTGAGGGGATTGTTTTTTTTCCTTGCAATAACTTCTTTCACAATTGATTGTTGTTGAGTATTTAGGTTTCTTCGAATTGCATGGTATTCATGCATGTCCAAAAGAAATGGCTTTTCTGTCAAGTTGCACACAATCCTAGGTTTTGATGCATTGGACATAGTTTTGCGGATTAGATCATGTTGAATGTCATATTGTTCTAATCCAGACATAGTTGTTCTTTTGTCTGTTGTTAGAGGAGGCATAGTTGTGTCTTGCAATTCAATTGTTTCAACGGCATTATCAAGGTCACCCCACTTTGTCGTTGTTGATGCCATGAACTTTTGTTCTACAATGTCTATTTTTTCTTTGAATGCGACATATGCATCAAACCATGTTTTGAAATTGCTCTTTAGTAGGTTGCAATTGTATTTATGTGGCATAAAGAGGATGATATTTTCTCTAAAGAAATTCTCAGGGTCTTTTTGTTTGTTATAGCGAATAGATCGTATGATACATGGTCTATTTATTTTTCTTGTAATTGAGTGGATACAAGAATAGAAAGATGCATATTCTACCAAGGAGATGTTTTCAATCTCAACAGGGCGTGCAATGTATTTGTCCAAAATTGATGGGCAAATAATGTCATCAGAGTCATCTAGTTCTTTTTCCAAAAGTGATGGTTTTTTCAAGACAACTATTTTTTTGTCGTCTGGAGCAGTGTTAATGAAAATAGTCTTCCTGGAGGATGAATGTAGAGGTAACGAGAGTATGATATGTATTGCTTGTCTAGTAGACATTTGTTGCATGTTCAGAAGCGCATTTCCAAGCTTACGTATCGTTTCAATCTTTCCATCATTCTCAATAAGACATTGTTCTTTGATCTTTTTGAAAGCATTTGTCATGGATCTATCAAATTTGGTGATGTAAGAGCTTACATATGTTGCTATAGCATAAGCATTTAAGATATATTGTGCATCTGTATTTGCCTGCCATAACTCTGGTATCGCTTTTACAAATGAGTTGATCCAAATGTCAACAGGATCTCTTTTTAGTATTAAGGTAGAACGAGAAAGCAAAGACCGTAGTAGTAAAATGTATTCATCTCTGGTTAGTTCTAGCTCTAGGAGTAATTGTGCAAATGACATGTTTTTAGAATATTCTTTATGTTCAATAAGAGTGAATACTTTTTTTGCTCTTTGAATGAGATCATCTGAAGCATTTTCTAGTGGCTCTAGAATGATGGTACTATCCATAGGAGGCAATGGGAAATTGAATCTACATGTGGAATGTCGATGTTTTCTACATGTTTTTGTGTGATGATGCGTTTGAATTTGAATAAGATTTTGATCAAGTAAAGACGAGTCTGTGGATATATAGCAATCAACAAAAGTAGTAATCTCCTCGTTTGAATTTTTTCCATAAACAGGTGCATTTTGAATCCAAATTAGTCCATGTTCATGCTCATTTCCTCTATGTTGAAATTCGGTCGTAAAGAAAAAATCTTGTATTTTTCCAAACAATGTGTTGTTTTTTAACATAAGAGACTTTAGTGCTACTATTTTGTGTCTATAGTAGCGAGTACAAAGCACTGGGTGTCTTCTTATTAACGTGTCAATATTTTCTTCCAACGCATTGTCTTGCAAGTTTCCCAAATGTTTTTCCTCAATTTGTTTCAACGCATTGCATAAAGGTGCCCAAAGGTGTTCAGCACTTGTAAAGGTTAAAAAGAACGTAGGAGGACCAAGCTGTCGAATCATTGCAAACAGATCTTTTTTCATATTTTGAAAGTAATCAGGTGATGTTCTGATTGCTTTCAATGTACGATACCCGATCAGAGATTGGAGTATTTTTACAATATTGTCTTTTGACTTGACATCTTTTGCCAATATTTTTTTGTCCTTTAACTCTCCCATGCGAATTGATATCCAAGCAATGTTTTTTACTTGTTTTATTATGACTTTAATTGCTTTGAAGAATATGTTTGTGCCATGTGTTTCAAAGTCTGTACTTTCGTGTTGTAGCTCCCACTGTGATACTTGTTGATAAGAAAAGTGATCGAAAATTTCATTGGGTCGATTGAATCCGTAGAAAAGTGTAGGAAAGTTTAGCTCTTCAGAGTATTTGTCTTGGAAAATGCTCAATGGTCGAAAGTTCTCGGAAGGTGCAATTTCTATGATTTTGTTGTCTAAATCATCTATTAGATGTGTTTCTCCATATCCATGTATCAATGTTTCTGATATTGGTTCTATGTTTATTTCATTTTCATCATCATCTACTTGTTCCGTTGTTTGTTGAGTATTTGATTCTTGTTTGGCTGTTTCATTAAATATTTTTTCCCAACTAGTATTGATTACAATGCCCAGTCATAATGATCTTTGGCCAAATATTTCCAGATAGATATGCGTTTTTGTATTCCAATTTTCGCTTTAGCATAACTGCAACTGTAAAATTGTCATCTAGACTTCTAGGCAATGCTGTTTGAACTCTATCCAAGTTTGCAGGCACATTGATAATTGAGCCAGTTAGCCCAATTTGTGCTCTTTTATAACCAAGTTGTCTTATTTGTGCAAAGGCTATTCTTGGTGACACCAATCGTTCTTCCAAAGGAGTCAGTATAGTTACAGATGGCAATATGTTATTGCGGCGGATTCGTGTAGGCGATGTAAACATAGGCAATTTCCCATTAGCGATTGCTTTCTTGCAAGGTCTACAAATTTGAACAAGTAGCATTGGGCATGTCACATCTTCTGTATTTGCTAGAGTTTGAAAGGCTAATTTAATTGTGTTGTTCATACAACAAATGTATTTTTTAAAATGCAGTTGTTTACACATAGAACATGCATGAATAGGTGTGTCTTGAATAACTTTTAAGTATGTAACAACTGCTTTCTTTGCCTTTGTACATTCCTTTTGCTTTTGACGAATGTCCATTCCTTGTCTACGCATATTGTGTTTCAACAAGCGCAAGTTTTTTTGCATATTGTCATCAATGCATGTTTGCATGCTGGTTTTGGTTTTTGAAAATTGCTCAGCAATGCAAGAGTTTTTTTTTTCTATGTTTGTTATCTTTTGTTTTTGCCTCTTTGCTTTAATTGCATCTATGTATATTGGTTCGTTCAAGGATCCCTTGTCAATGTTCTTCTCTACAATGTTTTCTTTTGCTATTGTCTGTTTGTTCTTTTCAGAATTATCCATTGCAATTGCAGTAGAAGTATTTCTCTTGCAATTGAATGAAAAGGGCATTTTATTTCCACAAGGTTCTTGTAACAAGGGTTGGAAATGCGAATGCATTTTATCTATTACATGTTGCATTAGGCATAGAACTTTCGACGATCTATTTGTTGCATGGAATATGGCAATATTTTCTTGCAAATTATTGCTCCATAGATGTATGTTAGTGTCTAGTAGCTCACATAACCATTGAAGATCAAATTGATCTCCTTCTATGTGACCAATGATATATGGCTCTGCCAAATGGACAATATAGGTTTCCCATCCAGAAACAAGAGATGTATCTGCTAATGTGTTTTTATCAAGATATATGTCCAAGCATTGTATTTCTCTAATATCGTTTGAAGCAATAGAGTTATAAAAGCTTTGCGCAACTGCTTTTCTAACACTTTGTCCATCAGCGAAGAGTGTCAATTTGGAGATTGATTCAAACAAGGAGTCATGGCAATTGCCTCGAAGTTGAAATGACATTTCAACTTGGTTATATAGACATTGATTTACATTTGCGCTTTGAGAAAGCATATCAGTGGCTTGTCTTTTGGCTTGCATTGTTTTATATGACAACAATGGTTCGAAGTGGCCAGAAGCTGGTGTGTGGTCATGGAACAATATATTGTAGCAATATTCAAATCCCCCAGAATTGAAATGAAGGTATTTTGTTCCTTTTGTTAATGACCAAACAGCGACTGGAACATTCAACCATTTTGAAAACCACTTGATGAAAAATATATCACCCCATAGTCCATATACACTTTGATCATCTGGTTGCGAAGCAGATTGCGACATGCGATTGAGATATTCGTTGACATTTCCTATGTTATGCAATTCTAGCAAGTAGTCAACTGTCAATTCTGTGCGCATTGATAACAATGCAGAGGTATCTTTTTGATCTAGACAAACACGGAAATGATTCACAATCCCTTCCCTTATCTCTATTGATGTACATCGGAAATGCAATAATATTGCAAGTGCATCAAACAGGCAATTTCCTGGCTCATAGTGGAAATTGTCTAGTTGAAACAGATTGCTTGTAGCCAAAGCCTCATCAATTTGTTGCCAATTAGAATATTTGATCCCAAGACCATTTTCCCTTAAAACATAGTCGCTTTTACTTTTGTCTTTTCCCATATTTCCTACAAAGACATTTGCAATAGCATATATTTCTTGCCTTTTTTGTTGTTCTTTTTTCTATGTCCCTGGTCGTTTATATAGGAAAACCTGCAGGCAAGTGAAGAGAAGTAGATCCTAACGAAAATAAAATAAGCGAAGGGCATGGAATTTTTTCAAACCATGATGTTGTAAACATTGTAAATTGTTCTTGTCATTGCGAATAAGCAAAGCAAAGGAAGGAACATATTCACAACAAACTTTTTTCAAATGGAATGTATTTTGCCCTCCTAGTAGAATAGAAAAAAACGGCATGTTGATTGCTAAGTTGAAATTATTAAATATCCAAGATTTGGTATCAATGCAAAAAAATGCCAATTAGCAAACAAGAAAATTCTATGTGTGTGTGTTTTGTCTTTTTTTTTTTTAAGCTATATTTGAGTTTGTTATCTTACAACCACTAGGATGGTTTTTTGTAGGAAAATCTGCAGGTACGGTTCTGGTCAGAGGGAAAGGTTTTGGCACTTAAAAGGTCGGATTCACTTTATGAAGAAATATGGATATAATGTTTCTCATGACACATCACTACACACTTGATTTCTTATCCTAGTCGGGGGGGATCATTAGATTCAATGCAATATTAGATTCATTGGTGACCTATAACAAAGGAAATAAAAGCCAAGGCATTACATTGCCTATTTAATGTCGATGAATCATTCTACATAACCTTGTACATATATCTTAAGCAGATATGATGATAAACGTAAGCTCAATCTCATATATTAGTATAAGGATTTGGTTCTACTATTCATTAACATTGTACACATATCTAAGGTTATGAAATTACATACATGTAGATTTACGTGACATCACACATTTGTTATATTCATAATCAAACATATAGATCTATATTATGTTCATAGTCAAACACACAGATCTCTATTAATATAGTTACATAGGCTAACCTGGATGGATTTTTGCAGGAAACTATGCAGGTACAGTTCTGGTCAGAGGGAAAGGTTTTGGCACTTGTAAGGTCGGAGTCACTTTATGAAGAAATATGGATATAATGTTTCTCATGACACATCACTACACACTTGATTTCTTATCCTAGTCGGGGGGAATCATTCGATTCAATGCAATAATAGATTCATTGGTGACCTATAACAAAGGGAATCAAAGCCAAGGCATTGCATGGCCTATTTAATGCGGATGAATCATTCTACATAACCTTGTACATATATCTTAAGCAGATGTGATGATAAACGTAAGCTCAATCTCATATATTAGTATAAGGATTTGGTTCTACTATTCATTAACATTATACGCATATCTAAGGTTATGGAATTACATACATGTAGATTTATGTGACATCACACATTTGTTATGTTCATAATCAAACATATAGATCTCTATCGGAGTGCGTTGAGTAAGACATATGCTAGTTACCTATTATAAGGTATGGTCTTACTTCACAGCTTTCATATAATAACAATGTGATAAGCTTATATGTGGTGCTGAGCTTAACCCATCAGTGTAACCCTATGTGTTTATCCGTAATCAATTGCACACGTTATTAGTAATGCTTATACTGTACTTAAGTTGGGAATCATAATAATCAATACAAGCAAGTGATATCTACTGGTATAAACAACCTATACGTTTAATATGATCGTAACAAGCATTGCTTATTACGATAGCTTAGTTATGGTTATTACCATGGAGATGACACTCTTCTCTATCTTATGGTTGTACCAATATTAGGTAATTACAGTGAAAGTCGTGTAATACAATCTTACCTATATGAATAATTACACATAATACGTAAGGTTAAACATATCACTTACAGCTTACATTGGTTACATATCAGTTATTTATGAGACAATTCACAACATACATATTATATTCCTTGATGGGGACTCCCAATAAGATAGATGTATGTCCACCAGCAGGCAACTCAATAAGTTGAGCTTCTTCTTAATGCAAGCTTGGTGAACTTGCTAGGAATCCCCTAGATCCTAGTCAAACACACAAATCTCTATTAATATAGTTACATAGACTAACTTGCCTTTGACACACTACACTTACAATATTAATTCACTAGTGACCTATAACAAAGGGAATCAAAGGCAAGTCATTACATTGCCTACTTAATGTGGATGAATCATTCTACATAACCTTGTACAGATATCTTAAGTAGATATGATGATAAACTTAATCTCAATCTCATATATTAGGATAAGGCTTTGGTTCCACTATTCATTAAGATTATATGCATATTTAAGGTTATGGAATTACATACATGTAGATTTACCTAACATCACTTGTCTATTATGTTTATAGTCAAACACATATATCTCTATCAATATAGTTGCATAGACTAAGCTACCTTTGATACATAGTAACTATGTAAAATTATCTTGTTCGTTAGTCATCGGCCAATCTCAACCCAATAAGACTAGGAAAGTTGAGTGAAGTCAATGCTTTCAACCAACTATTAAACTACAAGCAATAAAAACAACCCCTCCTAAAATAGCTCAAGCAATGCTTAACATCTCCTCCAAGTGGCAAAGTGCATGAACATATGTGCAATAGAACCCCACGTGAAGTAAAAGATTACCAAAGTGCCTCAACATGTGTGCCACTATGCCAAGTTAATATAACCATGCCTCCACATGTGTGGCAAGAGAGGGAGCTCAAGGAAGATGATGTGTCAAATCAACAATACTCCTCGGGATCACCATCATGCATAAAAATATGCAGCAACATGGCCCTTAAAACCAAAATTGGACGTCCGACAACTTGCACATAAGATGTCAAATAAATGGGGAAATTGATATTAGGACTTCTATTGTGATATACGGGTTATAATCTTATCTCAAGTGGATGTAACAGGTTATATAATGTATAAAGTAGGTATGCTTGTAGGATTTTTTGGCTTGACCCTTGATTTGGGATAAGTAGGAACAAATGAATGTGCTAACAAATGTCCCATAATATGGGAATGTAATTGATGGTTGAAATACATTGTATTTTTCGTCTATATAGGAGACCACTTGAGCACAAAGTGATAAATCATTAACAAGTCAAAGACATGAGAATCATTTAAAAATAAATAAATGTAAATAAATTGTCTTTATCGTGGTAGAAAATCCCATACTCAGGTGAAGTGTAAAAATGGCCATGAAGTCATATATAATGTGGATCCAAAACTTTAATATTTTGTTTGATGAAAGGTAGAGTGAATAATAATTTTAAATAATTTTATCTTCTTGTCTAGTTTAAAAAAAAATTCATAAAATATTGGGCAACTTTCTGAAAATCCTTTCATTATTAGAGTTTTTAAAATTATATTTTATTTTCCAAAAATAAAATTACTTATAACATACTTATTTATAAATCTAAAAATCCTGTACTTATTCCTGTACTTATTTATAATAGTGGAAAACCAGTGTTTTTTAGACTAGCACTTTACATTGGGAAAACTTTTGAAGACATATTTGATCTTCCAATCCCTTCTCCAGCCCCACACCCACTCCTGTTTTAGTTCGTTCCCTTGAAGTTGACAAATCGTCTCCCAAGGGGCAGCTGCCACTGATTCATCATCCGGTGTTCCTGCAGGTGGTCCTTCATTAGTACACTTAGCTGCATCATTTGTAGGTGCCCTAAAATCTATTTATCTTATTGTCGCTATAGCAGCTATGTCTCTTTTGCTATTGTGAAGCTGCCCAACTCCTTGCCCCATAGCGAAAAGGCAAACATCCAGATCTTTTGTGCACATCCGCAACTAGGAGGATGAGTGGCCCTCAAATTCAGATGAGATTTAAGTGTTTGCATTTATTTGAGAATTCAATTAGTGGTGTGAATCATGAGACTTTCTACTATTTGATGTAAGTAAGACTCTGGGTTTATGTACTCTATGCATTGGGTACGATAATGTCTTGTATTTTAATTATTATTTCTGCCCGATTCATTCTGGTACCGAAGCATTAACTTTGAACCATAAAATCTATTGCATCTTAATAAGCGACTTTTCTCTTGGGCATGTAATTTTTGTTTTGAACTATTTTCTTCCATTTACAATTTCAGGATCTGATATTGCTGTCTCTCTGATATTCACATAAACAGTTCAGTATTCTAGCTCTCTTATTTTGGGATGGAATGTTAGATTCACCATCTAGGATACGATATTGTTGATTCTCTAATGCTGACTTGAACATTTGAGTAAATGCATGTACAGTTCAGTATTCTAGCGATTTGTTTTCTGGGTTGGAATGCCAAATTCAATGGTAGTGATGGATTTTAGTACAAGAACTAACCACTTGATAATTAACCTCCTCACAAAACAAAATAAATGCTTGGAATGCATTCATAGCAATCCTTTTCTGTGTCTAGATTATGCTTTGATGACAAAATTAACAAATGGGAAACAAATGAACGGGAGAATAACTCAAGCTATAAGAAATTAGAGATTCATGTAATCAATAGCTCTTGAAAGTTTAAAATTTATTATTATTTGCAATTATTGTTTACTTGTCTAAGGTTGGCCGTTAGCTACTTAAGGCCTTTTATTATTATATGTTACTCGATTCTCTTTGCAGCAGAGACTAAGGATAGAGACTAGCTTAAGGTGCAACATTGTTTAAATACTGGCGTGGCAGTTCATTCATGTTACTTGCATAGAAGTGTTTGGGATTGCACAATCCTGCAAAAAAAAAAGTTTTTTTTATGTATTATTCCCTTATCTTCTACAAGTTGAAGCATCAATAGCTTGGCTTAGACCTGCACACTCAACAAAGACACATAAATTTCAAGGGGGTTGTCACTTTTTCCTGACCAATCGCCATAGTTGAGGATGAAGCAACCGAAAATTAAGTGATTGTGATCCTTGGTAGCATGCCTCAATATTGATAAACAAATATAAATTATAAAGTATTGCATGCCAACCAAGAGCTGATACAATTAGGCTTTCTTTTCTCCCAGTGTCATCCTCTCGTCCTTGAAATTGACATAGTCATCAGGTATGTTTGTCAAGCTAAGCATGCTTTTGGGCACCTGATAAATGATGTTGGGGCTTACTTGGTTAGTTGAATGTATTTAGAGCGAAATGGTTGTTTAAAATTCATCGCAACATTAGAGCATTGCAAAATCAGGCATACTAGAACATCTGCATCATTTACCCATGTGAAATTAAACCAATTGTTGAACATGGAAAATCTTTAAAGGAAAATCCAGTCATATTGTAGTATGCGACTGTCTAGATATGTCTTTGGATGGAATAGAGTCTAGTTGTTGATGAATGCCGAAAATATGCCTCTAAAGTATCCTTTGCAAATACTATCGAAAGGACAGTCTTGGACATTTAATTTCACTACGAAAAACAGATGACGATGGATACACTCAGCAGTGTTGTGGGGTTGAACGAAACTAATGAATGCACAACAGTCGATAAAAAAAAGGGAATAAATGATATCCTGTGAATGAAATTCCCAAAACGAGAATTGATAATAAGAAGTTGTATATGGTAAATCTTAAACTATTGAAATCAGGTACGAATCCAATTACTGTCAACATAATCACTTACATGTCATTTGCATAGATTGCAACTAATAAGATGCCAATGGACTTTTAAGATTTAAATCTAAAAATCCATACGTAGCAGCTCTTCTAGCTCAGAGCACCCAACAATATGCAGCAACCGAAGGGCTTTGTACAATGTGACAACCCCTGTATCCTCTTCATCTTCACACATTACCTCCAAAGATGCCAATGTTTCCATACTAATTAGCAGCTCTTCTTACTCAGAGCACCCATCAACATACAACCACCACAGCTTTCTACAATGCGCAAACCCCTTTATCCTCTTCAACTTCACATAGTCGATCGTCATCAACTCCCGCAACAACACTAGCAGCTGGAAAGGTGCTTGCAAAATGTACAAATCATATTTATATATGATGCATTGTAGTGCCATATTAACATCGATTAAACCTACCAAGATAAAACAACAAATTTTTAATTACATATGATTTGCTTTCCGTTTCCTATAATTTGATTAATTCGCTCCTGGAAACGTGTATATACCTTAAATTCTTCACCGGATTCCATGAAGGCAGGAAAGAGCATGGACAATTGCGATAATTAGTGCAAGAGAGCCATAAGATATGGTAACTCCATATCTGGTAACTCTCCCCTCCTCAAAATGCGTTCCACGACAACACTTTCAAGATTAAGAATCTGCAACAATTTGGTAACTCTAGGCCTGCAATACGCTAGAGTTAATACAACATCCACCGTCATTAAACCAGAACTTTTACCATTAGTACTTCCAACTTCTTAATAGCGTAAAAGAAAGAGTAGATCACCCAAATGCATTACACCCTAATGCAATAAATTTTGATGTCACAAGTTGGTGAGGAAATGACAGGGCGGATTTAAACTTATACCACCACACCATGGCAAGTAATTACAGCATTTCTAGTCTGGTGAGAACAGTCTGACATATGTGATGGGCATTTGAAACGAAGCTCACACCACCATGTTTCCCAACTAATAATTACAAATGCAAGGCGCCAATGTAGAGGACGGTGACGACATTGCGCCGCCCACTCCTGGGCTACAAATTTCAAAAATAACGTCAGCATTCAACAACCAATTGTTTTTCAAATAAATATTTTTTTATAAAATTTAATTTAATAAATAAAATATAGACTATAGTAAACATTATAGATGAGAGAATTTGAAATGAGGTACGGAGCATAATAATAGGATTTAGCGATTCATAGATATCCTGCTACATAGGACATAAAAGAAAGAGTAGATCACCCAAATGCATTACACCCTAATGCAATAAATTTCGATGTCACAAGTTGGTGAGGAAATGACAGGGCGGATTTAAACTTATGCCACCACACCATGGCAAGTAATTATAGCATTTCCAATCTGGTGAAGCATAAGTTTAAATCCGCCCTGTCACAATACATAGATTTATTGGGATTGTTGATATGGTGTTTAATAAGCATTCTGTAACAATGCATGTAGCATTTTTTATCCAGCTGCTCATAATACATTAAATGCACTGCTTATTTGATAGGCTATAGAAACCATATTTTAGCTAGGTTGTAGTGTCAAAATTTTAAAACGACAGTGATTTACCCTCCCATCTTATATCCTCTATCTTGCAATATTTTATAGTAACGGTGCTTTACCCGACCACTTTCATAATAAACCATTCATGGCAATATTTTAAAATAACAGTGCTTTACTTTGTCACTTTCTTCATAAACAATGTTCTACATCATCTTTTTCCCATATCTATTTAGCTATATTTTAACCATTTTTAAAAAAAATTACACAGTAAAAGTCTTAACGTCCACAACATTAATTGATTTATTGTTATTATATATATAATAATTAAAAAGAACATCTATAACTATAACTAAACCTTCAAACTTTTAATGATAATAATATAATGATGTCAAGTTGCCGAGACCAGACACCAAATCCATCCGCTCTTAAAAGAATCGATATAAGTTTAGAAACTCTATTCATGAATCATATCCATGTCTCCATTCACATGCATTTCACAGGCAGAAGCGTGTGTGCTCTGCAATGAATGGAATTGAAGAAATATAGGGAACGAGGAAAATACCTGTTCCTGAGAAGGTTGAGATCCGGCTTTGCTGGCTATCATTGGCGGAGATGGTGCGAAGTAAGCCTCTAAACGAGCACAAAATAGAAAAAGCTTTCCTGCGATGTTTCCATACGGTCGATAAAATATAAGCTGGGGCACATGTACATCTTCTTACATAATATACTTATTGGATAAGCCTGGTTTAAAACGATCCTTGAAAGGTGAAATCAAGGTATATTTTTATTTTTTGGAAAGCAAAATATTGGAAACTATAATTTTGCTAAGCCAGAATTTAGAAGATTAAACAATGTAGCGCTTTATATAATAGAAAGAAAGAAATGAACTGTCCAGCACAAATAAGTTTTGATGCTATAGTTCAAAAGTCATGTCTAATAAAACTATATGAGACCTTGATGAAAAGGCTTTGAAAAATAGAGAACGTGAATTAAAGAATGGCTATGTTTCAGGGCCTCTTTGAGCAGTGTCATGAAACAAACCTTATAAGAGAAACATGCATGTTAGAAGAAAACCTTAAACCCAAAGAACCATCCTTATCAAAACCAAACATTCATTGCAGCAGCTAATATGCAATTGAAGAACAATCAACTAGCTTGCAAGATCTTATGCCAATATGTTTGAGAATAATCTTGCCCTATGTCAAGTGGATATTTTATAATTTCCTGAAGATGTTGGATCTTTCGTAAGATTGTTTAAACTTTAAAGTATAACCACAACTCACATGGAAACCATATCGTACTAACCACTAGAGCAAAACTCATAAATAAAAACTTTAGTGGTGCTGGAAAAAGAGCAGCTAATGTTCAACGATTTTGATGTCATTAAGGCATCGGTCTACGAAATCTATTATGTTTTAGATATTCAATATAATTGAGCCATACATTTATGAACACTAGAAGTTAAAGCTCTTAAGGCACACTGTTACTGCCCAGATATTTAAGCACTAGAATTTTGGGGTTTGCTATATAAAATATATTAATCTAAATTTTACACTCTACAAAACCAGTGGAATGCATACCAATCCCTTCGCAGGAACTCTCTCCAAACAAGAAGCTGAGGTAACTTGGTGCCCAAAGTATTTTAAAGAGCATCAAAAAATATGCCGGTGTATTCAATACTGGCATGCCAAATAAAATGAGGGACTGACTCCTAGGACCCAAAAAATTGCTGCAACTTTTAGTCCAAACCATGTTAAACAGAAACTTTAGCTTTGGACTGAGACCTTTTTAAGCAGTAAATGTTACACTGACAAAGCAGTTTCGCAGCAGATCTGTAGAACTGAAACTCAGTATGAAATTTCCACATATTCTTACCAAATTGTCTGTATACAGCATAATGTTTTGTCTGGGCGCTGATGTATGGCAAGTTTACACTCACATACACAGGAAAAAAAAACCGCATTTTCTGCCCACTAAATATCCGACCTAAGTAATTGTACCATTAAAGCTTGATAATAATGGTAACACTATACTTGGACCCACTTCAGGAAAAATACACATTTCCTTAATAATAAAGATGATATATATATATGGGGAAAATGGATGACTTTACTGAAATAACCTGAATAAAGGCTGTGCATTGATAAGAATATTCCAAACCAACCAAAGCGTTCAAGAAAAGCAATGTAACTCACCTGTAATAGTGAGGGGAGTGTAGCGAAACCGTGGAACAAACCCGTTTCAGGTACAGAACAGCACCAGACAAATTCCTTTTCAAACCTATGGGAAACCAAGAAATGAAATGGTATATGACAGGCAACTTGATGACGGTACAATAAATATGTGAGAACTCAGTGGGTTTCTGGTATCGAGACGGCGGCAGATGAGCATCAGGAGAAAAAGGCAGCAGCTAAACAACCATAAAGAAAATACTGATGGTGTAAGTACGAAAAAGAAGACGGGTTTATGTCAAGTCTTCATCATTACACTTCAGTAGCCTCAGAGCACTAGGTTATCTCCCTTAGGCTTAGCGCGAGGACAGCGCTTACTGTTCAATTTACGTTGAAATAATAACAACTCTGAAGCGAGCGAGGACAGCCCTTGCTGTTCAATTTACATTGACGTAACAGCTCTGGAGTATTGTCCAACTTCTTGATAGCGTAAAAGAAAGAGTAGATCACCCAAATGCATTACACCCTAATGCAACAATAAATTTCGACGTCACAAGTTGGTGAGGAAATGACAGGGCGGATTTAAACTTATGCCACCGCACCATGGCAAGTAATTACAGCATTTCCAGTCCAATAATATAATGATGTCAAGTTTCCCAGACCAAATACCAAATCCATCCGCTCTTAAAAGAATCGATATAAGTTTAGAAACTCTATTCATGAATCATATCCATGTCTCCATTCACATGCATTTCACAAGCAGAAGCGTGTGTGCCCACACCTTTCCTATATATAATTCAAAAGCAAATTTAAGAAGATTTCCAATCGATAAACCATGCATATTCTCAAAATCCCATAATACGTCACATAGTGTTTCTGTAAATCTCACAGAGGATTTACCATTATAACTCAAGCTGGACTTCTTAGTTATTCAGAACATTCACTTATCTATGCTTGTCATATATTATGAATATAATTCTAGATATGTAAGAATATAACAGAGTATATAGATTATTCTCTATGGCAGAGATCAAAACCCTCATATATATGTATACATGCCCTCTTTATCATAGAATGATATGTATATGCTCTACATTTCAATCGGGTTTCGTTCCAACTTATAGGAAAACTACACAGGATCTATTTGTTTATATAGAGTTTTCTAGACAGCTATAATTACAAAGCATATGCACCAAAATCTTAATTAACATTTCAAGTCAATCGACAAGGTAAAAAGATTTTGAAATTGATTCCATATCAATACCTGTTCCTGAGGAAAATACCTGTTCCTGAGAAGGTTGAGATCCGGCTTTGCTGGCTATCATTGGCGGAGATGGTGCAAAGTAAGCCTCTAAACGAGCACAAAATAGAAAAAGCTTTCCTGCAATGTTTCCATACGGTCGATAAAATATAAGCTGGGGCACATGTACATTTTCTTACATAATATACTTATTGGATAAGCCTAGTTGAAAACGATCCTTGAAAGGTGAAATCAAGGTATATTTTTATTTTTTGGAAAGCAAAATATTGGAAACTATAATTTTGTTAAGCCAGAATTTAGAAGATTAAACAATGTAGCGCTTTATATAATAGAAAGAAAGAAATGAAGTGTCCAGCACAAATAAGTTTTGATGCTATAGTTCAAAAGTCATGTCTAATAAAACTATATGAGACCTTGATGAAAAGGCTTTGAAAAATAGAGAACGTGAATTAAAGAATGGCTATGTTTCAGGGCCTCTTTGAGCAGTGTCATGAAACAAACCTTATAAGAGAAACATACATATTAGAAGAAAACCTTAAACCCAAAGAACCATCCTTATCAAAACCAAACATTCATTGCAGCAGCTAATATGCAATTGAAGAACAATCAACTAGCTTGCAAGATCTTATGCCAATATGTTTGAGAATAATCTTGCCCTTTGTCAAGTGGATATTTTATAATTTCCTGAAGATGTTGGATCTTTCGTAAGATTGTTTAAACTTTAAAGTATAACCACAACTCACATGGAAACCATATAGTACTAACCACTAGAGCAAAATTCATAAATAAAAACTTTAGTGGCGCTGGAAAAAGAGCAGCTAATGTTCAGTGATTTTGATGTCATTAAGGCATCGGTCTACCAAATCTATTATGTTTTAGATATTCAATATAATTGAGCCATCCATTTATGAACACTAGAAGTTAAAGCTCTTAAGGCACACTGTTACTGCCCAGATATTTAAGCACTAGAAGTTTGGGGTTTGCTATATAAAATATATTAATCTAAATTTTACACTTTGCAAAACCAGTGGAATGCAGACCAATCCCTTCGCAGGAATTCTCTCCAAACAAGAAGCTGAGGTAACTTGGTGCCCAAAGTATTTTAAGTGTGAAAATCCTCACAGCAGATCTAAGAGATGATGTATACCTCACAAGAGTAATTATGATTAAGCAGGAAAATAGAAGAAGAGTGAACAATACAGTATAATGAGCAACAGAATAATATGGTACAGTAGAACTCAGATAGAAGCAATAATACTTCACACACACTAGATTATTAATCACAAATGGACATATAAATAGTACAATGGTAGAGAGGATTCGAATGCCTAAGGTGGCAATTCGAATTAGCCTCTCAGAGTGATCATAAGATCAATAGAGTGTCATCGGAGCACAACTAGGTGTCCTCATGATCATCGGAGCGCAACTGGAAGTCTTCATCATCATCAGTGGAGTCATCAATGCTCAAGTAACTGTCAACCATCAGTCAAACTAACTCTGGTAGGTGTAACTGAGTGTAACTCAATGTAACTGAGTGTAACTGAGTGTAAATGAATGTAACTGAATGTAACTCGGTGTAACTGACTATAACTGAGTGTAACCAAGTGTAACCAAGTGTAACCAAGTGTAACTGAGTGTAACTGACTGTAACTGAGTGTAACTGAGTGACAACTGGACTGGTAGGTGAAGGAGGGCGAGTTGCTCCCTAAAATCAAGGAAGAAGGGTGCATTAAGCAACTGGAGGGCTAAAACTGAATAGTGAGAAGCTCCTGGGGGCTGGCTAACTGAGGGCTAGGTGCTGGAATGATGACTGGGATGCATGCAAAATGCATGCAAACCTAGAATGCATGCAAACCCTAAAGGTGCATGCATGACTGAAAATGTAAATGATCAAAATACTGGTGGGACTAGGATGGAGTATAGGAATATCCTAACATTAAGGAGCATCAAAAAATATGCCGGTGTATTCAATACTGGCATGCCAATTAAAACGATGGTACTGACTCCTAGGACCCAAAATATTGCTGCAACTTTTAGTCCAAACCATGTTAAACGGAAACTTTAGCTTTGGACTGAGACCTTTCTAAGCAGTAAATGTTACACTGACAAAGCAGTTTCGCAGCAAATCGGTAGAACTGAAACTCATTATGAAATTTCCACATATTCTTACCAAATTGTCTGTATACAGCAAAATGTTTTGTCTGGGCGTTGATGTATGGCAAGTTTACACTCCCATACACAAGAAAAAAAAAACACATTTTCTGCCCGCTAAATATCCGACCTAAGTAATTGTACCATTAAAGCTTGATAATAATGGTAACACTATACTTAGACCCGCTTCAGGAAAAAAAATAGACATTTCCTTAATAATAAAGATGATATATATATATGGGGGAAAATGGATGACTTTACTGAAATAACCTGAATAAAGGATATGCATTGATAAGAATATTCCAAACCAACCAAAGCGTTCAAGAAAAGCAATGTAACTCGCCTGTAACAGTGAGGGGAGTGTAGCGAAACCGTGGAAAAAACCCGTTTCAGGTACAGAACAGCACCAGACAAATTCCTTTTCAAACCTCTGGGCAACCAAGAAAATGAAATGGTATATGACAGGAAACTTGACGACGGGTACAATAAATATGTGAGAACTCAGTGGGTTTCTGGTATCGAGATGGCAGCAGATGAGCATCATGAGAAAAAGGCAGCAGCTAAACAACCATAAAGAAAATATTGATGGTGTAAGTACGAAAAAGAAGACGGGTTTATGTCAAGTCTTCATCATTACACTTCAGTAGCCTCAGAGCGCTAGGTTATCTCCCTTAGGCTTAGCACGGAGGACAGCGCTTACTGTTCAATTTACGTTGAAATAATAACAACTCTGGAGCGAGCGAGGACAGCCCTTACTGTTCAATTTACATTGACGTAACAGCTCTAGAGTATTGTCCAACTTCTTGATAGCGTAAAATAAAGAGTAGATCACCCAAATGCATTACACCCTAATGCAACAATAAATTTCGACGTCACAAGTTGGTGAGGAAATGACAAGGCGGATTTAAACTTATGCCACCACACCATGGCAACTAATTACAGCATTTCCAGTCCAGTGTAGAGGACAGTGCCAGTGTAGAGGACGGTGACAACATTGCGCCGCCCCCTCCTGGGCTACAAATTTCAAAAATAACGTTAGCATTCAACAACCAATTGTTTTTCAAATAAATATTTTTTTTATAAAATTTAATTTAAAAATAAAATATAGACTATAGTAAACTTTATAGATGAGAGAATTTGAAATAAGGTACGGAGCATAATAATAGGATTTAGCAATCCATATATATCCTGCTACGCAGGACATAAAAATACGATATTCACATTTGATCAATTGGCTCTAGCTAATATACTTAATTATTCATCCATGGATAAGCTTGTTTCTAGACTTGTTTGTGACACCGCTTCACATGCAATCAATGCAAACATGTGCGTGTTCAACAACTTAACCATAACTTACTTCAAAATATCACCACCCAAACATTATTATTCAACAAGAGCCACGAGGTGGCAATGTCCTTGACATTGCCACCTGCTCTATTTGCTGATAGCTGTGTGTAATAGCTATTTGTTGATAGAGGTGAGGATGAATTAATTAAGTGAGAAACAATTCTCCCATTGTCAATTTGATCATAAATCCACATAGAACAAGCTTTTGAGGTGACTGAGGGATTAGATATACAATGATTTTTTTGTAAATGGTTCACATATCGAAGGAAAGGATCCAATTGTTCAATTTTTTAATTGCTAGTTTGTTTCGAGTTTTCAACTAGGTAGCTTGATATTTGTGCAATCCTTTATATATATATATATATATATATATATTGGATTTTAACATTGAAAACTGAAAATTTATTACTCTTTATAGCTATGAGATAATGTTATAAATGTGTGGATATTCTCAATGTCATGAATATATGGTATTGGAAATATATATATCTATATTTATATGTATATATAGGAGTAGTTTATTTATTCTATGTTTTGGATTTTATTGTGGGTTTTGGTCGAATTGGGTAAAAAAACTTTTGGTAAAATCTAAATTTGAGAGTGTTTAAATTGTGTTTTTAATCCATAAATAGATTCAGCACACATGAATACCTCTATAGCACCCAAATTATGCAATTTCCACAACTAATATATGTTATTCTAATATTTTTTAAAGATTTCCAACTAACGTCTAACAAAATAAAACAGAAAATATGCTTATATATACAAACTATTTCCTTTATGATAACTAATTGGAAGTAAAAATTAAATTTGGTAACTATGGCAAAAATTTGTCATAACTTACTCAAATTCAATTTTGAATAGGCTTTAGTTGATGCCAGAGCCATAACTCACTCCCATTTGGGTTTTTGTTGAATCCTCGAAGCCATAACTCGTGGGAGTTTTGATGCCACTGTTGCTAAATAATGGGGCCGATGCCTGAGAGGGAAAAGTACAAAAGAAATAAAAAGATGGACCCAAAGTTCAGTGAGATTCTTGTAGAAGCAAGCAAAGACTGGCCAACCAACGTTAGTGGCAGGCTTGCTTTCTTTGGGTGGTAGCTTTTGATATATAATGCGTAATGGCCCAGTATACTTTTAATTGCCCACATTTTGAAATCTCCAAAATAATTCATGTATATATTTGATGGGATGCAACAGCAGAGCAGTAATGAGCGGCCTCTCTTCTAAGTATATATAATCAGAGTAAGAATCACAGATCGTGGATTCAAAAGGGCATTTTTACTGGAAAATTCCGCTGCTCAAAGGCTTCTTTGAAACCAAATAACATTGTCTATTAAAGTAAAAAAATAGAAATGTTGTTCACATTTGAAACAAAAGCATGTCTTTTTAATAAGATACTTATGTATTATGATTATCCTATTTATCCTTGTATATTAATACTACAATACTATTATTATTTACCTCTTCTTACTGTGTTTAAATATATTTTGGACATTACATAAGAATATATATTATTAATATTAAATCAAAATGATAAAACTAGATGCCAAAGCATGAAAAAAGCATCAAATTTAAGATGTACCATTATGTAAGCAATCTGAATTTTCAAGTAAACGCAATTTGATTCTAAAAATCTGAGCTTCTTGTTTTACAAAGTGATACAATGCCGAAATAAATCCATTTCTCAGATGTTGCATGAATTACAAGTAGCAATGCTTCCGTGCATGTGCTACATTTGGTTGTTGGAGTTACCTTTGTTATTGACCATCTAAAATCTTGGGCGCATTCCACCAATGCACTTACACTACCCACAATGAAAAAATTATAAACAATTAACCTTGTCTTGCATGCAGATGCTAATTTTCCAGGTTATATGGCAGCTGTAAGCACATAGTATGAGCGATCTATCTTGTTGGCAGCTGTTTTTTTTTTTATCGTTGTGACAGATTTTTGTTTCAGGATTGTTTGAGGAGAGAGAATAGAAGTGAGTCAATGTATTCGAACGAAAATGTATCTTGGAGGCAACCATTTTCTCCATGGCCAGCAATGACAATTACATTATTGAGAAGGGAATCGAGTAACCGCCAAGTTCAGAACACAGACTGCGGAGACAGCTCAAATACTGAGGAGAGAATCCAGCAAATCTTAGACTATTAACTATTTTTTTCAACAATGGACTGAACATGGCATTCTATTATGCTTATTGCACAGCCTAGTTGCCACTTTTGAGGTCATATAGGTGCACGGAGGAGGAAGGACATCTGCATTATGATGAAACTGTGTTGCCATGAATTTGCCAGAAACTCTGCATCTCAAAATGGACAGGGTTAAAGGTTTTCGATTTATATAATTTGAGTCAAGGTTAAAGGTAAGAAACTTATTGAAGGCATCAACACCTAATTCAATGCCCAATAATAGGGAATTGAAGGATCCTGGAGGATGCGTGCAGCTACAGGAGATATGTTCAAAAATTCAATTGATGATTAGTCCTGTTGCACGGGATGAAAACGTGAATTTAAAATGGACAATAGCAGAGTTAGAGGCGGCGCTAAATCTTGAACCATTCTTTACACCGCTCTGAGCCATAAGTGGACCTGAAGAGCAGGTAGGGGAGGCCGCCGAGAAATCCAAGAGGCTGCTGATAAATCCGTGAAAAAGAAGGAAGCCCGAGAGTTTATATATGGTGTCAGAAATCCTATGGCCAGAAATATTAAAGACAACTAATTTATTGTTTTATTTTGCAATGTGCTACAAGACTCGATTTTCCTTTTGGAGGGTAAAGAATATCTCTAACAGCTGCCTAGATTTATGTTCTTCCGGACCCTGGTAAGAGATTTCTTATGCATATGCTATATTTTCCATTTTCCTCTAGATAAAAGGTTCTTTTTTCTCTCAAAATTTATAAATTATAAGGATGAAAGCTTGAATGTTTAGTGTTATGACTAATTTTGGATGTATTAATTTTTAGTTATTTTTATGGTTAAAATTTAGAAAATATGAAAAATTGTAAACATAAAATTGGCCTATAACAAAAAAAAAATTGACACTCACAAATTTCTATAAAACTTAAAATGAAGAGATTTAAAAACATAATAACGTCATCAAATATTCATTTGACAGGCATAGAGGAAATGAAATTCCGGGCTTGAACGAAACCATTTATGTGAAATTCCAGGCCTGACCCAAACCATTTTTTATAAAGACCATCTTACCTGGTAAAATCTTACATTCCTGGAAAACTGAAACAAACACAAACAATTTCCAATGCGCTGATGGGCCATCTTGATTCTCAACCCGCAACGCGCTTCCTTTGGGAACAACGTCCGTTAAAGTCAGAGCCGCCGGTTTTGATCATCTCCAAAAATATAAATCAAGAAAATCAACCACACAAACAAAGCAACAACAAGCGAGTATAGGTGATGGCATATTCTCTGGAGAGTCCAGTCACTCGTATCAGTTTGTGGGTGTGCATCGTGGTCCTCGTTTATTTGAGGAGAGTAGGCGTCCACTGCTGCACCATTTCTCCTCCCACGGTAGTATGCTCGGGGGGAGAAGGGGGATGCGATATCTTCAACAATCAAGGCTTATGGGAAGACCAAGCCCCTTGCAGGGCGGCCTCCCCTATTTTTCCCACCACGGAGGCAGATCTCGTGGCCACCGTCGCTCAGGCTGTAAAGAGAAAGCAAAAAATGAACGTGGTCAGTGGATTAGCTCACAGCCACACCAGACTCGTCTGTGTTGGGGAAAGAGGGCTCATTATCAGCATCAGAGACTACGCATCCACCCCAATCGTTAACCCAACTGCGAAAACAATCACGGTTGAGGCGAGCGTCGTTATCCGAGATTTGCTGGACATGGCGGCCAAGGCCGGTTTGACATTCCCCACTTCCACTTCCTGGGACGGAGTGACGGCAGCCGAGTCTGTGAGCACCGGCGCTCATGGCAGCAGCCTTGTAGGTAAGGGTTCCGCCATTAACGAATATATTGTGGGCATGCGCTTGATAATCCCTGCACCCGCCTCGGAGGGGTACGCCAAGGTCATTGAATTGACGGAGAAGGATGAAGATATCAAGGCCACCAGATTCGCTCTCGAAACTCTTGGAGCCATCTCTAAGATTACCTTCGCTTTGCAGCCCATGTTCAAGCGCTTCGTTTCCTTTAGCCTGGAGGATGACGCTGGATTAGAAGATCGACTCGAGAGCTTTCTCAAGGGGCATGAGTTTGCAAATGTTTACTGGTATGTTGCCCATGGAAAGGCCATCATGGAAAAAGTGGATAGAGTTCCAGTAAGTATGCCTGGTGATGGGCTCAATCGGGCTTCCTACCAGCCCACTGTAATGTCCAAACTCGAGAAAAGCACCTTTCTCTTATCACCTATGTATTGTGCATGTTTCACTTTAGTTGTCTCTAAGAATTACATCTTTGCCTTTGACGAAAACTCGTAGGTATATGATGTGCATATAACGAGTGATATGTTCGGGCTAGGGTTTTGGTTAACCAAAACCACCTTGTAGAGGTTCCACTTGAAGCCATTTAATTTTTAAATGAAGTTTATTCTTCTAATGGATTTTAATAACTACCAGGTAACAGAAATATGTATAAGTTATTTGCAGACGGCGGGTTAAACCAGAGGGCTTATTTTTTCAAGGTAACTCTGTTGTTAATATAGATTCAGTCCTTTATTTGTACATACAAACACCACTCTAAGGGCAATGCCCAACTTTACATTTCGTCCACATATTAACAATAAGATCCTCAAAACTAAACATATGTATAGCAAGATACTACAGTTTAATGTAATGACTCTATTCATATCGGGCTACTGTACAACTTTTTTTTTTGTTGTTGTTTCATATAACCTACAAGCATTCTCTTGTATTAAAGACTGAAAGATGAAAATAAATGCACCTGAAACTGAAAATGGCAGATTGAATTGCAGTGCGACACAATTGTAGGGCCAGAGGCAGAAGTTAGACTCTATCCTACCTGCAAATAAAAGGTGTTCAACCAGTTTGGGTTCATCAAAAAAATAAAAAAAATAAAAAACTTTCCTTTAGAGGACAAGGGTGCCCACCTTTACTAATTGCTCGGATGCCAATGGTGCTAGTGAGGATGCGACTGAGTTTCGATCCGGTCGGGATGCTTCCCGGTTGACTGTTCCCATCTGATAGATTATGTGCTAATCCGTGCTTCTCTAGACCGTAAGATTGGTATGGCCGGGACCATAAAATCTGTCAGTTCCGGGCTTTAGATCCCACGGTACAATGTGTGATGTGCTTGGCGTTAGACTCTATCCTACCTGCAACTAAAAGGTAGTCTCTATCCATTGCAACTGAAAGCGCTGCAAGTTTGCAAGTTTGTGTGGTAGGAACATGAATAAAAGCGCTGGCAAGTTTGTGTGGTAGGAACAGGAATTCTCTGGGAGTTTGTGTGCAGCGAAACTTCAATGGAGAAAAACGAGAAAGATATGACCAGAAAGTGATAGATTTGGCCATACGCCGAGTACCTCTACTTGGATGTACCGTACTAAGTATTAAATGTTTGAATGATCTCAGCACGCCGCCGAGCTCTGAGACGTAGAAATCAAGGCATACGTCATCTTGTCGAGCACCGATGAAACCCTGCCAAAAAGACATTGAATTATTAAAAATTTTAATTAAAAAAACTTCGCCAATGTTTATACCATAGCCTTGGCAAATATTTCACCCCCTACCTCCGATTAATAGAGCTGCGCGAAAAATATAAACATCTCTATGTTTTTGGAGGCAATTAAAACATAGAATTTATTACTTATGCTCATGTGCAATAGATTTTTGGTATAAAATAAGCACTAAATTGTCACAAAATAGAATGGTATAGTCGTTCTCGCATAACTGATAAATGTAGATGAGTGCCTTTGTGGTTAGTAGTAGGAATGTTTATGATTTTGTTTGTACAGGTGCTTGTGCTTGACGGACTAGTGATTTAGGTTCAGATGTCTAAGGATTTAGAAGATTTCATTTTGAGGGTATTTTCTAAGGATTTAGAAGATTTCATTTTGAGGGTATTTTGTAGGTTGCGGTGGAACTTGCAAGGTTCCAAGTGGTCTTCCAAAGTAGCTTGAGGGTATACGTACGTATAATAATAAAAATTCACTTACTCAAATATATATATTTATTGAAGACGTTGTAATTCATAATCGCACATAAATATATTCATTGAATTTAGTTATAATTCCAATTATTAATGAGAGTTAATTATCCATTCAAAGTTGATTTTGATAGAAAACATAGATTTATACCTATAAGAGCATGTGAACTTTATATATCATATTTGAAGGCTCCAGGTTCCTGCAGCATTAAACGTTCAACCGCAGGCAAATAAACCAGAGGAATGTTCATGTGGGATTTCTCTAATCTGGCCGACGAATAAACCAGAGGAATGTTCATGTGGGATTTCTCTAATCTGGCCGATGTAAACTAACCTATGCAATACTCCATTGTTGTGGTAGTGAGCGAGCCCGCTGAGCAGCTGAAACATGAGCTTTTGATCCCATAAAAACAAACAAACAACCATGTGTATTAGCATGAGCATTTACATAACAATAATTCTCGCTGGATGAACAGGCTTTGATCAAATGCAATTAATTTCATGCAACATTTAAGGCAACTTGAACCTTGATTTTCATGGGCTTGTTAGTGCCATTCCTAAATCGTGTATTTGTTAAGATCAGACTCCATATATTCATACACAAGAAACAACACAGGCCTTCAATTCTTGTCCACACCAAACAACCCGCAGATCATAAAAACACGATTAGGCGGGTTCTAGTCGGGTCAATAAAACGATAAGTAAGCGTGGAAATGATTATGATATCAGAATGAGCGTACGTCCCCCAAGCTCGATATATCAGAAATGAGTTTCTATGACTGAGGCCGGAAGACCCTACGCTTTCTGCCTTATATCCTTCATGGCATCGGATCAATGCCTCCCAACTATTTTGTTTGCATCGGCCATCCGGAGGCAGGAGTAGCTCCTCATTGAGTTTTTAATTCTCGGGCATTGGCCAATCTTTAACAGACCGCTGAAGTACAGACACAGTGTGTTTGCTCGCACCCCATTAAACCATATGGGTATACTGTTTACACTACTACTCCAACTGAACACACACTAAATTTCACTGTCAAATGACTGAAACCCGTTTGTCAGAACCCCTGCTGCACGAACGAATGAAACCTGTTTGTCAGAACCCCTGCTACACGGCTGAATGTTGACGCCACCTCACCGCCCGCCCTTGGGCCACAAAATCCCAGGTTGGCGTCAGCTGTACGCAGCCAATAAAACTTGAGATAAATGCATTTTTAAATCAATTTTAAATAAGCATTAATAATGAATGACGCACCTTTCGCCGCCGAAATAGGAAGGGGTTATCGAGGTTGACATTATCAGCTGACATCCAATCAAAACTTAACAAATTAGCATTATTTAAAAAATTTATATAAATAAATTTTTTTTAACTATATACAAATAACCAAAAACTATAGAGTGGAGGAAAAATTTATAATCCTAGGTACAAATTAATAAGATTTGGGTGATATATATGATCCCCTTCGGAGACATAAAAAGTATAAACTAATCAAAGTCAAAGCTTTTAACATACCAAACGATTGCCATATAATCTATCGAAGACAGATATAAGAAGAAGTATGATATAATAAGAGATATGGTCATTCCACTTTTCTTTACTGAATTATTGAATTAATAAATACTTTAACTCTTTTGTCGTATAACGTGGAGTATATTTGACTTACTATACTTGTCATAAAAATGTCAAAAAGCAAGAAATATCCCTCCCTATCTTGAGATCCATTGTACCTATCACTATAAATAATTTATTAAAAGCAAAACCTTAATTAATTATTTATTTAAAACACATTTTTATATTACATAACTACTTCTGACTTCAAAAAATATTCGCTTAATATACTTTTTAAAAAATAATTTTATATATTAATTTTTACTTAATTTAATAATTATTAAAAGAAAGAGGTTAGGTGAAACCCTAACAATCTCTTTTTTAATTATATATTAAATATAATATAATGGTGGCAAATACTTTACAAGGATCGAATTCCAAGCATGAAAGATAGCAAACGCGCATTCCACTTTTACTTTGTCGGATTAAGAAATAGTTTGTCTTTTTGTCTTTTTGTCATGCACCCGTTCTATTTTGTTTTTTACACATTCCCCGCTTCTTTCTTTTGATCGAGAAATATTTTTGAAGCATGCGTTCCACTTTGTCTTTAAAATTTTTAAGGTGTATTGTACCGTAAATTAAGCTACAACTTTATATTGTGTTGTATTATAAACTAAATTATTAGTTATATTGTATTGTAATATATAACAAATTATTAATAATTTGTTTAATAATGTTATTAATAATGTTATAATACTGTCATATGATATGTGATAAATTAATAATTTTTATGTTAAGTAAATGATTGTTAATTCTTGTTAGTTCATTAAATCCAACCATTTTAGAGTTGGTGTGGCAAAGAATAAAAAATATTTTTTTTAAGAATTGTTTTTATATATTTACTAATTGTATTCCTACAAATTTTTTGAAAAAGTAGATAAAACATAATAAAAATGTTAAATAAAGTATTAGATTCGTAACTAGGTTTAGCCATTATGTTATAGATTACAATAACATATGTTGACTTTAAGTTAATATAAAAATTATAAAAATCATAATATATTAAAGATTTTATAAAATAATAAATTAATTTTTTGGAGCTAGCTTCCCAACATAGATGGATCAATACCTATAAATCTTTTGATACCCTCCTTGTTTATATATTTTGGACTATATAGCATATCAGGAATTTGTCCATATTTGAAGAACTTTCTCCAAATATTTCAATGGCTTACAATATCATATTGAAGTTATTTTCTATCTACCAAAGGAAGTAGGTTCCTCCTAAACATCGGAAGGTGGGTCTATTAAATTTCCAGGTTAATAGGCCAATTCTATTTTTTGACGGAGCTGCATATCTGGGTCTTTGTGCAGTAGGAGGGGTTATATATCTAAATCAAGATCATTACTTTACCTTTCGTCTTAGATGCGGCAGAGGCACAAACATGAAGGCAGAAATCCTTGCATTATGGATGGTCATTAGAGTGGTCAATATGTTTGGGCTGGTAGATGTGAAAGTTTTTGTTGATTCCCGAGTCACTATCAAATTGGCGAGGGGTGATTATAAGTTGAAGGTAACCTCATTAATCCATTGGTGTAACAGAATTCGAAGTGAAATCAATCTCTACCCACATTTATCACTTCATCATATATATAGCGAAAAAAACTCTATGGCTGATAAACTATCCAAACAGGCTCTTGAAGATGAACATGGACTGTTGATCTGGGAGGAGATACTAGATTCAAAGACCCAGACTCATGTATCTTATTATTTTCTAGACTAATTGCTACTGTGTGATGATGGTACCATTTTTGTATGCTGTTTATTGAGTCCTAGATATCAGTTTTGATAATGGGAAGGAGTAGGATTACATTTTTGTAATATCTGAACCATTTGAAGCTATAACATATTTATAAGCTATATGGACAATCGTTGTGCTATTTTATTTATTCTATAAATATCAATAGTATGCTTTTTTATGCTGAAAAAAAAAAAAAAAAAAAATTAAAAAAATTAAAAAAAAATAAAAATAAAAAATAAAAATAATAATTGAAATCTATAAAAGAGATTGAAAATATTAGATTTGATAAATATTAAAATTGACAAAAATTGGAAATCTATAAAAGAGATTGAAGATATTAGATTTGATAAATAGTAAAATTGACAAATAAACATTATATATTAAGAATAAGAAAGCCAAAACAAACTAGGGTTTAGTGGGAGATACCATGAAGCTAAATATAAATTATAAACTACACAATCTTGTTGGAAGATATAATAATAAAGTTAGGAGGTAATAAAAAGATGAAAAATTAAGATAGTGATATAATTAATTTTCCAGCGAATTGTGATATAATTAATTAGAATAATTAAATTTAAATTAATCAAATAATTTAAGAATTTTAAAAAAATTTAAAAATCATAAAATTATAAATTAGTAAAGATGTTTAAAAAAGGAATAATGTAATTATTAGTTCAAATTCATATTAATTTAATTAATAATGGATTTTTAAAATATATTGGAATGAAAAATTAAATAACAAGTGGAATTAGCAGCAAAGCTCTTTATTATTGCTTCTTAAAAATAAGAAAAAATAATAATAGTTAGATTTTTTATCGTATAAATTTTTATACTTAAAATTTAAACTTAATTATTTCTAGGACAAGATCTTAAAAATAAATATACATTTTTCCTTTCCTTATATTAAAAAATATATATTCATAAAGCATCTTCTCGTTAAAAATGTTTTTAAATAGGAATGTTGTCAAATCACCACAATGTCGTTTTAGCCGCTATCAAGCTTCAAATTTGAAGCCTTCAGGGCCCTTCAGAGGCCATTTTACACGTCATAGAAGGCCACTTCAAATTTTACCATGCAAAAAAAATTCAATGTCATGGTAAGCCCTTCAATAATTAAATTAACGACTACTGTTTAAAATTGCAACAGAAGGGTAGCTTCAAATTTCACCCATCCACAGTTTTCAGTGGGAAATTGGGAATGTGGCTACTAGCTAGGTGACTTGGGAGTGAGACTCGATTACTCTCCAATATCCACGTGTTCAATCATCCATGGATCATGGACCATTGGGCCTCTAATAATATCATTGACCAACTTATGTGGACGGGCTTACACTGAGTAGCCCATGGCTTGAACGCTTCTAAGTTCTAGTGTTTGGAGTGAGCGCTTACATGTTTAACAAATTTAATGGAAGCAACAAATTTATTAAACCTGGTTGGTGGATCATACCTGTTGTTGGCAATGGGCTTACCAAGTTACCAAGTTACCGGTTATCACATACCAATTCCTGAATTTTGACTCAGTGAGTTAATTGAGTATTCAATGTATAATATATTATGTTATTGTGCCCCGAATTTGGCATTTCAGACAAAATCCAAATTCCAGAAACTTCTTGTAATGTTGCAGGCTACTGCCCTACGTTTGATTTGTTGTATCAAGTTAATCCTACCATCTACGGCTCCCATCCTCACACCTTGTGTTTTCTTTGTTGTATCAAGTCAATCCTGCGGTTCCCGAGTCCCACCTTGTGTTTTCTTTGTTGTATCAAGTCAATGCTCGAATTCCATGCTTCCATGGCTCCGACCATCAATATATAATATTACAGGAATACAAACAAGTTTTTTCTTATACCCCTACTCCATTGTGGTCGAGCTACTTCCAAGTTCCACCCACCCTATCTCCTCCAGTTCTCCAAGAGAGTTTGCGGAGTGAAGCTGCCAATGCCAACCTGCCATAAACATATATAAAGAAATTCGTTTTCTTTGCGGAGCTCAACTTCAAGGTTGACTAGATTGCCGACATCCTATGAATTTACAGGTATGTACATCATTTTATCCATTCATGAACCCATCAATTATTTAAAAATTTTGTTATTTGATTAAAATTCTGTAACTTCAAAGTTCAAACACAATATTATTATTTGACTGAAATTTTGTTACTTCAAATGGGCCTTGAAGGCTTCAAATTTAAAGCCTGGACTCGAGAGTGGGTTTGTCACAAATATCTGTCAAAGGTTGTTTAGAACGGCATTTATCAATTCCCAACTGTAGCAACAACAACAATTGATTCTTTCTTCATATGTCCTGTGTATATGTATATGCATATGATTCCATGTGCTCCTTGCCTTGCCCTATTTTCCATTGTCGCTCGATCGAAGCTCTTGAGAATTTAGCTACCCTTTAACTTTCCTGAAATGGAGGGGATAGGGAAGACCATTGTTTTCACTCTAAAACCGAGTTCTTCCCTGTTCAGCTTCCACTGGTCACTATTGCATCCCTACGGGAAACAGGTTTGCGCAGTGCACCCCCCAGCTTTACCAAAAATCCTGGGGATTTGGGGAAGTTCTCACTCTGCCAACCTCCATGCATCTAGTTAATGAGTTAGATCAAGAATCCAGACTTTGTATCTAAAACTGTATTACATGAGCTATTTTCCCCAATTGCTCAATCGTTGAATCGACACCTTCCTCTAGTAAATGGTTTAATATTCTTGGTATTTAACAATATGAAGACCACCGATGCTACTACACTTACAATCCGCGTTCGACTGTACGAACTGGGACAAAAATGTTTTGTAATCTTGATTTTTAGAATGACAGTGCTACTTTACCTTTTGATTTTGTTACCCTTATCGACTGGTCTGGAATAAAACAAGAACTTCAACCATCTATGCATCTCCTCTCTACTTGGTCTACCTACGTTTTACTTATGCTTCACAAGTTACAACCCATCCTCTACTCCATCATACCATAGATTTAGTATGTATAACGAGATCTAGGGGGAGGGCTATAGAGAAGAGCATCCAGGGTCCTTAATTAGCTATTGAGAACAAACATTTCCTGGAGTTGGATAGTTCTCTTTGCTCAAACCATAACATAGCATGTAACATGTAAGGAGTGCTTAAACTTATTCTATCCCAAGTACGTGTGGCATTCATAGTGTTGAATGAAAAATTAAAACATATATTGTTGTCATTGGCATTCAAATTCTGTCATAGGGTACACAATTAGAGTGACAAAGAAACTTGCTATTAGTTTTCAATCCAATCCAACTTCTTTGTTGAACTGTTCTCTCTAATATACTTGCGTGAAGGAGGATTATAAATGGAAATGAAGTTGTTTGATAGAGGTGCATGAAAGTGAATTATGGTCCTCAATTCAACAAAGTAAAAAAAAGTTACCATTAAGATTCCTTCCCTTCACCTTTTTTACGGCCTTTCTACATACATCTCTATTGTTCACTAATTGAGTAACAGATAGAGACCAAACTCAACGTCTAATGTTTTTGGCTTATAAAACAATTTCTTCCTTTTTTTTTCTTACATTATCATTTTTTCCATTGTTAAGTAGGCTATAATTTATATTAGTTTGAAGAACGTACTAATTCACAAAGATTGAACTTTTCCAAGAATAAGCATCATGTTGCTTTTAGAAGAGTTGAATAACCCAATTCTTCATCGAGTTTGTAGTGTTTGAAGTAGCCTAGGAGCCCATTTTAAGAGGTATTAAATATTATTATATTGGTTAAAAGTTCAATTGGAATTGGGATAGCAAGCTAATTATAGCTGATGCAGAAAAAAAGGTTCTATGAATTTAGTTATGGCAATTCACACTCAACATTGGAAAGTGGATTTTCTATGTGTCTCCTAAGTTATGTTTCACTAATAAATTCCTCATGTTCAAGCAGATCATGAAAGAGTAAAATAGTATTAATTTTAGATGTAAGGATGAAAGTTGGATTGGAATGGGGTTAGCAAGTTAACTGTATTATTATACTCATTAAAAGTTTAATAGGCAAGATCAATTTGGGAAACCGCTAAGATGAAAAAGGTGGCATAGTGACCTAGAGACCCAGCCGCTAGATCGGGGCGAAGTATGATTGTGTTATATAACATAGTATGGTTGTGTTATATAACATATATAACGTTCAGTGCTCAACTTTACTAAATAAGTAAACATTGAAATTTTGATGTACTAGTACATTTTCAAATGAAAAAAATGACTTATTTTTACATGGCAACATTGAAGGGTTCAATATCTCATAGCCCTTCAAAGTGAAATGGGACCCCACCCTTCAAATTTGATCCCTCGCCGCTATCTCTCTAGAATTCTCGTTAAAAAAGTTGCGACTCGAAATTTAGCCTGAATTATTTCCCATGCCAAGATCTTAAAAATAAATATACATTATTCCTCGTATTAAAAAAGATATATGTCTAAAGCATCTTGTCATTCAAATTTTTTTTAAATAAGAATGTTGTCAAATTAGCATGCCTTTTAGCCACTATCTATATAGAATTCTCGTGAGAAAGTTGGCCACTCAACTTTATATATTCTTGGTTTTTTAAGTAATATATAGAATTCCTTATATTCTTAGTTTTTTAAGTAATATATAGAATTCTCGTGAGAAAGTTGACCACTCAACTTTATATATTCTTAGTTTTTAAGTAATATAATGCTTAAAGATAAAAGATTATCTAATTTAAAAATTAAGAATATGATTTTTTTAAATAATTTTTTGTTTATAATGCCACGTATTTTTGGAAACTGTGTGCATTAATTTACTCATGTTAGCAGTTCCATCTTACTGCTGTTAATTTAGCCTGAATTATTTCCCATGCCAAGATCTTAAAAATAAATATACATTATTCCTCGTATTAAAAAAGATAAATGTCATTCAAAATGTTTTTAAATAGGAATGTTGTCAAATTAGCATGCCTTTTAGCCACTATCTATATAGAATTCTCGTGAGAAAGTTGACCACTCAACTTTATATATTCTTAGTTTTTAAGTAATATAATGCTAAAAGATAAAAGATTATCTAATTTAAAAATTAAGAATATGATTTTTTTTAAATAATTTTTTTGTTTATAATGCCACGTATTTTTGGAAACTGTGTGCATTAATTTACTCATGTTAGCAGTTCCATCTCACTGCTGTTGTGTTAGTAGTTCGATCTCAAATTAATGTCAAATCAAATTAATGACGGGGGTGGTTGCTTTAACTGTGTGATCTGGAATATTGAGTTTATAATGTTACGCATGGTTAGAATTTGATGAGAATTGGAAGTAATAGAAGACATGATATTTAATGTTATTAATGAAACATGATGTATGAAAACAAGATGGTAAGCAAATGTTTTTTTAAAATTTTGTAATTTGAAATTGTTTTTTATTTTTCAAAATGTCACATCTCGGGTAATTAATCAATTCATGGTGCTAACCAATCATAAAACAAGAAATTTAATTTTAAAATATTTAATAAAATCATTTTCATTTTCAAAATATTAAATTTAATATACAATTATTAAAATACATTTGAAAACATAATAATTTTTAAAATTATCAAACAAAAATAATAATACTAAATAGTAGCAACCCATTGCTATATTATCTGTAGTAATAATAATAAAGCAAAAGAGTTTTATTATATAAGTAAGAGATTATAAATAAAATTAATTTAAATAAAATTTGAATTAATAAATATATAAGAAATAAAAGAGAAGAGGTTTATACAAGAATTAGTTTAAGTTAATAATATTAATAAAGATTTAATATGAGTTGATTAATGAATAGAATTTAGTTAACCTTCATAAGAAAATATTATAATTTACTTAAATTATAAAATATACAATGGAGGTAATAATTGAACAAATTTAATAGTAAGATTAAATTAGAATAATTAACCACATATAAATGTATTAGGGAGAAAAAGCTTTAAAAATTAATAACCACCACCATAAAATAAATACAATTAAAATTTTTAAATCATAACTAATAACAAATATATTCACCTATTAAATTTTCCATACACAATATCATATATAATTTTATATACAAAGTAAATCTATCACCAAATGACATTTAATACAACTATGTATAAAAAATTATAAAAAATAAAAACATTTAAAACTATGAAAACAATGTAGCTATTCTCTCACGACAATTATTACTAATCATGAGTCACATATGTAATCTCATGTACGAATAAAAATTATTACAAAATAGCATTTAAGATATCTAAAACTTTTTAGTAAAATTTGTTTTGTTTTAATTATTCTTCCATTATATGTAAAAAAAAACTTATTTACATTAAATACTTTATTGGTTCCTCTAATATATATATATAAGTATTTTTAATGCATTTATTTAAAAACTTATCACTTTATGTAGAATTTATTTTTGAAAAATAAATCCATAAAACAAGAGAAAGTGATATCTTATTTTTATGATGATGATACCACACTTCTTTTAATATTTAACTTTCTCATGAGAGATAAGTTAATTATAATTTATTATTTAATAATATTATAAAATGCATAAGCATAAGCATATATATTCTCACATTATTTAGTATTCCAAAAATTTAGAGAAAAAAAAAAGGTACTTGTTCGGTTTGAGCTACCCATATTTGGTGGAAATATTTTAGAATTAAGTAAATTATAAGAGCCATGAAAAATAGGTTACAGGGGTGAGAATACATGTGTGGCTTTCATAATTCATATTTTGGGCATATTTTGTGATTAAATATTTGATGGTTGTAAGATTGTAAAGTGGAAGCTCAGAAAAGAGATAAAAATAAAGAAACTCAAATCTAGATACTAGGCTTGTCCATAATCCAAGTTTACACATTATGATTTCACGTTTAAGCCTTACGCAAACCATAATATTCTCGGTGCTTTTTCGAAAATAGTCGGATTGGCATCTTGTCGTAATTTTTGACAGGAATTTATTTATTTTATTACTTATCCGGTCTCCTCGATTCTTTAAATCAACAGTTGACTGAGTGAATAGGGAGGAGCTGCAGAGACTTTAAGACCAGTCTGTCCACTGTCAGAGACGCACGACTCTTTATGGCATAAGGTATGGCCATCTATGGATCGAGGATTTGGATTTTTTTCCAGCGTGTGCTTCCTCACCAATTTTCGGCCATCATCGGGATCACGCCATCACGTTGCCCCCTCACGCTTTGTTGTAGCTATCAGTTCGTATTTAATGCAATGTCGACGTCTTCATTCTTTGGAACGCCCTTTGGGAAGGCGTGGGATATGGGGCACTCAAATCACCCCGTCCCGCCGCCAAGGACCCACCCCCGTTGTGCTTCAACCCCGTCCAACCCCGTCCACCGTCCACCGGATACAGGACCCGCCACAGTGGCGTAAACACCTCCCTGCAACGTCCTACCTCGCTCCATCCATAATCAATGTACCTACGATAGATTAGACCACAACCACACCGCGCCATACCTTTCAGATTTGAAATTTGAATTATCAACCGCGCCTTTCTTTCAACTCGTATTTGTTTGAAAACTGTAGAGTAATGCACGATCAACTCCCTCAGATATTTGGCAGAGGAAGAGGCTCTGAGTTTTCATCGTCGTCTATGGTGCTCAAATAACAACCGCATTCTCCATAATGTGTTCCAGCGCCAAACCTCTGTATTTTGTGAACCTCTATAGTACACTATGTTGTATTCTCAAACTTATGCTAAAAAAATGGGTGTTTCAAATTGTGAATTCGTAAAAGATGTCGTGTTCTCAAAAATATGCTCAGAGAAATGTCTCTTCATGTGTTAATGACGGTTACTTTGGAAAACGCTCACAAATTGTCATTATTTTCATTGCAATTTAAGCTACTTTGATTTTGATGATATGTGGGTAAAATATGTAACAGAGAGAAGGCTGCAAAACTCTTCACACAAATATTCATACCCTGCTACCTACCTACTAGATTTCACGCTATGACGTAATGCATCCTGATTGTGTCGAAAACCTGAGTGCTTGTGACGTGACACATCTTTGGATTGCCGGATAAATTGTTGTGAGAAGGAGATCCAAATCGAATTTCAACTTACAATTTAGGGAATCATCAATAATACCTATAGTTGTGTGCTAATTGATTTGAATTGGTAAATGTGTTAACACTTTTACTTTATCATAACACGTCTCATTTTGTTGGATCGATTGGTTAAGAAAACCAGGGCATCTTCCCACTCCTCGGTCTATTTGGTTCTGCACAGGTTCTGTTATGTTACAGATTCTACAGTGGGGCTGATGGCGATTTGTGGGAATCTAACGTTTCATATCTCTAATTGGATTCAGCCCGTATAACTGTTTGAATTTCTTCATTTCTTGAATGCAAATTTCCAATGAAGTTCGTTGTGTACTTGAAGAAGAATCATTACAAATTGGTGGGAAAATGTGTATAAGAAGAATGAAACTCTAGTAACATTTGCCTCATTGAATTTAAAGCTGAGGATATTAACAATGGGTAAATAAGGGATATAGATTGGATTCAGTATGGGAATGGAGAGCAAGCACTGGAAAACGTTTGATTTCTTTTGTAGCAGGGTGGAGGCTGGAAATATTTGAACACAATTTTTCATCCCCTGCTTCTTGCTTCTTTTGGACTTCTGCTCTATGGATAAAGCCATACTGATTATCTCGAACACCTTTGAGCTTGTGACACCACACAACCTTGGATAGGTTGAAATTCCAATTTTCTCCAGAATTTCAATTCCATGAAGGGTTTCTGTATTTTGTTGGAATTCCAATTCTTTGAAAGGGTTTCTATAATTCAACCTTTTCCTTGCTCTTTCTCTGACTTTTGTTTCACAGAACATTGTAGAAATTTTAGATTAATACTAATAAAAGGAGTATCTCATAGTTGTTAAATTTGCATAATCTTTGTACCTTTGGGCTATTTGAAGATGCTGAATCTACTTATGCATTAAAAAATGAACATAATTTATACACTTTAAAATTCAAATTTTGGAGAAAAAAAATTAACGAGTCTAGAACCTCTAACAAATAATTTTTTTGTAATCCAAATTAATATAAAAAGTTCCAAGATGGAGAAAGCTTGATTCCCATGAATGTAAAGAGTTACAAGGTAGCTAAAAAGAGCATGCTCTCAATAGTTTATGCTTTGACTAGCTAATGATATTGGTTTGGTTGAACATTTACTTGTTTCCTCAAAGAATATTTTTATCTATATTGTCATTTTGAAGCATTATACATGGGATGTATGAGAAAAGAGATGATTCTCTTCTTATAATTTATCATTTAGTAAGTCTGCTAATTCAACATTGTACTCATGTGAGATGTTGGTGAAATTCATGATAAATTGTTTTGATCTCTATTATGTAACAGTAATTATTTATGGGTTGATTAACTAATTTATGTTTTGACTATATAATGTTATTGTCTTGACATATTGATTGAACATTTACTTGTTTTTCAAAGAATATTTATATCTATATTGTCATTTTGAAGCATTAGAGTTATACATAGGATGTATGAGAAACCATATGCTTTTCTCTTCTAATAGTTTGTCATTTAGTTAGTATCTTAATTCATCATTGTACTTATGTGAGATGTTGGTGAAATTCATAAATTGATTTGATGTCTATTATGTAAAAGTAATTTTTTATGCTTTAACTATATAATGTTATTGTCTTGACATTCTTCACATATTGATTGAACATTTACTTGTTTCTCAAAGAATATTTATATCCATATTGTCATTTATATCCATATCACGTAATCTAAATATGTTAAATAATCTAAATAATTCCCTTTTATCCAAAAAAAAAAACTCCTTATCATAGTGGAAATGACCGATTTTATAATTAGGGAATCTCCCACTTCCTTGTCCCAATCTATCAACAAGTCTTCCATGTTCCAAACAACAAACTCAACAATTAATGGGATGTCGTGGGTGTTAAATTGTGGTCGAAGATGAATGGCTTCCTCCCTTATTTAAACTTTTTGCTATGAAAATTTATCATCCCATGATATTGATAATACTCCCTGATATCGATAATACTCCCTTCAAGTGCCCCAAAATGGAATGATTTAATACATATAAGCCCTAGGTTAGTGCTTTCTAGGGTTGTGAACCATCATGCATATGAGACTAAGTTTTGATTATCCTTCTATGGTGTATAATTCAGCTACATATTTTGAGTAAAAATTCCTTCCACCACCCATCTGCACCTCTCACGAGCTTTCAAGCAAGCTCAAATCCCTAAACTTGACCCGTTATATGCAAATCATTTACACCTAGACCACCGTCTTGTTTAGAGAGTTTAATTGTGTCCCAGGACTTTGAAATCTCTTATCGGGGCCGTTATTTTTTTCATTTATTTATATTTGTCTTCCCTTAAAAAAATGTGTCATTTATATATCTAAATTGTGGATGATATGCACTTATGTAAATATTCAATCAAACTTGTATGTTTTTGCATAAATCTCATTTTATTATACTTTGTTTCTTATGATAATGTCATATGGGTAGTTAAAATATTTATTAGAAATCTAGTAAAACATTTGTTACTATGTGTTTGTATTTTGATAATTTAATGTATTGTATGAGACATGTAATAAACATATCGGTATCAAACATATTGTGCTCCGTTTATATATGATATTTTATATGTATTTTGTTACTCTGCTTGTATTTGCAATCTTCATATAATGTGAGTAAATAACTGAGACTTTAACTTTACTAAAATAATTTATATATTTAACATCATAGATGATTTGCAACAATGTGGTTAATTAGTTAAAATGATTATATTTTTAGTAACCTTATGAGTGTTATTATGTGTAATGTTTCCATTCAAATAAATTCCAAAATGAGAAAATTCCACCAACCTACTAGTTTCCTAGATTGGGGTGGAGACATTAAAATTGGAATAAGGAGACTAATAAACCCAAATGGACTAATAAGGAGACTCATAAATTTAATTTTACCTTTTCTTACTCTATTTTTCTATTTATACTCACATTTTTGGATTATTAAGATAAGTAAAATAAAACATTTGTTAAATATGTATTTGTATCGATGAGGACAATATTTTATTTCATTTGATTATGTATGATGTGATGAATGTATCATTAGATGGAAGATAACAAATACATATTTGTTAAAATTCTTTGTATGAGAATGCGATTTTTAAAATCCTACAGTTATAAAAAGAATGCTTTGAGAAAACATAAAATCAGATGGAAGATAACAAAATGTTAATTACAAAAAAAAAAGTTAACTAGAATACTTTTTGCATAAACTGATCCATTGAATAGAACTCATTCCCCATCAACCAATCATTAACCTACTAACTATTTAACAAACATAATGTAACGTACCCCACATTACACATAAACATATCTGCAATGTATGACTATAAACCCATGTAATTAAAAAAATTCTTTTAAGCATCCAATTAACAGCTTTATTAATCTCATTGTTTGCCCATAAGCATAATTCATACAAAAGAATCTCAATCAGGCATTCAAACTTCGTAACTAGGTTTATGCCTATCATTCTATGAACAAGACAAGAGCCATCCATTCACTAATGAGGTAGTGACGGCGTAAGCATACATTTAATACATAAACAAGTTTTAACCATACATATTTCACATGCGAGATCCATAATCGAGGTTTCTCATGCAATTGAAGGAAACATCATTCAAGAGTACAACCTTCTACACAGGCTTAAGCATAACATAATTATGGCTTACATATAATTACACCTTCATTTAACATTTTGAACACAATAAGCATAATAAAACACATGAACACTATAATTTATACATAGATACACTTATCTGAAATTCACATGAATATGGCAACTGGATACATGTGAGCCATGCTCCACCCAACCTTAGAACTTGTCCATCCTATACTATTTCAGCTCCCAAGTTCACCCTCGAGCTGAGATCCAGACATTAACCAAAGATATCTCACCAATTTTTCCCCAACTCACTCTCATATTCTAAGGTGGAAATAACAGGGATAAATATATACACAAGGTTCAACAACACAAGAGTTTGGTAACCAATTCCTTGTCAATTCCGCAATTGACCCACCGAAGTTCCTTCCCAAAACGCACAGCGACACATTTCACTGCAAATGTCGAGATTCCCTCTGGGTCTCATGCTTAATTGCCAATTGACCGGTGTATGCAACCAAGGGAAATCTTGGCCAAACGATTTAACTCAACAGTTTGGGTTCAGGTTCATCACATGGATTCTTCCCCAAGTTTTCTTCACTCTTTGAGAACTCGAAACACAGATTGATCCTCTTAACTGTCCGTGTCTGAAATTCCTTCCCGGATTTTCACACTTCTCCTCCATTCTGCAGACACCGCACCCCCCCCTGTGTCTCTGCGTGCATCCTCCTGGACTAACGTCCAACCACCCAGGCCGTGCATACAACAACTTGTCCCACTTCCGCCTGGATCACCGAGGAAACCCCGTGTCCTCCTTTAGGATCCCACGTGGCTATCCCAAAGGAACACGTTCCTCCATCCATAGTCACAGTTACAATTAGCCACTAATCTCCACATTAAATCATAATTAATAATAATTAATTATTAGTTAATCCCCCACTAAGAATATGGCTTAGGAGTATGGGTTTTGGGTTTATCATAAGGTTTATAGAACAAGGGTTTAGGGAAAAAGGTACATAAGTCAACCTTACCCCCTCACAACCCTTGGTTAATATCTGGATATCCTCTTTAGCATTTTGCTCCTCATGCAGCCAACTGTTTTCTTTATTAAAATATTATCATGCTATGTACATACTCATAGCCACAATGTTCAAATTACAATAACAGCTCTAACCTGGGCCAGGGGGTGTTACACATAACCTAAAAGCAATATCTCAATAATTTTCTAGTTTGTTAATCACTAACTCACCAACTCTCTCATCCCCAAACCTATTGGATTATCAGTCATATAACCCAATAACCATGAAATCATAAATTCTTAACATAATATTTCCCATCATCCCTAAATCACTAGTTCCTAATTAATGTAAACCCTATGGATCTACATATCAAAGTTACACATAAAAAACAATTCGTATTCACACTAAACAAACTTAAATTTCAATACATGAGACAAAATATAAGATCATAGAACATGTTTTTCTATTATTTATTGATCATTTGGTTAATGACCAAAGGCTTTATTATGATACATAGGAGCTTTTTTTCCTTAGAAATCCCCTCCACAACAAAAGAAATAAACCCTATTCCTAAATGTAACTTCTTATTGGCAATTTTGTTTTAAAATCATTAGACATTGGGAATTTGGTTTCTCTAAAATATTTCTTGATTCTCCTTTTTAGATATTGCTTGATCTCCTCCTTCATTGATCTCTTTCAAACTCATATAAATACAGTTGGATAGCTTCCATAACCAACCCTAAAACCTCAACATACATATTAAGTAAGAAAAATTAGATTGATGACTCCTGAAACCCTTTGAACATGAAAATTTTGAAACATATTCAAATGAATTTATTCATATACCCCAACAAACATTAAATCATGTGATAGTATCTTAGGAAGTAATCGTGATTAGCATTCTCCATGTTAAAACAAGGTACAAATATGCAAGATGTGGATTAGGTAAATGCATGCTAGTTTGTATAGTAGCATGGCACATGTAATCCAAAACATTTTTTACAAGGCCCATGTTACACACTTTCTAAACAATGCAGATACATATAATTCACAAAAACTTCCCTTTGAGCAATTTTGATAGAAATGCATGCCAAACTTTATTTTCTTTACAAATTTCTAGATTTTGAATTTGAAGGCTAAAAATTGATGTATTGTGAAAATACTAAATGATTTGCCTTTAACACAATGAGATAAATAATAAGATTAACCTTTTACTCTTTTTTTTAGTTATATACATTGTGTCAAAATAATTCAAATAGAAATGAACACTTATTTATCACATACATTATCTATATTATTCAAAGAAAAATATAATTCACCACTATATGAAAAATTATATATATTACATCAATCTCATTCAAATACAAAATATAAAATACAAAATTTTACATATAGTATATTCATAGGAATTTCTTTATAAATCTTGTTGATTTTGAATTAACTTAAAATACAACATTGCATATGTGTAAAATCATACACAAAAAACATGACACAACACATCAAGAAAACAACTACATAAATTTAGTGTCTACTTCATTTCTAAATAAACTTCAATTTTTAGAGTATTCTTCATCAAACATTTTTAAAATATAATGCTTTTAATAAACCTTCTTTTAAATGAATTATAAATTAAAGAATATGAAATACAAATTGATTAGTTTATTAAATATAATTTTAAAATAAATTTCCATAAGGTAAACATAATGTCATTGGTTTGAATGTTAAGGGTCATTTTAAATAAATCATAAATTAAAGATTCCAATTACAAATCTATCAATTTATTAAATACAATTTTAAGATAAATTTGGATGAATACAATGTCATTGGTTTTTATATATTAACTAAGTGTTTTCATTTTTATTGTAAAATTCTAAAGTGCAATTTATTTTCTTTCTAAAAAGCATCACATTTGTTTACATGAAAATTGATACTATGATTTACAATTACAAAAATGTCATCACATTTGAATTATTTTACTAAAAAAACTCACTGTGTCTTTTCATAATTATGACTCTTTTATCAAAACATTATTCATCATAAATTACTTTGCTATAAATGAATCTCCATCTACCTTCTCTCTATATATTAAGCTTTGTCAAGTACACTCCCCAACACTGCTCACTCCCTCTTCCACATTAAAATAATAAATCTCGAAAATACAATATTTAAAAAAAAAATAGTGAATAAAAAGAAAGAAAATTTTAAATGAAGTATAATTTTAACTCTAAGTCAAAATAAATACACACTTTTACAAAATAAAAATCTAATCACTTTATTATGAATTTCATGTAACATCCCATATTAATTGAGAGACTTACTAAATGGCAAACACTATAAGAAGAGAAAAACATATTTTTATTATGCATCCTATGTATAACTCTAATGCTTCAAAATGACAATATGAAACACTATAAGAAGAGAAAAACATATTTTTATTATGCATCCTATGTATAACTCTAATGCTTCAAAATGACAATATGAATATAAATATTCTTTAAGAAACGAGTAAATATTCAATCAATATGTCAAGACAATAACATTATATAGTCAAAACATAAATTAGTTAATCAACCAATAAATAATTACTTTTACATAATAGAGATCAAAATAATTTATCATAAATTTCACCAACATCTCACATGAGTACAATGTTAAATTAGCAAACTTACTAAATGATAAATTATAAAAAGAGAATCATCTCTTTTCTCATACATCCCATGTATAATGCTTCAAAATGACAATATGGATAAAAATATTCTTTGAGGAAACAAGTAAATATTCAACCAAACCAATATCATTAGCTAGTCAAAGCATACAATCTTGAGAGCATGCTCATTTTAGCGACCTTGTAACTCTTTACATTCATGGGCATCAAGCTTTCTCCATCTTGGAACTTTTTATATTAATTTGGATTAAAAAAAAAAAATTGTTAGAGGTTTTAGACTAGCTAATTTTTTTTCTTCAAAATTTGAATTTTAAAGTGTACAAATTATGTTCATTTTTAATGCATAAGTAAATGAAGCATCTTCAAATAACTCAAAGACACAAAGATTATGCAAATTTAACAACTATGAGATACTCCTTTTGCTAGTATTAATCTAAAATTTCTACAGTGTTCTACGAAACAAAAGTCGGAAAAAGAGCCAGGAAAAGGTTGAATTATAGAAACCCTTTCAAAGAATTGGAATTCCAACAAAATACAGAAACCCTTCATGGAATTGAAATTCTGGAGAAAATTGGAATTTCAACCTATCCAAGGTTGTGTGGTGTCACAAGCTCAAAGGTGTTCGAGATAATCAGTATGGCTTTATCCATAGAGCAGAAGTCCAAAAGAAGCAAGAAGCAAGGGATGAAAAATTGTGTTCAAATATTTCCAGCCTCCACCCTGCTACAAAAGAAATCAAACGTTTTCCAGTGCTTGCCCTCCATTCCCATACTGAATCCAATCTATATCCCTTATTTACCCATTGTTAGTATCCTCAGCTTTAAATTCAATGAGGCAAATGTTACTAGAGTTTCATTCTTCTTATACACATTTTCCCACCAGTTTGTAATGATTCTTCTTCAAGTACACAACGAACTTCATTGGAAATTTGCATTCAAGAAATGGAGAAATTCAAACAGTTATACGGGCTGAATCCAATTAGAGATATGAAATGTTAGATTCCCACAAATCGCCATCGGTCCCACTGTAGAATCTGTAACATAACAGAACCTGTGAAGAACCAAATAGACCGAGGAGTGGGAAGATGCCCTGGTTTTCTTAACCAATCGATCCAACAAAATGAGACGTGTTATGATAAAGTAAAAGTGTTAACACATTTACCAATTCAAATCAATTAGCACAAAGCTATAGGTATTATTGATGATTCCCTAAATTGTAAGTTGAAATTCGATTTGGATCTCCTTCTCACAACAATTTATCCGGCAATCCAAATATGTGTCACGTCACAAGCACTCAGGTTTTCAACACAATCAGGATGCATTACGTCATAGCGTGAAATCTAGTAGGTAGGTAGCAGGGTATGAATATTTGTGTGAAGAGTTTTGCAGCCTTCGCTCTGTTACATATTTTACCCACATATCATCAAAATCAAAGTAGCTTAAATTGCAATGAAAATAATGACAATTTGTGAGCGTTTGCCAAAGTAACCGTCATTAACACATGAAGAGACTGTTGAGCCCAGAATTGTCCCTTTTTAATCATCTTCAATCATCTTTCCTGCCCCTGTCTTACACCATTTATCATGCCAATTAGACCTGTTGTCCTCACTTTATTTCCCCAAATTACCAAGGTATGATTGATCATTGTTTTATTTTATTAATGCTTATGATTGTGATAATTAAAGCTGTGCATCTCTCAATTGTGCTAACATGTTACGATTTATGAAGGTAGTTGAGATAAATGGACTGCAGGAAGATCGGGGCTAAATAAGTCGTGAAAGAAGGGATGTTCGTTGCTTGAAAAGGGATCCTCGGGGCTCGAATCATCAATTAAGGCATAGCTGTGACAGGGCAGCTGTCACAGAATGTGCTATCTTGAGTATGTTGCTGCTCGAGTCTAGCTGTCAGCTGGAAGGAGCGCCACTCTTGGGTCAAATGATAACTTTCTCATATCTGGATGTTTCTGTTCTTCCACGTATTGTAACAGCTAGTTATTTAGGGCGCCTGAAGATCAGAGATCTTCATGGCTTCCCGATTATAGGATTAGATGTTATGATTTGTATAAATATGGGGGAGTTGCCTCGACCCAGGGGTTGAACAACAGATAATCATTTTTATTGTATTAGCAGCCGAGCAAAACTGTGTACTCATTCTTCTGTTAATATAAGGGGTTGCTTCTGAGCTAAAAGAATTTGTGTTGTTCAGCCAGCATCTCTGTGTGAAAGCTGGGCCCGTCTTCCACAGAGATTGCTGAGTTAAAATAGGATTTTGAATTCATTGTTGTGTGATGCTTTGTTCTTTCCTTTTGTACGCAACAACAATATTCATTGTGTGGATTTTCAGTATAGTTAAAGATTATATTTCTGTGAGATTGGTGAATGGTGTAGAACAACAGTCGACTGAGTAAGGTTTGCTTTATTCGTTTCATTTGCAGTTATACACAGCTGTGTTCATCTTACAGATAAAGTTGTGATCCCATGAGTCCTGGCAATTTATCTTTTCTGTTATGATCGTTGATTTCCATTCTGCAATTCAATTTCTTAGAATAGTTGACTCAATCTGTTGCAATTGGATTTCTAGATTAATGTTCAGTTTATGCCTTATGATTTCCAGAGTGATTAGATCAGACAAGTGATTATTCTGGAATACGAATGAAATTTCTTTCCTACAATTGTTGATTAGATCTGATACCATTTCTTATTGATGCATGATAGAGAGGAATTGAAGTATAGCAGTTAGAAGGCAATTGGGATTGCATAGATTTTTGGGGATGAACATGGATGATAGAAGATAAAAGTATTCACTTCTAATGGTTTGGTGTTTAAGCATATATTGTGCACTTATCCTTTGAAATAAGAAGACTTCCTCGGGTTGACAATAAATTCATATGCTCTGTGTGTATTGGTAACAATTTATCTGCATATAGAGTGCTTGACATTTTGGCGCTGTTGCTGGGGAAGGATAAAAATTAAACATTGATCTTTAGTTGCATCTGATAATTGTTTCTAGTCAGTCTTTTCTTTGTTGAAATGATTTGGTTCGCATGAATACAAGGAGGGTAAAACGCAATCACCTCCCAACTCCCAAAACCCCACAAATTACTAACAGCGCAGGTGGTTCGGGTCGTGGTCGAGGACAACAATTGGGCAGAAGAACATTCATCGACGATCTTGTTGACAGAACTGATTCATCCACCAGGGCTTGTCATCAAGAAACTCCTATCAGACGAAACCCTGCTGATTTTGGAACGTCAACGTCTACGGTGGAGAATACAGGAGCAGCCGTGACTCCCTCATATACCCCTTCTAAGGAAGGTACAGCTGACGCAGCTGTCACAACAGAATACGCAGCTGTCACAACAGAATACGCAGCTGCTACAACTGAAGAATACGCAGCTGCTACAACTGAAGAGTATGCAGCTGCTACAACTGAAGAGTACGCAGCTGCTACAATTGAAGAATACGCAGTTGTTACAACTGAGTAAAAGAACGCAGGGACGAACGAAGAAGAGGATATAGAAGAAAAGATGAATAACAGGCATGAGAACGAAGAGGAAGAGGCAATGGTAGAATACCATCATGAAAATCACTCCCTACCAGAAGGAACTACGGCTACATTACAATTTCCAATTCAGCAGCTAGAAGGGACAGCTCCTATGAAGAACATTTCACCATCAGTGTTGCCTCACTTCCATGGCAGGGCGGCAGAAGATCCAGACGAATTCCTTTTTGAATTTGATATCCTCTGTCGCAGCTATGATTATGTCACCGATGCCCAAAAGCTGAAACTTTTTCCCGCCACCCTGAAGGACAATGCATTACGATGGTTCATGAGCCTTGGGGGAGGAACTGTTGCTAATTGGAATAAGATGAAGCAAGTATTCCTGGAGAAATATCAAGAATATTGTAACACCAGGGACAAAAGAGAGGAATTATTCAAGATGGTGCAGAAGGAGGATGAAAGTCTGGAGGATTCTGTAGAAAGGCTGTTGTACAATGTGCAAAGAGCCGGACAGACAAACATGGGGCTGGACGTGCTCAAGATCATCTTGCTTCGAGGGATCAGGGATCATTGTTTAGACATGTTAAATCTGTTAGGAAAGAGAGATATCTCCAAGGAACCTTTTGAGACGATTTTGGAATTATGTAAGAGATACTCCAGGGGATCTTCCAGGAATAATAAGCGGGATAAATGGGATAAGCTGGAACGTGATGTCTTCGACAGAACTTAGAAGTCATCCAATGGAGGAGCTACACGTGCAGAGATAGGTAATCTCCTTGAAAATTTTAAAACCGAAATGATGAGCTCCATCTCTTCGGAGATTGATGTCTTGAAGGAAAAACAAAGACAGGCAGTGGAAGATCTCACTCTAGGTGTGTTCTGTCCCCGATGTAGAAAGAATCATCCACTGAAAGAATGCCCTCTTGACAAAGTAGAAGTATGTCAGCTGTGTGAGCTGAACCATGACATGAAAGAATGTCCCACACTTCCCCAAGTGAAGGCTGTCCTGCAGGCATCAACTCCAGAAGTGGAATCAGCCTATTTCATTGCACAAAAGAAACCTTGGCAGCCTCGAAATCAAGGTATGCCTCTGGACTCGTTTCCATTTTTGAATAATATGAGCAATTGGAATAATAATATGCAAAATGTGAATACAAAATTCCCTTCAAATTATGCTCAGTGGAATCCTTCCCAACCTGCAATGCAAAACTTTAATTCATGGGGTCCTTGGGCACAGCCACCACATCAACCTATGTCGTGGTCTCCTGGGTGGAGGAACTTCCCTCTTGGGAATCAGTTCCTCCAACCACCTCCACCTCAACAGTCACCATATTCTCCTCCATACCCTCAATTTCCTCAATATCCTCAATACCCACCTCAGCAGTCGCAGCTACAGCTGCAGAATAATCCTATTCCTAATATACCAATACGGGCTCAGCTACCTGCCCAACCTAATCCTAACCCGAATAATAAAACAGTCCATCAATTGGAAACTGTCAATATGTCGGCCTACTCTCTCTCCTCTGTACCTTGTAACGATATTCGGTTACGATCTGGGAAGATAATAGAACCGGTAATTACAGAAGATATTCCACCTTCTGTGCATGAAAAAGGAGAGAGTTCACAGCATTCATCCGATCCGGTTCCTATCACTGAAGGTGTTGAGCATCCCTTAGATGGGACAACTGAAACATTAAATGAGAAATCAGATAATACACAGCCAACCCAGCTGGTAAGCCAACCACCATACCCTGAGAGACTAATACTACCAAAAATAGGGGGGCAACCTCAGTTCAACCTCCTAGGAGAGTTGAAGAATCTTTATGTTAAAATTCCCCTTCTGCAAGCCCTTCAAGATGTGCCCATTTATGCTAAACAGTTCGGGACCTGTGCACTAAGAAACCAAGGAGGAAACCTAGAGATCCTCCCACTGTTCACGTCATAGGGAATTTATCTGCTTTAATAACAGGAAAAACCCCCATGACCAAGTATGACGACCCTGGAAATCCTACTGTCACTGTACATATAGGACAAACGCAGATACCCAACGTGCTAGTCGACTTAGGAGCAGCGATCAATGTTATAACAATTGAGACTGTAAAGAAGCTGGGACTCACTAATTTTAGGCCGACCCCTACCATTTTAGAATTGGCAGACAGATCCACCATTAGACCCAAAGGGATTCTGGATGACCTTGTCATCTCAGTAGATTCATGGGAATACCCTGCTGACTTTTTGATATTGCAACCAAAATCACAACTGGGAGGACATCCATTGATCCTGGGGAGGCCTTGGTTGGCCACACTGATGCTTGCATCAACTGTCGATCGGGATCCGTGGCCTTGGTTGGCCACACTATTAACAATAGGGAAGGCCTTAACCTTTAAAAACGAAACAGAAGACGATGCCATCAGTAATTTCATTAGCGAACCTGCTTCAGTGGATAAAGAAGTCTATCAAATCTTGAACATTACCCTTGGTAAGGAAGAACAAGAAAATATTACGGAGGAAACATTGGTTGGTGATACAAACATAATCCCAGTTTTGAAAAATTCAAAAAGCATTCCTATTGAGGTAGAGCCTGGAAGAACTTTGAATATCAACCCTGGCCTCTCCTCAGAGGAACAGAGGCGCCTAATCAGTCTTTTAAAGGAACGAAAGGGGGAATTCGCCTGGGAGTATACAGATATGCGAGGTATTCCCTCTAATCTGTGCACCCACCATATTTATATCAAAAATGATTCCCGGCCTGTGTGTCAACCTCAACGACGCATGCACCCCAATCTGAGGGATATAGTGAAGGAGGAAATCCAGAAACTTTTGGAAGCAGGATTTATCTATCCTATTTCAGATAGTGAGTGGGTTTCCCCACTTGTAATTGTGCCCAAGAAAAATGGTAAGTGGAGAGTCTGTGTCGATTATAGGGAGCTGAACAAAGCTACGCTAAAGGATCATTTCCCTCTGCCCTTTATCGACCAGGTACTTGATACCCTATCAGGAAAAAAATTCTTCTCCTTCTTGGATGGGTTCAGCGGGTACAACCAAATTCAGATTGCTCCTGAGGATCAGGATAAGACCACCTTCACTTGCCCCTGGGGAACATTTTCCTACAGGGTGCTTCCCTTTGGCTTATGTAATTCACCAGCAATGTTCCAAAGAGCTGTAATTGGCATCTTCTCTGAATTGGTTAATGATAGTATGGAAGTCTTTATGGATGATTTCACTCCCTATGGCAAGGATTTTGAGGAAGCACTGGAAAATTTAAAGAAGGTTTTAATTCGCTGTGAACAAGATCGCCTTTCATTAAGCACTGAAAAATGCCATATGATGATGAGTGAGGGGGTGGTATTAGGACATTTCATCTCTACCGATGGCATTCAGGTGGATCCTTCAAAAATTAAGGTGATAAAAAATATACCTACTCCTTCAACGCAAAAAGAAGTGCAAAGTTTTCTGGGACACGCTGGATATTACAGGAGGTTTATAGAAAACTTCTCCAAACTTGCTTCCCCTTTGTTTTCATTATTAATGAAGGACGCACAGTTTGTGTGGAGTGAAGCATGCCAGACAACGTTTGATAAGCTTAAAGAGAAGCTGTCCACAGCCCCTATCCTAAGGGGACCCAATTGGACCATACCTTTCCACATTTCTTCAGATGCTTCTGATACTGCCATTGGAGCAGTACTAGGACAGCAGGATGGTCAACTACCTTATGCTATCTATTATGTTAGTAAAAACTTAGCTCCTGCTGAACTTAATTATACTGTCACTGAAAAAGAATTCCTGGCTATTGTTTATTCTATTAATAAATTTCGGCATTACATTACTGGGTATCCTACATTTGTGCACACTGACCACTCTGCCATTAAGTATTTGATGAACAAACCTGTCACCAATGCCAAAGTAAACAGGTGGCTCTTGTTATTGCAAGAATTTGATATTACCATTATAGATAAACCTGGAAAAGAAAATGTTGTTGCTGATTTTTTATCACGTTTTACTAATAGCGATGACAGTTCACCTGTTGAGGATTCTTTTCCAGATGAGCATCTATTCGCACTCTCAGCTCATTCCCCCTGGTATGTAGACGTTGCTAATTATTTGGTTGCAGGAAAGCTCCCGCCACATATGTCTAAACGAGAGAAGAGAAAAATCATCCAGCAAAGTGCCAGGTATTGTTGGCTCAATGGTCATCTCTTTTACACAGGACCCGATCTTGAGATTAGAAGATGTGTAAGGGAAGATGAGATCTTTCATATACTGAAGGCCTGTCATGATGAACCTTGTGGAGGACACTTTGCAGACAAAAGAACAGGGCATAAAGCGCTGCGGATGGGCTACTATTGGCCGACATTGTTCAGGGATGCTAAAAGATATGTTCAGTCCTGTGACAGCTGCCAAAGGATGGGCCAACCTAATAAAACCGATCAGATTCCTTTACAGCCCCAAGTGGTACTAGAACCATTTGACAGATGGGCATTGGATTTTGTTGGCCCTATCAGCCCTCCTTCCAAACAGAAGGTTTACATTCTGGTGTGTACAGATTACATGACCAAGTGGGTAGAAGCTGCAGCTTTGACTAAGGCTAATGACCAGGCGGTGATTGATTTTCTGTACAGTGAAATTTTTACCCGCTTTGGGGTACCAAAGGAAGTAGTCACCGATGGGGGACCGCAATTCATCTCACACGAATTTGAGTCCTTGCTCCGGAAGTATCATGTGCAGCATAGGATAGCTTCACCTTACCACCCCCAGGCCAATGGTCAGGTGGAAAGTACTAATAAAGTTATTGAAGCAATCCTTACTAAAATAGTTAAAAGCCATCGAAAGGATTGGGCTGACAGGCTTCTAGAAGCAACTTCCAGAAGCACTATGGGCATATCGCACAACTTGGCGCAACACCACAGGGTTTTCTCCTTATGATCTGGTATATGGAAAGAGTGCCATCTTTCCAATTGAATTTGAGATCAAGACCCTAAAAACAGCCACCAAAATGAATCTAGATGTAACAGAAGCCCAGAAGAGAAGATTGAATCAATTAAATGAACTGGATGAGAAACAGTTAGCTGAAGTAGACCAGACTGTGCTGCTCCAGCAACAGAGATCCAACTGGCATGACTGATTCATCAAAAATAAAATCTTCTGTGAAGGAGACTGGGCACTATTATATGACTCCAGATTCAAGAAGGATTTTAAAGGAAAATTACGTACAAGATGGCTGGGTCCATATTTGGTCGACAGGGTATTTGGCAACGACACTGTTCGCCTGGTGACCATTGATGAAAACCGTATACCATTACTTGCTAACGACCACAGACTGCGACTATATCGTAAGCCCATCTCGAAAGATGCATTCATTTCACAAATTGCTGCCGATCCAGATTATCAGTTGGCACCAGAGCAGGAATTTTTCTCTGCCTTTGCCAATCCTTAAACTAAAAATCGTATTTGTTGTACATAAATAATTTCCTGCTGTAGCATATAATTGTTTTTTTTTTTCCTCTTTGCATTTGATCTTTTCGTTTGCTGTCATTTTCCAAAAATTTTCAGGGAAGCGCTAGGAGAACGATCAGTTTGGGCCCATCTAGTGAAAATCTCCCTATGCCGTCCTTGCTAAAAAAAAAAAAAAAAATCCGGCAGCTGCAACATATTTTCCGGCAGCTGCAACATCTTTTTCGGCAGCTGTATATCTTTTCTGGCAACCACGTTATCATTTCCCATCAACCGTAAAAATCCTTTTTCCCGCGGCCGCAAATCCTTTTTCCCGTCAGCTCCAATCTTTTCTAGCAGCTGCAACATCTTTTTCCGCAGCTGCCACCTCATTTCCCATCGGCTGCCACCTCATTTCCCAGTAGCCGTAATATCCTTTTTCCTGCCTGCCGTCAATCTTTTTTGGCAGCAGCAACATCTGTGGCTACAACGTCGGCAGCTGCAACATCTTTTTCCACAGTTGCCACCTCATTTCCCTGCGGTTGCCACCTCATTTCCCAGCAGCCGTAATATCCTTTTTCCCGCCTGCCGTCAATCTTTTCTGGCAACTGCAACATCGGCGGCTGCAACATCGGCAGCTGCAACATCTTTTTTCGCAGCCGCCACCTCATTTCCTAGCGACTACCACCTCATTTCCCAGCAGCCGTAATACCCTTTTTCCCGCCTATCGTCAATCTTTTCTGGCAGCTGCAACATCTTTTTCCGCAGATGCCACCTCATTTCCCAGCGGCTGCCACCTCATTTCCTAGCAGCTGCCACATAATTTCCCAGCAGCCGTAAACTTTTTTTTCTGGTAGCTGCAACAACTCTTCCCGGCAGCTGCAACATCTTGTCACAGCGGCTGCAACATCATTTCCCAGCATCTGCGTTATTGTTTTTCGTCTACCGTAAAATCATTTTTCTCGGCAGCCGTTAATCCTTTTTCCCAGTGGCTGTGAATCATTCCCGGTAGCTACGACTTCAATCCAGCGGCTGCAACATCATGTCACAGCGCTGCAACATAATTTCCCAGTGGTTGTGTTATCATTTTTCCGTCGACCGGTAAAATCTTTTACCCGGCAGCTGTGAACTTTTTCCGACGAACGTGAACTATTTTCCGGCAGCCGCAACCATTTTCCCGTAGCTGCAACAACTTTCCCGCTAGGCTGCAACATATTTCCCATAGTCGTAAAACTTTTCCCGCCAGCTGTAATTTTTCCCGCCGCCGTAAAACTTTTCCATGACAGCCGTAATTTTCCCTGATACTGTAAATTCTTTTTCCGGCTGCCGTGAATTCTTTTCCGGTGGCTGCAACTTCTTTCCCGGCGGCTGCAACATATTTTTTTTGGCGACTGCAACATCTTTTTCGTCGGCCGTGCTATCATTTTTTTGGCAACTTGCAGTGGTAACTCCCGTGTTAACAGAAGAATTGTTCCAAACCTGCTAATCATGGTGCTGATTCACCTCAGTCGTGCCGGCGAACTCATCATTCCGACCCCGAGGACGCGATGGTTTGTGTTTCACCGGCGGAAGAAATTATTGCCTTATCTGAGTCATCATGATCACACGTCTGATTGTGCATGAGTTCAGCTCCGTGACGTCACCAACTGCATGCTCCACCATTTTCCACAGCATTCCGACACACAGTTTTATGAGGTATGGCTTTCATTTATCACGTAATTAAGCATTGATATCATTTAAATGATATTAGTCGTACCTTCACTCGTACTACCATTATACCTGATTAAACCTTTCCCTCGTACGACGTAAACACTAATAACTGCCACCTTCCCCAATTCGGCATGGAAATTTCAAACGCTTTTATGTGCTCAACTTTCCAAATTTGCTCATTCTCTCAACGTCTCCGCTCAACGATTCGTGCATCCTTTGTGCTGCAACTTCCATTCTGGGATCCTGTACTCTGTGGAATAGCAACTTCAGCTTGCAGCCAGGACCATGGGGATTCCAGTTCGCCATGAACCTTTCAATACATGGGAACTCAGGCGAAATCTTCAAGTTCTTGCCATTTTTCAAGCTGCCGGCTGGCTCGAATTCTTCGAGCGATTGGATGGATTCGATCGGGACGCAGCCCTGCAATTTGCCTTGAATCTTACCAAAACCCACTCCACGGTGTGGGGGCTGCGCATAGAAGTCTCCGAGATCATTATATCCGAGGTTACAGCTATCCCGATGGTGGGAAAACCATGGTTTAACCGATGAGTCCCTGCAACGGTTGCACGAGAAGAATTTTTACTCGCAGGGGAGCAAGTTGAAGCATCCAGAAGAGGGATTGCATTGAACTCATTGTCGCGGCCATGGGACCAGGTTGCTGTCTTCCTCAAGAAGTACATTACTTGTGAAGGTAGATATCAAACTGTGTATAACTCTGAACTTCCTTTGCTTTCTCATCTCCGCCATGGCATTTTATTGAACATTCCATTTTATTTACTGCACGACTTGCGTCATATGGCGGCATTTGTTCAGTCTGCTAAACACCCACTATCCTCTCTCACCCACCATGGCCTTATCAAATTAATCATTGTAAGAACCCTTGCCCAACATCATATAACTTGGGAACAATTCATCACCCGACCTCAGCAACCTGTTCCCTTGCGGGTCGTCCCATTACAGCAAATACAGGTCCCGCCACAACAGGAGGACAGGAGTTCCTCCAGTGAAGTTGGGGGGAGGGATGAAATGGGAAAGGAACAGTAATCGGGGGCACGGGTAGGACCATCTGGGGTGGGTGAAACTATGGGAGAAGAACAGCAACCGGGGGCACAAGTTGGGCCATCTGGGGGGGATGAACCTATATTAGGGGAAGAACAACCGGGGGCACAATCAGAGCCATGCGGGGGAGATGAATCTCTGGCACAAGCAGAACCATTGGGGGATGAAACTGCATTTGAAGGAGAGCAATTGGAGGCACAAACAGAGCCATTAGGCGATGATGCAGATGAAACCTTTGTGGAAAAGCTAGATAACAGAGCAGCTTCGACAGCAGAAGGTGAAATTGGAGCAGCATCAAATGCTGCGATAATGGAACCTGAAGATGACAGAGCCAGGGCAATGGAAGAAGACATTGAGCTGGTAACAATTGAGTCTTCACCTGAGTGGGTAGGAGGAGGAGCTGTGATTGAAGAAGAACAGCATGAGAAGCAACCAAATATTCCTTCGACCTCAGCTTTGGTTCCCTATGTCCCAGCTCCATAGAAGGAAACACCACAAAATGAAAAACCACAAAAGAAAACACCACAGAAGAAAAGAAAGAGAGCCACCAATGAATTTAATCTAATAGCACCAATTAGAAAGAAAATAACTCGATCAGCCACAGCAGCAGAGGCAGCCAGGAAAAGATGGGCAACCCTAGAGGCATAGGTTGAGCCCCCAACCCTTGTACCAAGACCGATGGATGCTCCACAAAGGCCAGTGGAGGAGGAACCTGGAATTGAAGGACTTCTGGCTGAGAATGCAATGCTGAAAGAGGATCTTCAAGTACTTAGAAGGGAGTTGGAAAGTTGGAAGGAAACCTGCAGAAAGCAGGGTGAAAGAAAAATGTACACGCTGATAGAGGCTGCAGAACAACTGGAAGGATCAGATTCTGCTGAAGCTGGGCAGGAGGATGAACGAATACTCTGTCCCATCTGTGGAGAAATATTCAAGGAAGCAGGCCACAAAATCAAACTTAGCACTTATTCAGCACAACAGCCCGTGGCCACAATAAAGGAAGCAACAGAAAAAGAAGGTGCTGTCACACAAGAACCAGCATCTTTGAACATCCTTGCTGAAGTTGCTACTTCCCATGATACAGAGATTAGAGAACAGATAGGAGAAGAACATGGCATGGAGGACACTCTGGAGCCTAATAAAGAATATATGGCAACTCCAGAATGTTCTCATGATACAGAGATTATAGAACAGATGGGAGAAGAACCTGGAATGGAGGTCACTCTGGAGGCCAATGAAGAATTCCATACTGTGACCGCAGAATGCTCCCAGGACATAGAAATTTTGGAAGAAGAGGCTCAAAGGCAGTACAGTGATAAACTGGAACAGGATGCTGTAACACAAGAACCAACAAACCTGAATTTACTTTTCCAATCAGCCAAACAGGTGGGAAAAGAACCCAAAACAGAGGACACTCTGGAGTTCAATGATGAACTCTGGGTGGTAACTCCAGAGGACTCCCATGACACAGAGCTCCTAGGAGAAGAATTGCAACAACAGGAGGATGAAGAGGCAAGCCAGGATGTTGCTACACAAGAACCAACATCCTTGGAAGCTGCAACAACATCCTTGGAAGCTGCAACAGGAGCTCCTGAATTTCATTTAAAAGATAAGCCTGGAGTGGATTTCATTCCCGATACACAGTGGGGAGAAGATGAACAAGTACAGACACCATGCTCAGGTGACACCGAAATTTTGGAGGAGGAGCTGCACAATGAGAAAGAGATCCAATCTCAGCAGCAGAAGGACAAGGAAGACACTGCTACATAAGAACCAGTGTCTCTAAAAGCAATGATGGTAGCTGCTGAAGAAAGCCTAAAGGATGTTGCTGTCACACAAGAACCAGCAACTCTTTTATTAAATTTAGATGTGCTAGAAGACACTGCCCCACAAGAACCAGTGCTTCTCCCTCCTAGGAATGTTATTGATTTAGATTCAGATTAAGGATGGCCTTCTAAGCTCTCAGGCACATCATAATGAGACTGCAGGAAGATCCCCACTACATTAACTGCATTTCCAGATACCAGCAATTAGCAGTGGAAGGGGAACAGTGATGAAGGAAGATGTTGGGTTACTCACAGAGGCTGTTCAAAAGACAGATAAGGTACCTGGGTTTCCTACAATTCTTTCTCTCTCCATGGATAGAGCTCAGTACAGGATTCAGATTGTAAATAATGCAGGTTGTTGCATGAGGACATGCAATAGGGTAGTTGGGGGGAGATGTTGAGCCCAAAATTGGCCCTTTTTAATCATCTTCAATCATCTTTCCTGCCCCTGTCTTACACCATTTATCATGCCAATTAGACCTGTTGTCCTCACTTTATTTCCCCAAATTACCAAGGTATGATTGATCATTGTTTTATTTTATTAATGCTTATGATTGTGATAATTAAAGCTGTGCATCTCTCAATTGTGCTAACATGTTACGATTTATGAAGGTAGTTGAGATAAATGGACTACAGGAAGATCGGGGCTGAATAAGTCGTGAAAGAAGGGATGTTCGTTGCTTGAAAAGGGATCCTCGGGGCTCGAATCATCAATTAAGGCACAGCTGTGACAAGGCAGCTGTAACAGAATGTGCTATCTTGAGTATGTTGCTGCTCGAGTCTAGCTGTGAGCTGGAAGGACCGCCACTCTTGGGTCAAATGATAACTTTCTCATATCTGGATGTTTCTGTTCTGCCACGTATTGTAACAGCTAGTTATTTAGGGCGCCTAAAGATCAGAGATCTTCATGGCTGCCCGATTATAGGATTAGATGTTATGATTTGTATAAATATGGGGGAGTTGCCTCGACCCGGGGGTTGAACAACAGATAATCATTTTTATTGTATTAGCAGCTGAGCAAAACTGTGTACTCATTCTTCTGTTAATATAAGGGGTTGCTTCTGAGCTAAAATAATTTGTGTTGTTCAGTTAGCGTCTCTGTGTGAAAGCTGGGCCCGTCTTCCACAGAGATTGCTGAGTTAAAATAGGATTTTGAATTCATTGTTGTGTGATGCTTTGTTCTTTCCTTTTGTACGCAACAGCAATATTCATTGTGTGGATTTTCAGTATAGTTAAAGATTATATTTCTGTGAGATTGGTGAATGGTGTAGAACAACAGTCGACTGGGTAAGGTTTGCTGTATTCGTTTCATTTGCAGTTATACACAGCTGTGTTCATCTTACAGATAAATTTGTGATCCCATGAGTCCTGGCAAATTTATCTTTTCTGTTATGATCGTTGATTTCCATTCTGCAATTCAATTTCTTAGAATAGTTGACTCAATCTGTTGCAATTGGATTTCTAGATTAATGTTCAGTTTATGCCTTATGATTTCCAGAGTGATTAGATCAGACAAGTGATTGTTCTAGAATACGAATGAAATTTCTTTCCTGCAATTGTTGATTAGATCTGATACCATTTCTTATTGATGCATGATAGAGAGGAATTGAAGTATAGCAGTTAGAAGGCAATTGGGATTGCATAGATTTTTGGGGATGAACATGGATGGTAGAAGATAAAAGTATTCACTTCTAATGGTTTGGTGTTTAAGCATATATTGTGCACTTATCCTTTGAAATAAGAAGACTTCCTCGGGTTGACAATAAATTCATATGCTCTGTGTGTATTGGTAACAATTTATCTGCATATAGAGTGCTTGACAGAGACATTTCTCTGAGCATATTTTTGAGAACACGACATCTTTTACGAATTCACAATTTGAAACACCCATTTTTTTAGCATAAGTTTGAGAATACAACATAGTGTACTATAGAGGTTCACAAAATACAGAGGTTTGGCACTGGAACACATTATGGAGAACGCGGCTATCATTTGAGCACCATAGACGACGATGAAAACTCAGAGCCTCTTCCTCTGCCAAATATCTGAGGGAGTTGATCGTGCATTACTCTACAGTTTTCAAACAAATACGAGCTGAAAGAAAGGCGCGGTTGATAATTCAAATTTCAAATTTGAAAGGTACGGCGCGGTGTGGTTGCGGTCTAATCTACCGTAGGTACATTGATTATGGACGGATCGAGGTAGGACGTCGCAGGGAGGTGTTTACGCCACTGTGGCGGGTCCTGTATCCAGTGGACGGTGGACGGGGTTGGACGGGGTTGAAGCACAACGAGGGTGGGTCCTTAGCGGTGGGACGGGGCGATTTGAGTGCCCCATATCCCACGCCCTTTGGGAATAGTAAAGCGATGGGGAGAGGAGCGGAATTTGTTTCAAATTTGAATCTACGGAGCGGGAAAATTTGAATCTGATTGAGCGAGCAAATTTAAATCTAGCTTCTGATGCTGAGATTTTGTGATGCTGATATTTTTAAAAGCTGTGATGCCTATCGTGTGGCCTGCATTTAGTAATTCTAATAAAATATCATGTAGGGAGGAGATTCCAGACCACAATCACCAGCGCATACTCCAAGCCATGGCGAAGGCGAAATCATGACCACCCAATTCAAGAAAAAGAGATTACTAGCATTCAGTGAGTATCCATTCCTGATGGATTGGTGCCCGAGGAGAATCAGATTGAAATTCCCAAGTTGTTGAGAGCAATGGAAACGGTGATGGCCCTTACTCTAATTTCGGCCCTGAAATAAACTCTCAGTTGTTTGAGCAAACATCTGGCGCAACAATTACAGAATCCGCTTCAAGTTCAGGGCCATCAACATTTTAGCTAAATCATCAACAAGTCCAGCTTGATCAGGAAGTGGCTGACAGTAGTTCCTGTCTGAGGAAGCTGCTCCAGAGGCTTGAAGGAACTGTGGTTGATCATCATAATTCAAGCAACGTGACTATGATTAGAACCAGCTCCCAAATACAGGCATCCGACTGCACTAACGCCTCTGAAATAATGCATTCGATTGCTTATAATCAATATAATTCGGATGCTGCAAGCCAGATTTCCTATGAGACAGCAGCCTCTCCAATACCCATGTATAGAGGGTACATGCAGAATCATACAAAACTAGGAAGCCATCTGTGGCACTTGCCCAAAATGATCATTCACTGGCCGTTTTTCCAACATCTAGGTCGATCGACGGGGATAACTATGAATCGGCCTGGATGAATACCTCCAGTGCCGAAAATAACAATTTGGGAGCCTCTGGACTCTCAACGGAATATTTGAATGATCTTTTATTATACAATAATTTCTCACAAGCACAGCAAAGAGAAGCCTGCAATTATGATTGTAGTTCAATCAACATATATTAGAAGATCAATTCTATTATCTAGTGAAGTTCAAAAGATGATTTTGTAGATTGATTCTATCTGACATAATAAAGGGTGTGATTTTTGGATTCTGATATAATAACAAAACCAATTAGATGATACTACAAGAACAATAAAAGTGACTTATTATCCATTTCATCCTTTTTAGTTTTCGATCCCATAAAAGGTGATGTACAGCATGTCGATTGAAGAGGTAGTCTTTTAATGTTTAATCCCATTAAAGACTAGATCATGAATTAAAATGCATTATGTTGCTTGAAGAGCTATACTGTCCCCATTTTGACCCCCTTTTTCATTAAATCGTAAATGATGTAAATATTGTTATTTAATCATGGTGAGGAGCTCAAGGCCAAGGCCCCACCATTGATTTAGCGTTTATGTATCGACAATTAAAGAAATAGATGCCTATGGTTCTTGTGCTAGATAGGCACAATGTAAATAAGACATCATGTAAATACGAATTTTAATGAAAATACCCACAACTAGCTATGCAATGCAACAAAGAGATGGGGAATGATTCTACAAGGAATAGGGAGGGAAATTATTCAAACCCTTGAGCCAATGGTGTTAATCCATGTGTCAATGAGAAAACCCATAAACCACCAACTACCCATTTTGGGTTATGGACCCAATCATTTAATTCTTCCAGAAATTGGTTGAGGTAGTTAATGCCTTGGGAATGAAGAGGTATGGCAGCCAATTTCATGTATGGGCAAGCCATCAACCTGGGAAATTGTATTTTGTCTCCTTGGGCAAGAAAACACCCATGAAATGGTGCCCAAAGCCATTCTGAAGGGATAGTATTTCATCCTCTCACACAGATGGAAACTGCTGGAAGTTACATTCACATTTTTCATAAAAAACGTAGGGTTTTCCTTGCCCAGAAACTCGTTTTTGGTTTTGGACAATAGCTGGGAAGAAGGGGATGCGATTTGGGACCGTATGGAGGTCATTTTGTCCCAGAATTGCCATGGGCATTTTTTCCTAAAAACAATTTCTGCTTCCTGGGGTTTTCCCAAACCTCCATTGTTCATTTTTAGCCTTCCCACGTTTTTCTGAAGCTCAGGGAATCATTTTCATGCTTATCACTGTACTAACGTTTTTCTCCTGTCCATCCATTGTAGTTAGCTATTTATCTGCATCCCTGTTTGATTTGGATACTGTAAGCAAGAGATTGGAGTGGTAGTGGACAGAGAGGGCTTGATAAACCTAGTGGGGGAGATAACCTCTCAAGAAGATCGAGAGGGCTTTGGCTACTCTTCTATGCACACCCTGAGAGCACTAGATGGGGAAGGTATGGCTTGAGGGACTGTACAGCAGTGAAAAGAATACTTCCTTGTGCTGGGTGTGTAGGTATTGTGGGTGCCAAGCTAGATAGATCTTGTATGGTTACCCCTGGCTCTGTGCTTGAGCTCACTAGCTTAACCACTCTTCCTTTCCATTTCCTAGCAGCCTGGTAAACCCAATTGTAGATTGGCTTGGCTCATCTTGGTGTATGCTTGGCTATGTGTGAGTTTGCTGTTCCCTGGTTCCTTGTAGTAATCATGCCCAGCTCGGGGGTGGCAGTTTTATCAAGAGGTTGATAAGCACAACTGGCCTATGGTTGGGTGGAATGTTGCAGATGCATAACTGGTTGCTTGGGACTACTTTGTTAAGATAAGTATTCTCTTTTATAAATTATGCAATGTCTTTATTTAATGGCTATCACAGAAATGTTGAATGTATGTTAGATATTAAACATGATATTTTTATTAATTCCGCTGTGTTTCTATAACATGCACATATATATATATATGTCTTTTTATCAATGAGTTTTTACTTAATGGATATGGGGCTAGATGCCCGATTTTAGCATCACGATCCTCTCTATCATGCTGGTATGATAGGAGGGGACATTACAAGAGCTTTCAATTTTGGATCCCATCAAAGGCATGTTTTTATTTTTGGATCTTTTTGGATCCCATCAAAGGCATGTACTACAGTTATCTTTATCTTTAGGTTTATTTGAAGTCCATTAGAATAAAATCTAGTTAAACGGCCATGTTAGAGAGGTGGATGTAAATACAATTATGGGAATGGAGGATTATAATGTCAAGATTCCAGAAATTTAAAGTTAAGATAAACTTGGGATAATTTTAATTAAAAAAAGTTAATATAAATTTGAAATAATATTAATTAAACAAAACAGAAAAGGCTTGATATTATCTCACTCCAAAATAAGAACATATTTTAAGTCTTAATACATTTGCTAAGAGCTTTTGCTGAACTTTTTCAAATTTCTTGGAAGATTCTAATTGAAGGAGCCTAGAGGCTTAGAGCCCAAATTGGACATACTCCATCACTAATTTTTTCTGCATTTTAGAATATAGTTGAAGGAGCCTAGAGGCCTAGAGCCCAAATTGGACATACTCCATTACTAATTTTTTCTGCCTTTTAAAATATAGTTGAAGGAGCCTAGATGCCTAGAGCCCAAATTGGACATACTCCATCACTAATTTTTTTCTGCATTTTAGAATAAAGTACTTTCATTATCCTTAAAAGAGTTCTCATTTTAACTACATTAAAATCTAATAACCTAATAAAAAATTAACTTCAATTTGTCACAACTGAATGTGATAATTATAATATACCCAAAAGCCTAATGCCATTACCATTGTTTTAAATTTAACTTAACTTTCATTTCAAAGTAATGCTAATGTTTTAAATTTAACTTAACTTTCATTTCAAAATAAGTGAAAAAAATTCTTTACAACAACTCCAAAAACTACAAAGTGGTAAATGTTGAATGATCTAGCCAAAACTAGCCTTAGAAGGGGGCCTCGCAATTGTTTTTTCTACCCATTTACTTATTTCCCTTTATACAATAGTGTCATATATTGGAAAAGGCATTGTTAACCATCACGTTTTTATAATTTATCAAATTATTTAGTTATTTATATATAATTGTTGAGATTTATTTAGATATTTTAAGCAAAAGTGATTTATATGTCAATTTCCAAAGTAGAATAGATAAATCTTACTGAACACACATTTTTTATATTTTTTTATTAAATTCAATTTCTATATTTATAGATTTTATTTTTATTTTGTATATTATATTGTATTTTTATTTTAAACAATCATTACACATATTCGTCATATTAAGTTGTAGAATGCAATAAACATGGGAGATAGTTACAAACTCACATATCCCTAAGAGAGCCTTTGAATGCTTTAAATTCACTACTTTGGGGTATGTGTAATAAAAAAAAACTTATCACATTTTTTCAAAGAGAAACAATTAGTGACACACTCGACAAATGTTTTATGAGTTATAAGTGCTTTTTTACAACCATGGTACTACTCTAGTACTTAAAATCCCCAAAATATTTGATGAGTATCTAAGCATTCACCCATCTGTATCAAAAGATATTCTTAAAAATGAAATAGGAAACAAAACATGAACAACTAATGTGTAGATTAGTGACACAACAATAAGAGTTTGCTCCATCTAGATATACTCACACAACTACAAAAATTTGTCTTTTGCAAAGAGAGGTGATCTCATCTCCTTGGTGTTTAGTAGTCACCAACATGTCAATCTACAATTTCACTTCTCCTTTAGAAAATACCATCAATGTATGCATTATTTTCTCTATACTTGTGAGAAGGATATCTTAGATAAACATATATTTTCACATATTTCAAGCAAATGTGTTGATTTAAGATTATTACACTGTTTTTTTCACTATTAATCTTGAATTACTAAATATCTAGATCTCTTTAATATTTATATAGCTAAGAGAATATAAAATACTCTCAACTTTTACCACCTGTTAGTTCCATTTCCCATACCATAGTTGGAGAATATCCAATGAAACTTTAAAATGAATCAACACCCATTTGCACCACACATAGTTGATTCCCTCTTAAATCTCCATTAAAAAATGAGGTGGAAGTGTTGATTGCTTTTCCAATCAATGATATTAGAACCAAAAAGTGTTTTGAGTTCTATCATAAACTTTGCAAAATTTTGTGCTTGGTCCCTACAAGAATTTGTCCCTATGCTCTAAAATTATCATGACCCTCTGTCACTCAAATCCATTTTGCTTCTTTATTCTACATTCAAATCAAGAGGGATGGTCCATGTTGACACAAACCCAGTCGACAAGGGTTCCTCACTCTGTCTACATCCAACCCACCGCGATCTCCCTGAGCACCGGCCCAGATAGGTTTTACCCTGTCCAGCAACACCTGCAGAGAAGATGAGGTCTCACCCGAGGCGTTCAAGGGAGAGCTGACGGAACCACGTTTCCGCCGAAAGAAGGAGGACTTTGTGCATCACTTCATCAACTTATTGACTTATCACAGCATCGCATAATAGATCTAACCATTCTACTTAGGCATTCAACATAATTGCAGTATCATTCAACAGATCTCATCATTAAGCAGAGCCATCAATGCGCAATGATCCGTGAACATCTTGAAGTGATCGCCCAACAAGTAATGCCGAAACTTCTGCAGCGCATATACCATCGCCAAGCCTTCCCTCTCGGTAGTGGTGTAATTTCTCTCCGCAGATGATAGCTTCCGACTTGCGAAAGCAATGGGATGATCCAAATCGCCCTTTCCTGGTTGCGCGATCACTACTCCCAACGCGATCGACGATGCATCCACATGGACGTGGAATTCCTTGCTCCAATCCAGAAATACCAATATGGGTGCAAAAGCCATGTTTGCTTTTAGCATCTCAAAAGAGTTCACTACAAACTCTTTTCGACCCATGCTCAGTCGATGCAACAGACTCTCAATCTGAGCGAGAGAATCCAGATCCTTTTCCAGCGATAAGAAACTCTCAAAGAAGTTTTGCAACATTCCAAACTGCCACGATGGTCCTGCTTCTGAAGTTGAATCAAAAGCCGCAGGAATGCTATAAGTGATCGACTTACCAAGATCTCTTCGCATCGCCTTACCTGCTTCAAGGAATATATCTCATTCAGCACCAATATCAAAATGTGCCTTCTTCTTTCTAGCCAACCGGATTAGTGGATGTGAACCGTCTTCGCCCGTTGTCGCACCTCCATTAGTGATAACGACAACGTCGACATCTTGCGCCCTTGGTTCCGCTACAATCGTCGCAACAGTCGATCCTTGATTCTGGTTCGGCGGTTGATTTGTCGGTTGATTCACACTCTGATTCCCGTTCTGATTCGGCCGCTGATTCTGGTTCTTTATCTGATTCTGATTCTGCACTGGTTGCTGGTTCTACTAGTCTGGAACTGGTTATGGTTCTAGTTCTGCAATTACGGAACATTCCCTGCCTTCCCTCTCGCGATCAACTGTGGACAATTTTCAACAATGTGGTCAGGACCAAAACAAAATGTACACTGTGTTTGTAGCTGCGGAAAATCCCTTTGTTAAATTTATTTATTAAAAAATTTATAAATATTGTAAATGTACACCATAAGCAAAGAAATGAGTCAAATTTTTTTATATCATTCATTCTCATTTAGTTCAATATTTATACCTTGTTTATATCTATGTAGTTGTTTAATTCAATTTTATAAATATTATATATAACAATGATAATATGAATTTTTATTTTCTTAATTCACTATTAAATAAATTTAAATTTTAAATTAAAAAAAAAATCAACAATTTTTATAAAACTTACAACAGGTTTCATTTATGTTATTATAATTCTTTTAAATTATGTATTTATTACTATTTTACATCTATTTTTAACATATTAAAATTAATTTAATATATTTGTTTTAAAATATATTCAAAACCTTCTTTGAGTGTAAGGAATCTATCATATCTTAATATATAATGCATACTTATGTAAAACACTACATTGTATTTTGATGTATTAATAAAATTTTAATTTTCAAAGTATTTTGTACATATATTAAGAGAAAGAAAAAATAAAATAAAATTAATAACCATCTATCAAATAATCTAAATAATTTAGTCAATATTAAGTTATTATAAATAATTCATACTAAATAATTTAATATAAAATAAAAACTTACAACATGTTTTATTTAAGTTATTATAATTCTTTTAAATTATGTATTTATTACTATTTTACATCTATTTTTAACATATTAAAATTAATTTAATATATTTGTCTTAAAATATATTAAAAACCTTATTTGAGTGTAAGGAATCTATCCTATCTTTGGGTTATTTTGAAGTCTAGAAATAAAATACCATGCGTTCAGCTTAACTCATTAGGAGGAATCCCTCTTAGTTACATAACATCTTCAAACTGGTGCATAGTGGTTTCTTCAACCAAAATCTCCCTGACAAATCCAATAGAGGTTGATCTCTCATCAAGGCCAACTTAAACAATCCATTCATGATTGATGCGTTCAAGTGTGGGAAGATGGTGAAGACTTGGGCTATATTTATGTATTCAACATGAATATCCTTACTTATGGACATGGATTTTTTGGTTGATTCATATCCTATCAACAAGTCCATTGATTCAAAGAAAGGACAAATCACTATAGTTCTCTCCACTGTTAATGACAAAGGTGCTCTACTTGTGACCTAACCCTTGTTTACATGTCCATTGATTAGTGATAAGCATATGCGCATATACGGAAGCTGCGCATATACGGAAGCTTCCGTATATGCGCATATATGGAAGCTTCCGTAAGCGTTCCGCATATGCGCATATATGGAAGCTTCCGTATATGCGCTGCAAATATACAAAAGTTGCGCATATAAGGCAGCTTCCGTATATGCGCAACTTCCGTATATGAACAGGTTCCGTATATGCGCAGCTTCTGTATATGCACATATGCAAAACGCTTACGGACGCTTCCATATATTCCCTGCGCATATACGGAAGCTTCCGTATATGTGCAGCAGTGTATACGCAACTTCCGTATATGCACATATATGGAAGCTGCGCATATACAGAAGCTGCACATATACGCATAAGCGTTCTGTATATTCCGGTATATAGACTGGTGTATATACCAGGAATATATGTCAGAAACCTTATGCTTACGAACTTACACCTCCACCGATGCCACCTTATCAATATGTATGAAGAGAAAAGAAATCATCTGTCACTTGCTGCCTTCTTCATTGCGTACAGAAAACTCTTCATTGCAAAGGCCAACATAACTCATAGAATCTAATTTTGCTTCTCACGTCTTGGCATCGATATTGGTATAATCCCCATCGCAAGGATCCTATTCTTCTAACACCGAGTTTGGCATTCAGTGCTGAGATCAACACTTAGCACAAAGATTCCGCTTGTAGGGTTTATTGTTGTCGAGATCTCAGCCGCAGGAACCCTAAAGTAACACGGATCATCCTCGCCACTCCTAATCTCAGGGATCTTCTATTGCGCCTACCATCGCATGGACAGAGCTCACTACAGGAAAAAGTCTACCTCGTTATCAGTCGCAGATCACTCAAATATAGTTCCCTTCACTGGGATCCTCCCCCGTTACTACCAGTGTAGACATTTAATATAAAAGGCTACCACCAGAGTGATCCTCCAACCGATCGCCAGATGGAAGGTAAACCAACTCAGCGCTGGAGATGATGTCCCTAGAAACTCTCTGAGATTCAGCCATTTGTCTAGCATGCTACGATAGGGGTAGGTAGATCTTAGGCGAGTTGACTCCGTTTGTTTTTATTTAACTTTGATTATAATTTGTTTATATTAAACCAAGGTTTAATTTTTTTATTATACCACATATAGACATCATATATATGTATTTTTGCATACATAACTATATTCAACCACCATATATAATACATATATAAAAATACAATAAACCGACACTATGTTTATGTATTTCAATTTCATAACTTCTAATCACTTATAATAATAAAAATACTTTTAATTAATAACAAGTATCCCATAATACCTTTGTTATAATTACCTTAAATATACCCTTTTGACAAGTATTCCCAAAATATTCCTTAATAGGTTGGGTTTATCAAATATGCCAAACCACATATATATATATATATATATATATATATATATTATAGGCCATTACTTATAATACCAAACATATATTTTTATGTTTTATATGTGTAGATATATCGTTAATACCTTAGGATAATTCCTTTCCGAAGTAAACTCTTCAATTGTCAAGATCGTGACTAAAAGCCATAATTTAACTCTCATACTTTGACGCTCCTAATAATACTTCTTATATGTATATAAATATAGAAGTTATAGCAGCTTTAGTAATTTTTTCTTGCGGATTTTCAAATTTATGCTTCGGATGATACTTAGCATCTTTTTAGGTATACGAGTTAACGTGTCATGCTGCCTTCTCTTCCCTTCGTTTAGTTTCTACATCGTTTTTAGTCTTCTAGATTAGGAGTTAAACCATATGAATTACAAGGTTTTCTGGTGGGGTTTTGGCCTTGAGCTCCTCACTAGAAACCAATAATCAATTACATTTACTACAATAATAATAATAATAGTGGTCGAAATGGAGGGATGTTACATGAAGTCGATTGAATCATCGAACCCATTCGGTATGATATTATGGCCAGATGATTTCCCTTATGAGAAATTTGCAGTTGACCTCGTTGACAGAGGTATTCAAAAGGGCGATGTAGTCTTTGTTTTGCTTCAAAATATGGCAGAGTATCCCAACATTGTACAAGGAATAATGTTGGTCGGGGCAGTGTAAATCAAGTTTAGTTACAATACATCTATATTTGAATTTAAAATTTAAAACACAATTCTAATTATGTAACAATATTACCTAACTATATATATAGTCATATTTATGTTTTTCTTTTTATTTTAAAAGCATGTTACATCCTTCAAATTTTACAAAGGCTAAGGGAGGCATGGTGCATGTAGATCACGTGCCATCTCCGCGCAACAACACAAAAATATAATTAATTCATAGAAATGGAGGTTGAGCAAAATTCTCATCCCTTCCGTATCTGATTCACTTTTCTGGTAATTTTTTATCTTCTTTACTGCTCTACCAAGCGGTTTTATCCCCTTCCATCTCTTCTTTCCCTGTTTGGGAGCTGCGTCCTTGGTCGGCCTCTCTCCTTCCAAGGCTCGCGATTCTCTTCCCTCTACTCACTAGCTGTATGAAGGCATTTTCATCGAGGATCAATATTGTGACCTGATTTAGCGCACGAACTGGAGAATTTGTCATGTAGACAGCAATTAGTATGCTAGCTTTAACCTTCTCTGCAATTATGGACAGTGGCAGCGACTTAGTGTGGAAAGTGCAAGCCCTGTACTGATTGTTCAAATGGTTCAATCTATTATCCCTCAACATACAACAAGGTCCCTTGCAACAATTCTTTGTGCAAGCCTCTGCCCAAATTTTCTTGCAACAAAAATGGGGATTGTGATTACAATTATGCTTATGGTGACCAGTCCACCACCACAGGGATTCTTTCATTCGAGACCTTCGAATTTTCTTCTCAATCGATTCCTAATATCGCCTTCGACTGCAGCTAAGACAATGAAGGAACTAGCTTCCAAGAAGTTAGTGGATTACTAGGGTTAGGATGAGGGCCTCTCTCCTTCGTTACAAGGCACTCTGCATACACATTTGGCAAATTGGAGCATCAGGTCAGCCTTTTTCAAGAACAAGCTGTGCGCTCATCACTTTCACGACCAGATTGTTCCCAGATGACCAGGTCGAATCCGCCCTCCTATCAAAGCATTTAAAAGCAAAACAAATCCTACTTGCATCCATGTACTAGATCAAAGATCGTTGGAATAATGGGCGCTCAGCTAAGTCGGAGGAAAATGATAAAGGTGAGGTCAATGACAGTGGTGAATCCTACGGCGTGCACCTTTTTGTGTTTCTCTTTCCATGTCATAATAATTCTTGTATTTTGTTGTCTTTGGTATGCTCTTCCTAACCTTGGGTTCACTAGATAATATTTCATTAAAGCTTTAACAACTTTTAGATGTCTTTGAATCTATTCTTTCAAGCCCTTCTAGCCTTTCTACCAGGCCCTTTTATCCTCGTGTAAAAAAAAAAATAATAGCTTTTATATTTTTTTGTTTAACTTCTTTCACCCAAATTGCAATGTTTCATGGATGTCAAAGAGATCCAAGTACAATACAGATAACATAAACAATGAAAAACCTATGGGAAATTGTTTATTAGGCTGATTTCATAAGGATGAAAGCATATAACATAATGAACATGACTTTTGTTCTCTTCTTTAGGTTGCAACTGTTAACTAGTCTCTACAACGATAGGAAATGACATGCAAAAACAGGTCTGGAACAACATTCTTGAAAGAATATTTTATAACCAAATTTGTAATTCATAGTTTCAGTATGCTTATAGGAATTTTTCTGAAATGAGCAACTGAAGATTGTTGGATTGCACATTGCTGCTTGTTTTCAACTTCGAATAACTTCTAGGTTCACGCTCATGTTGAAGTTGTAGATTCACACTCAATAGAAAAAAATTGAAGTTAACAAAATACTATTAGCAAATAGCAAGATTAGCAAGATTGCACGCAGAATAATATCAAGCTTCAAGATTGAATTCACATACTAATATCTATAAAATTAGCTAGCCATCATACTATTACTTTGCACACATGTGCATGGAGATAGATAATGCATAGGTTGTGCTTGTCTTTGGTAAATTGCTAACAAACATTTATATTTTTTTGGATTTTTATTTGGATTTGTGCAGATATCAAGCAAAGTGAAATGAGTCAAATCATTTATAGCGAGGAGAAGCATTTTTATGAGCAGCTGGAAGTCATTTAGATTTTTCTAGATTTTTAATTGGATTTGTGATGAAATTAGTCAAATCATTTATAGAGAGGAGCATCACTTTGATGATCATTCTAGAACTGGCATTCGTAGGAGTATTACTCATTAATATCTACTATTTGATATGAATTGTAGGAGATATGGTAGATTGTCGATATCATATTTGTCACTTCAAATAGAAAACATTCAATTTAATTTTAATCTTCAATGTTTGTTTGGACATTGTATATTTGAATATGTTTGAATGCCATTACGCGGAGCTCTAAAACGTGTTGCAAGGGTCCAACAATAAATGCCAAGGTCGTAAATTGAGGCTTGGGTCACGTTAGTATTTGTATGAGATATAAAAATTAATGTCAACCACTCTAGTGACACCTTTTAAGGGTACGTGTTATATTAGGAATAAATATAATAATTAATGCTAACGACAATCAATCACTAAAGGTGGTTGTCCTTTTCTATACCTTTACAAATGGCATTTTACAGGTTTTTTTTTTATTTTTTTTTTTTTTTTTTTTTTAGTCCGACAATTATTTTGCACAGTAGGGTTATATTGTCAATTCAATGCTTTCAGCCAATTATAAATTGGAATTTTTGAATCTCAAATATTTAAAAAATAATTTTTATTTTCAAGATACTAAACTTAATATGTAAATATAAAAGAACATTGGAAAACATTATAAATGTTTTGTGTGATTAATGCAAAGTCAAACTCATGTAATGACTAACCGATCGCTATATTCCCTGCTATGGAAGGGACTAATAAGAGGTATGGTCATTCCACTTTTCTTTATTGGATTAATAAATAATTTAACTCTTTTGTCATATAATGTGGAGTATCTTTGACGTACTATACTTATCATAAAAATATCAAAAAGCAAGAAATATCCTTCCCATATCTTGAGATCGGTTGTACCTATCTCAAAGTCAAGTCGGGGCCATGGCTCTTTATAAATTAAAATAGAAATAACATTTTTTATTATAATATTCAGAAAACACAATGCCAAATTTTGTACCCAACTCTTAAATTTGGTTTAATAGATGTAAGGTTAAGTCAATGGATGATAATGTGACACATTGAAATTTCTTATTAGTCCATGCCAAAGGATAGGGTACTAATGGTTTTCGATCCTCATTGACTAAGTATTAGTTTGCATTGACTCAAATGCAATGTACCCTTTTAACCAAAGTTTCAAATTAATTTTCTATTAATTAATATGAAAATCAAATTTTTCTGCAAGCTGATTGGATTATAGTTTGAAGTGTTATTTCCGCGGTGGTGGCTTGGGCATTGAGAATGGATCCCTCTCCCTACGTTCTTCAGTTGGCATCTAACAAATCCTTGCGTACTTCCATGGGTGTTTGACATTTTTGCATTGTTTCCCATGCTTATTTGGACTCTCATTAACTTACAACTTAGTGAAGATCAACTTACCAATGTCTTGAGCATTTAATAACTGAAGTCTCATTAACTTACAACTTAGTGAAGATCGACTTACTAATATCTTGAGCATTTAATGACTGGGTTTCATGGAGGTTGTTGTTATGTTATAAGGTTTCATGCACTTGGATTCATTAACTCAATATCAATCTAATTCTGAACGTATATCCTCTAGCTATGGTTGTGAGTTATTCCCGGTGATTACAGCTGCAACTAGATGTAACTATTGGTTCCCTGAACCACGCAGAACCTGGGTCTATCTAGAGAAGTTAAAGAACATAAAACTTCCCCAAGTCACCCAAAATGCTTTCATTTCAGAAAACTTTGTTGGAAATAAATCCTGATACTCACGCATAAGGTCTGCGATCTGCGCGACCATTTCTTCATCCTAGTAATCCCCAATAGATGCAAACTTTGGTTCTTCACTTGTGCCAATGTTAACTTTTCTTGTTTTGATAGGGCTGCTTAAGTCTGGAATTTCCAATGCCGGTCCTTCAACTTTGCGTTCTCCTTCTATCTCAGGTATATTGATATTGCACGGATCATCATCCTCTTCACTTTCTTCCTCGTCATCGCCTACTGCGAGGTTATATTAGAACTCCAACTGTTTTTCCCATTGTTGATATGCAGGTTGTAGTGTGTCATAAAATATCTTGTTTTTGATAATCTGCAATGCTTCATTACTATTTGGACAATCATCCTCAAAGATGAAAGTTGTTTGGAAATTTTTAGTCAGGACAGACCATTCTGTTGTTCCTCTGTGCAGTTCTGCATATGTATACCGGTTCTTTGGGAAGTTCTCTAATGTGTGTACAAACAGATGGACCCACTCTACTTGAGGTCTATGTTCCCATGTTTTTGAACAAATCTCTATGTGATCTCTTGGATTCGTTTGTGCATTATACTTTACTATTGGCAGCACAGCTTTCTCTGTGAATCTGAGTTCCATCATGTGCTTACATTGTTCCCATGTTTTTAGATTATCCTTATTCACGGCCCACCATCTAGCGGGTGTAGCACGCAGTGCTGAATCTAATTCTGACAGCTTATATTCATCTGGAATTACAGTATATTCTTGAAAAAATACATGAATGCTACTCAAGCCATCATAGGTAGGAATTGGACTTACCTCTTCTCCAACCCAGCGTAGTGATTTCATGATCTGTGCACATCGACTACCAGACACTTCATGCATTCTGCTTTGCCAATTATCTAGTCCTGCATCTGAATCTGATATGCAAGAGATGCCACGGCACCAACTCAACGTTCCATCATCCGTTGTATTGATGTAGTTGGCCTGATTCGCAGTCATCTTGTAGATGTGATCTAGATCATGAGTTATGCATTCTTCTCTGATTGGGTCAGTGTATCTAGGCCCTTGTGATGGGTCCAAGGGTGCGATGACCATCATATCTGCTCCTTCAAATATCACATGTTTCTTCTTCAAATTTATGATTGCGAGGTTATCCATGGCCCAATCTATCCCCAATAGTGGAAGATAAGGTTGGCTATCATCAACAATTTCAATAACCTCGAAGTTTGCATGACTTCATACTCCGTCTATGTCAACAAGAACATTGGCTACTCTCCCAAAGGGTATAACCTTCTTCTGATTTGCTAACCTCAACTGTATGGGTGACCATGACAACTTTAGTTTACCCATCTATTCCCATGTCTGCTTAGTCAAGACATTCACTTCTGAACCTAGGTCAAGGATGATCTCATCCATTTCAAAATCTCCAATCTGCACATTCAGTTGCATTTCTCTTCCAGTTCTTTTGTGGCCTTTGATCTGATGAACCACTCTGTGTGCTTCCTCTACTATATTATGCTGCTCGTAATTGCTCAATAGGATCTGTAATTATGCTAGGGCATTCTCATGCTTCAACAGCTTCATGCAGCTCTATAACAACTGCGCAACATGACTCATCGCGTCTGTTGGAGTATGTGTATGGTCATATGAAGCTGGCATATCTTTGATCGACGAAGTCTCACTTCGCAACATGATTATTGGGGTTACAGGCGCTGGTTCTTTGAATGTTTCTCTTGCTTCCATGAAGGTTTCTTTCTGTTTATTCATCTCGAAAGCAGGTGTTTTTCCCATCGCTTTTCTTATCCAAGCCCCTTCAGTAGTATTTTGCTCAGCATGGTAATTCTTAGGAGTTGAAGCTTCTAGTTTTTTATCTGCGCCTGTGTTAACTCCACTTCGCGTCACCGCATGAATGTTGCAATCCGTATTCCTCTTTTCTACGCCGATCATCTGTACATTCGGATTTTGTCCCTCTTGCCTTCTTTCTTGCATCTTGTCTTGCAAAACAGGGCATTCCTCAATAACATGATCAAATGACTTACAATATTTACAAGTTGTACATGAATTTGTTCAGTCTCTAGATAAATGTCCAGGTTGAGTGCAGTTATAGCATGCTATCTGACCTCTACCTCTTCCCTGTCCTTGTCCGGTATTTCTTCCTCTTACTTGGAATACACCACATTCTCTATATGCGCCTTGATCATACTGCACATTATCATTGTTATGTGGTGTTTCTTCTTGAACTCTGTAGATGTCATGTTTTCTTTCCATCAGTAGTTAGTATGCTCTACAGTTGGAATCATCATGGCCAACTGATTTAGAGAATGTGCAGTATAAGTTCTTGGGTGTTCGCACATACTTCTTAATCAAGTAACAATCTTCAGGCCGGTGTCCTCTAGTTCGACAAATTTCACACCATGGTCCCTGCTACTGATTTGGTGGATTCGGTGCTCCACTATCACGGTAGTCTTTAAATACTGGACAATTTTCCTTCAGGCGTCCTTCTCCCTTGCACTTTGTACACCAGACTTCTTCTTTGGTTTCTTTTCCTTTCTTAATGTCTTGTAGTTGTAACGTCAAGGTTGCTAGCTGGTTCCGTATCTGAACCATTCCTATGCTAGTCTCTCCTATTGGCAAAGCCTCTAGTTTCATCGCGATCTATAGGGAATTTTCCTGCCAAGCAACCTTCTGTTGCATCAATGGTAGTCTAATTGTGGCAACAATGCAGCTATGAACCACTCTTGGCATTGTTACGATGCGATGTCAAAACTGACTTGATGTAACAATGTTTTGAACTTCTAGTCAAATTCCCACATTGACTCAGTCGTTTTCTGCTTAATCTCTTTTAGTTCTGTGATACATTGTGACTCTGACTTAGGTTTCTTGAATTCCCTTAAGAGGGCAGCCTTGATATCCACTAGAGTTCTATTCTATCCAACAGAATACTTCATAAACCAATTCAAGGCTCTGTCCCTGAATGTAGTGACAATCTGTGCTTGCTTAACAACATCATCCTGTACTTGCTTAACGTTCCACATGGCATCACACATAAACCAATGTTGCTCAGGGTCTTCTAGACCCGTTCCTTTGAATATCGACAGTTTAATATCATCTGTCATTCTCCTTCTAGGAGGCACAGTGTTCTGTGATGTGTTAGGGATACTACTGCGCAGAATGTTCTGAGTATTCATGCCTATGGTGTTAGTACTACTGATGTTCTATGGATTAACAGTATTGTCAACTGGAGGATTCTGCGAGGTGATGGGCTGATAGGTAGCTACTGAAGGTTGTGTTTCGCTATCAGGTTCAACTTGTAACTTAGTTTCTATGTGAATTTAATGTTAATTAGGGTTCTTCTCTTCACTAACCTTGTATATTTTACCACTTCTTAGTGTATGAATGTGTTCTTTTGTATCATTGTCATTAGCTCTGAACATTACATACTTAAAAATTCCTAGATATCTTACTGCATTCTTAAAACACCTTTCTATGCTAACAACATTTTAATGTATAGGCCTATATTGTTCAGGTACTTACCTCTGAATCCTTTGAAGAAATATTCCTCTACTGCATTGTAGCACTTCAGTGTGTCCACAACAAATTCTATCACGTAGCCTTCTAATATGCTATCGATCCAGAAGTATACTGCTCTTGAGATCGGGCTTTCCACCGCTTTAAGTCTCTGGATCAGTTCTAGAGTCCATGCCGTAGGTTCTCCTCCCTAATAGTAGGTTTTCTGTTCTACTAGTCTGAACAATCACTCGTATAGATCGTTGTTGAATGATGTGAAGAAAATTTCGTAAATATCAGAGTATAGATATCTCTGCAACCATTCTTCGTCAGAGAAGCGTGGATGTTTGTTCTCCTTTCTTGCAAACTGCTTCTCTATATTGTCCACCTAGTTTTTTATTTCTATCCTCTTGGGATGTCAATATTTAGAACACGTCACCAGTTCAAGCGCAGAAACAGAACCATTTTTTGGCTCGTATACTGTTCTTTAGCTTTTCTAGATAGACCCAGGTTCTACGTGGTTCTGAGAACCAACAAAACACCTTTTCACCAGCCCTTTTGGCAACAGTCTGCGAGCAGAATGAGGTCTCACCCGAGGCGAAGTTATGGGGAGGTTGCGGAATCAACTTTCCACAACCGGGTGATGTGTGGTTCGACAGACTGGGAGACTGCGTGAAGTTTCACCTACTTCACGGTTGTTACTTATACTATGATGCACACAGGGGATGTGTGCTTCAGAACAACTACTTATCAATAGGAAAACGCAACTGAAGACTGTGCTACCTCTTTAATAATCACAGAGCTTCGACAGACTTTTACTTAGTGCAGATTGCACATACAACAAGTATATTTAAACTATGTATTTCATGGACTTATGCAATACAACGATCTACAATGAAACTACGCACTTCCGGTGCTGCGCTTCAAGGGAATCACACTTCTATAGACTTCGCTGACTTAGTGTTACCCAAATAACTCATGCATTCATCATATTCGACATTCCTTGCATCTTTAACATCCAACATGTATGTTCAATACTTAACATATTATTCCCATCATTCATTCTTATGGAAAATACACATGAAAGCAAAGATACATATACTCATAAGCAAGAACTTAACCACTTAATCAAAATCAAACACACATTCAATCACACAACACATGGATTTAACATGGTTCACCCACAGGATGGGAGCTATGTCCACAGGAACTGTTGTTTATTATAAATGGGAAGGGTTCAATAGTTCCATCCTACGCACTCAGCTGCAGGATCTTCTCTCTTCAGTAGGTCTTTGCACACACAGCTGGAGAGCCTCTTTCTCTCTTCAATGGGTCTCTGCGCACACAGTTGCAGAGCCGCTTTACAATACTTAGTCTTTTACAACAATACTATGAGAGATAAAAACTCAACAAAAATCAACCCTTTCCATTACAAAATGCCACTTTTATAGATCGTGCCCTTAGGTCACATCTTTACAATGCATAAGGGACAAAAACCCTAAGGTAACCAAAACTGGTGCAGTTACTCTTCCGACTCGGCCTGTCACAGTTGACAGCTTCTCCACTCGCTTCTAGCTATTCTGTTGGTCCACTCGTGGCTCACACGCCCCTACGACAACCGCAGTCTTCATGAAACGGTTATAACTGCATCATGGCGTGTCAGTTTCCGCCCCTCTGGCCTACCTGTCGCTGTCAACCCGTGGCTTTGATTCTAATGGCTTCCGCCACTCAATTGTCAGTCGCTTTCAGCCGCTTCCACATTGCTCCATACCCACTCTCGAGAATCATGGGGTCACTTACCCAAAATAGGTTGCTTTCATCTGCTCGACCTTTACTTATACTCTTTACCCAAAATTACCTGTTGCATTGGCACTACACATTAGAAAAACTGCACTATGCCTAGACTTCGTATTCCCAACTGCGCCTCTTGGACTTCGCAACCCGAACTGTGCTTCTGCCAAAACTGTGCCAAATGAACTTCGCAGTCCGATAACAAAATCTGGCGATGTTTGATGTAGGAGGTATAGCATACTCGTTAGATTATTGTTGTGTGGTCGTCATATATGCAACAAATCCCGGCCCCAATATCCGATGACTTTGCCGTCAGATGTATAGCAACACCATTGTAACTTTTTTGCGTTTTTGTCGGATATTTGACAATGTTGAGGAATTTAAAAAAAAATCTTAGAGATTGGAAACTAGTCAAGCTCTTTATCATTGCATTGAGACCAAATAATCCACATAATTATGAGAAATCCCTAGAGAAGGAAAATATAAGAGGCTCTCTTAGAAAGAGATCAAAATTCATGGCCAACATAAAATGATGAAATTTGATGTTGATTGGATTGAGTATGTTGGCATGTAAGACTCAATTCTAGTGTTGGGATTTCTAATTGGGGAAGAATTAGATGCCTTCCCACGTGACTAAACAATTGAAAGAGTTTACATATTATGTGGAATAATTTGTGAAGGCTCATTCAACCCCTCTATCCATGTTAGTGTTTTTAGAGTCCATGTTGCAAGGTGTTTGTAGACTTTTCATGTAGCTTTATTTTGTAGATAGTTCATGGTCCTTGATAGTAATTTTGTAAGGAAAAATTAAATTAACAAGCTGAAAAGAAGGCCATTCTAATTTTCAATACTTTAAAGTTTCTTCATGAGAATGAAAAATTATCCAAAAAAACATTTAAAGGAGGAAGGGATAGCTTTTCAAATGTATCTAGGAATTCATAAAACCCATTGCTAAATTTAGATAAGTGATTTCTAGATTTAACTAGAAAGAAACGGAGACCCTTGTCAGGCATGTCATGGGTTCAAATCTAGGGAGATCATAATGATGAGAAAGCAATAAACTAAAATGTGATTCATGAACGAATATTGTGGGAAACATCCTAACTATTGGCTTCTCGGTTGACTTGCGTAACAACCATAGAAAGTACATTCCATTGATCCAGAGAAATACACAAAATACCATGAACACATTACTAAGGCAGAAGGTATGTGGGTACCTTCTCTAACTCTTAGCCGTTGAGCCAAGAATGATCACATAACATGTGTATTTGTGGTATGTGTGTCTTATTGAAATCATTATTTTCTTCTTCCTCAAAATCCAAAGATCTAGTTTCCATCAAGTTGTTATTATGATTTGGTTATGTATGATTCTTGATCCACCCAACAATTGGCATTATTGTTGGATGCTAACATCGACTCCAACCAGCCATCGATTTCAACATGACTTCGACATGCATTGTCGACACTTGCAATTGACGAACTACAACATATTGTCTATCTGTATTCCAGTTGACCATAACGGTTGAACTTCTGAAACCGTTCTAACTTCTCTTGTAACTGAATGTAATGGGAAGACACCCAAGCGTATCAGTACCCTATATAAGCATGTAAAATATTGTAATATACATCATTGATCATCATCCAGTAATAGAGAAGATCAGTTCGCATTCTTGCATATTGTCTGTGTGTTTGTATTTCATGCTTTGCTTATTATTATTATTCTTCCACCATAACAGTACCGATTCATTCAATCGAACTGTTGTCCCCCACGTGTTCCTAGGAGCATGCGGATCATTGGTATCAGAGCTTGCTCAGAACTTCATCTTTGTTTGTGCTTAAGTTGTGTGTAGACACTTCTATCTAAGTTACCTAACTTATGCATGTTCAAACACGCTCGCAAACTCAACAATCCAAGCAGACACTACCTTTAGAGATGGCAGGAGAAGCAGACAATCGAAATGCAATTGACGAGACAACACAACTTATAGAGCAAGCGTTGGATCAACAACGAACTAAAATATTTGCCCAGTTTAATGAGATTCTCACGCGATTTGCTTTGACATCAGGAGGATTTCCGACAAAGTATAACTCCGACAAAATCAGTCCATTCAAAGTGCAAATGAATTTGGACATACCGAATCTAGAAGGCAAGATTGAAGCGAAATCCGTCGACAATTAGGTACAACAATTGGAGTCCTATTACTCTATGAACCAACTCTCATAAGCCAAAAAGATCGCCATTGCATCCTTAAAGACGTCAACATCTGTGCACTGCTGGTGGGAGAACCTCTTGACAAAGATGGAGAAAAGCAGAGACCCCATAGAGACATGGGATAAATTTTTCAAATATGTCTGAAAGGAGTTTTATTCACCCAAGTACCTTGAACAACAGTATAAGAAGTGGCAGCAGGTAAGGGAAAGACCAGTCCATACAAAGTTACACCGACGAGTTTTATCGACTAATGGCTAGACTTGGCGTTCAAGAAGAAGAGAAATTGCTTGTTCTGAAGTACGTTAGTGGATTGTCCTTGTACATTCAACAGGAGATGGAGTTTTTGACTGTCAATAAGCTCGTGGATGCATTCCAGTATGCCAGTAAACTTGAAACCAAACAAAAGGGACAATCACGCTTCGCTACTAAACAGTCAGGACGACCACCCGACAAGAAGCAACCAACCGACTTCAACATATCAAGACCTTCTCAGCCAACTCCGCCAAAGAAATACCATGGAAAAAAGAATCCTTAGAAAGACAAAAGGGAACATATTAAACAAACCCCTACTGGGAAATGATGTGATTACCACAATTCATCATGGCATGATACGTCTGAACGCAAATCTCGGAAGACATTTTTGGAAAAAGTGTCGACATCCAACTTGTTTGACAAAAATCTGGTAGAATCTGACCCAGAAGCAATGACCCTTTTGACATCAACATCGGCCACTCCAGCAGCCTCAACTGTCATTGACGAGGAGGAACGAGAGCACCTATTCCATACACAGATATGGGTTCAAAACAATCCATTGCATCTGATTGTGGATAACGGTAACCAGAAGAACTTTGTTTCTGAAGATCTCGTGAAGAAACTATGTCTTGTTACCACTTCGCATCCTCAGTGTTATAACATCGATTGGATGAAGGATGGACAAGAACTAAGGATCACCCGACAATGCAAACTCACCTACTTCATTAAGCCTTTTGAAGATGAGGTACTCCGTGATGTGCCACCACTCTCCGTAGCTGACACCCTGTTTGGGAAACCTTACTTATGGGATCGACATGGAAGTTACCAGTCACGACCTCAAAAGGTGATTTTCATAATTCAGAATCAATGGTACGACATACTAGAGCGACGACCTACACCCACGGTTGCAATGATATCTGCTAAACAGACGAAGAAGCTCATCAAACATGCTCAGAAGTTCACATTAATCATGATCAAGCCACAACATTCCAAGAAGACTGCAGAAACCAATCGACTTACCGACCAATCTAGCTCCCGATAGAAGCAGTAGATCGACAACATTCTTGATGAGTACCAGAACCTATTCCAAGAGCCAAACGGAGTACCTCGACATTTCCAGGTAAAACAGTCTATTGAACTTGCTCCTGGTTCTTCATTACCTAACGCATCTGTTTACAAAAGATCCATTCTAAAAAATGAAGAGATTCATAGACAAATTCAAGATTTGATCGACAAAGGTCATATCCGACCCAGATCCTCTCCTTGTGGAAGTCCAATCGTCCTCTTTCTAAAGAAAGACGAGACTTGGCACATGTGCATCGACTACCAAGACCTCAACAAAATTTTGTTAAAGAATAGATACCCTCTGCTGTGGATAGATGAGCTCAGCGACTGTTTGAAAGGTTCTTAATTCTTTACTAAGCTCGACCTCAAGTCGAGATATCATCAGATTCCAATCGAGCCTGCATATTTATGGAAAACTGCTTTCAAGACCAAGGAAGGATTATTTTAATGGTTAGTCATGCCTTTCAGCTTAACCAATGCACCTGTGACCTTCATGCAATATATGGACAACACTCTTCGACCTTTCATCGACAAATGTGTCATTGCCTACCTCGACGATATATTGATTTTTAGTCGATACTGGGAAGAACATGTCGGACAACTTCGACTAGTTCTCGACACTCTCCAACAACATCGACTCTACTTGAACTTGGACAAATGTTCATTTGCGATGAACAACATCAAATATTTGGGGTATGTAATTGACTCTGTAGGCATTCACGTCAATCCATACAAAGTACAAATCCTCAAATATTGGCCCATTCCTCAAAGCATTCATGAACTAAGAATTTCCTTGGTTTGGTGAATTTTTATCGACGATTCATACTCGGCTTCAGTCACATAGCCTGGCCTTTGAATCAGTTGACCAAGGGAAATGGGAAAGTTGTCTTCAAATGGACATCAACACAACAAGTATCTTTCGAACAACTCAAACACAAGCTTTGTACTGCACTGGTACTTGTGTTACCTAATTTACATTAGCCCTTTGAGATTGAGACGGACGCATCGGACTATGCGTTGGGCACAATGATCACTCAGTCTGGTCACCTAATCGCTTTTCATTCCGAAACTTTTAACGACACTGTTAGAAGATATTCGATGTATGAAAAAGAACTGTACGCCATTGTGAAATCTCTTAAGCAATGGAGACATTATATCCTTGGCAAGGAGACGATCATTCTCACTAACCACAAGCCTTTACAGTTCGCCTCGTCCCAGTCAAAGTTACAAACAAATCAAGTGGATTAATTACCTGCAACATTTTTAGTTGGTAATTAAGTATCGGAAAGGTAAATCCAATGTCGCCACCGATTTCCTAAGTCGACCACCCATTACTCTCCTTTTTACAGTGATGAGTGTTGTGGGGAAAATGCACCTATAGTTCAGGGGAGAAACTACCAACTTACAGTGATAAAGATAGACTTACAAGCATTCTGTAAGTACAAAAAATAAATGAAGAGATTAGGGTTTATAGATGTAGGCACCTTATTCAGAAGGTTGATCCTAGATTTGCCTCCCTCACTCTTCAATGCTATCCAGTATCGCAATGCCCACACCTGCAAAACAACTTGATACCTTTCTCAAATACCTTTGACTACATACATAAGATTGATATTCATAACAAAAGAAGACATCAAACTACAAGCAAACTGTAATCAAATCTAAGACACATTAATAGGTCATATTTGGAAAGAGAAGAGCATCTGATCTTTATTAATGAATGAAAGCAAGTACATAAAGTTATACCTTCTTTCAAGCTTGGCACTTCACAAAACCTAGATTCAAGGTCTCCTGCTTCTGTTCTCCAAGGATCCCAGCCTCTAAGCAACTATGCTAGGGTTTATCAAAAAATAAGCACAAGAGAGGGGGATGAGGTTCTCCATTCCTCCAGCATAACTTCGTTATAGGCTTGGTCCCCTCACATGGCCCTTCTACCCTCCTTATATAGTCAGTGAAGGAGAGGAAAAGAATTTATAACCGAGTAGGAGGTTCCCCAACCAACTTAACTTCCCAAAATTTTGATATTTTGACCAAAACAGGGGTGTACGCTACTATTTCACAGTGGAGTAGCGCCCAGGAGGGTTGAGTGCTAGTATTGTACACTAGAGTAGGGTACAGGCGCTAGTTTGTTAAGGTAGAGTAGCGCTGATGTGAAAAATGGCCAAAAACATGCTTTTCTGCTCATTTTGAGGAGATGGTTTGGTCTAGAAAAATGTTCCTAAGGGTCATAAACATCAAATGGGTCAAGAATGAGGTAATTTCAACCATTTTTAGTGTCCCAAATGACTCTTCCATCCACAAATGTCATGTTGTGTGACTGAACTTGATCTCAAGAAGTGTCATCATGCGACCAAGGGAAGCAAGTGTCATCACGGATGGAGAGGTGTCATTTCAAGCTATAACAAATGCCCCCTAATGTATGAGGTCAGAGGGAGTGCGGGAAACAATGGCTGAAATACATTATAAATAACAAAGAGTTGAATCATGGAGGAACTGGAGAAACCGAGAATCATATGCTCAAATGAAGTACCTGAAAGCAAAGGCAATGTCAGAAAAACTTATCCTTGGCGTAACTGTCCATGTTCAAATAGTGGAACATGACCTCCAAGAGGATACAATAATGATCTAAATACTGATGCATATATCATGGCCACTAAAATACAAGTGTGGATCAATGAGGAACATAAGTGCAACCATAGCCACATAAATACAAGGTGTATCTATGTCAAAACTGGAGAACATAGCCATAAAGAACAAGCTGTATCTATGTCTCATCAAGAGCCAAAAAGAGTGTGGCTTAGTCTTGTGCAACTTGGGCGATAACATAAATGAGATGATGCTATCGAGGATCCCAAGGTCTTCATCCAAAAACAACCCAAGGTACAAACCTATCCATACGAATAAATGAGTTGACGTCGAACATGGGAGGTATCGTTTGATTACCGGTCATTGATGTATACCGTTAACAAACGCGAGGGTGTCTACTAATAATGAAAATGGAACCCAAATTACCTAGCACATTCAAGCAAGTGCGAATAGATGGTCTTACCGTCGAACACTTGAAGAATCCATCGGATAGGAGACATTGATGTATTCCCATCTATCCAATAGCAAGGGAAACTACCACTAATGACTGCAATCCCCAAGGTACTAACCGAAACTCTATACTTCATTCCCAGAGTACAATGAGTTGAAGTTGATGGGAAGAAGCCCATTGGAAGGGAGGCCTTAATGCATCCTCCATCATCCAACACGAGGGACACTCAACAGGTATGAGCTGATTTGGAGTAGGACTGAACACATGATGAAGCATACTCACACCAAGGAATGGCCGACACATGAGATCAAGGAAACTGCAGAATGGCCAACACAGGTTATATCCTTGAACAGTGAACATGACACAAGAGTGACTTAGGCAGCTTTGAACACAAAGAGACCATGATGCAAATCTGCAATGTAGGAGACATTAACAGATTCTCCAAATGATTGGAAAACTAACCAAATGGAGGAGTAAGAACTCTGAGATCAGGTTTACCCTAAGGCCAACACTAGAACCCAACTTGTTTGATAGACTCAAAACAGGTGCTTTGTTCAAGGAGATAGTTGACTAGCTGCCATCATGTTGAAAGATATTTTAACATTCTTCCCTTCCCTTTCCTTTTTCATTTTTTAACGAGCTTGACAAAGAACTAAAGCATGCTCGACGGTATTTTCATATTTAAGGAGTTTGAAAAACCTAGAAGAAAAATCCATACACCTATCCGTGGATTTTATATCGAGCCCAAATTGGTGTGTGATTGGCGGTGTTTTCTTGCTTATAGAGTTGAAAAACTTAGACAGTCCTCTATACACCTACTCATGGATTTTAATATCGAGCCCAAGTAGGTTAATGCTCGCCGGTGTTTTCTTGTTTATAGAGTTTGAAAAACTTAAACAATCCTCTATTTACCCTCTCGTGGATTTCACATCGAGCCCGAGTAGGTGAGTGCTCGCTTGGTGTTTTCACATTTCAAGAGTCTGAAAACCCTAAAGATGACTCCAAAGGTCCTTTTTCGTAAAGTTAGTCTCCTTCCCCGAAAAAGTGTAAAATGATGGAAGAAGAATTCTTCTAGCACATACAAGGGTATACATTTTCCGTAAATTATCCACCAAGGCTCGGAAAAGGGGTAATTCTATACCTAAGTGGATGTCAGTTCAGTTATTTTAATGAGCCCAAAAAGACAACTATGCTCGAAAAAAATTTCCTATTTAAGGAGTCTGAAAAGGGCTTAAAAGAACTCCATAGGGATCTTTTCCGCAAAGGTTTAATGAGTCCGAAAAAGTAAACTCATGACCTCCTTACTGCTTTTAACGAGCTCAAAGGAGATACAGAAAATGCTCACAACTTCCTTACTGTTTTTAATGAGCTCGAAGTGAAGATGAAAGAAATGCTCATAGCCTCCTTACTGTTTTTAACGAGCTCGAAGTGAAGGTAGAAGAATGCTTGTAACCTACTTACTGTTTTTAATGAGCTCGAAGTAAAAGAAGAATGCTCGAAATCTAATTATTGCTTTTAACGAGCTCGAAGTAAAAGTGGAAGAATGCTCGTAGCCTCCTTACTGTTTTTAACGAGCTCGAAGGAAAGGTAGAAGAATGCTCGAAACCTACTTACTGTTTTTAACGAGCTCGAAGTAAAAGAAGAATGCTCAACATGAGAGGAGATGAGTGTTAGCGACATGTGAAACTAGCTCCAAGCGCATGGAACAAAGCTATGCCCAATGCAAGGAACATGAGCAAGATAAGGACACTAAGGTTGTGTCTCCTCCAGGTAAAAGGTGTCAAACTGCGAAGGCAAAATGATATAGGGCTTAGCAGAAATGAGATCAGAGATGGAGGCTTATACAGCGAGCTAAAAGCGTGGAATTTGGCATCAAGCTCATTAGTGCAAGCGGGATCATAACAGATGCATATGCAACTTAAACACAAAGATGGGAGCCTTATCAGGGACGGCCAGAAATATATGAGGAAGAAAGATATGAGGCTTCTTCTCAAAGTCATGGTAAATCTAAAAAGGCTCCCGAGCCTATGAGAAAAACTCAGCATGGGCACCAAAATGGCATAAGGGTGCTGACTAGGGTGACCCATGTTAGGTAGGCTCTACTGTCAGACTGGTGCACAATGCATAAAGAGATGGCTAACACACCAATATCCAACAGGTTCGACCCTATGGCAAATTTGGATGGCAAAAGGTTCAAATGCAACATAATAGCGGGGAAGCCTAAACCTATATGCAAGGTTCCGAATATACCTGACATGGTTGCACAAGGTGTCGAAAAGGACCAATAAGAAAGTATACATCCAGCTAAGAATCCTGTCTCGAAGAAACATTAGTACCAAGATCATATCTAAAACATATGTAAAGAAATACTTGATACAAGTCATTGTGGTAGAAATACTTTCAACTTCACTATCATCAACAACAAGCATAAACAAGGCAGAGTTTTCAAATGAAGACTCTATGGTACCTGAGCCGAGGACTTACAATCAACAAGATCGACTTCAGGATGAAGATCAAAGTTGAAGGACATGATGGAATCTGTAGAAACAAATTCATCATCACGGGAGTTGAAAATTCTAGAAGCATAATCAAACTCAGCAGGAACACCGATTTGCGGATCTATAGGAGAGTCCAAAGACTCAACAGTAGGAAGATCAGACTTTAAGGTCAAATCGGGGCTGGACATAACTGTGACTGGATCAACATCCGAATGAAAGGAAGACTGCACTATAGACTCTATGAAAACTTCATCGGAAAGAATCATATCATCCCAGATAGGATACATATCTAAACATTTAGATGGAGGTGTCACTTGGTCAAAAGCTGGGACTAAGTCCCGAGAAGGTAAGCATGAACTCAGAGACTCATCATCAGAAATAAAAAATAAAAATCAATCATCAGAAACTAAAGGCATGATCTTGTAGAATGAAAATGGTATGCCATTTACAAACTGTCCACCGAAAGTACTTTCTAAAGTTGTTCAACATGAAACAAGAAATATATATTAAATTAAGCATCTCTGTTACAAGGTTAATCAAATACATAACTGGTCCACCCGAGACTCTACTTTTTCAATCTCAATGAGTTTCTGTACGGAACCTGCCGAGAGAGATAATCCCCTGGAATAAATGAACCATCTTTTCCTTACCTACGATGTACATGAATTGATGTAACAGGTTCTCTAAGGCATTTACCACTAAAATAATCCCGAAAATCACTCATAGAGATGTTCCTCGAGCAATAATGCTTGATTAAATACACAGTTATGACAGGGTCATCCACATGACTCTCCCTGCTCCAGTATATGTTACTGTATGAACCATATCATTTAGTATGTTACATCTGATTATTGTAATGTTGTAGAAGCACATTAGACACATATGCGCATATCATAATTGTTTGTAATTGTTCCAGGCACTGCACAAAGAGAAAAACTATAGATTATTCACGCTATAGAGAAGTAAGGCCAATCCTTCTATACTGTGATGGTTATATATAGGGTAAAATGCATGCTTATTCCTGCGAAGTGCGGTGGTCATGTAAACTCAGTTTTTATAATTTGATCACAAATTCTACGCCCTCTTTTAACACACGCATCGCCTTACTAAATATTACCTCCCCCTCTTTCACTCAATTGGTAGACGGATTCACAGCCTTCAAATTCGCCAATGGGATTCCAACTTGCATTCATTATTATCACAAAATTTCAGTTTCTGCCAATGCTAATTACATAAAAAAAATTGAAGCATGTAGCCATCACTCACCCTGTAGTAACTACAGGACTCCTCTCCGGAAGGAGTGGTGAACGACAAGGGTCGATCCCTGCAGAAGGCGATCTGGATAGTGGAGATGTTCAGTGTCAGTGTTGCAAGTGATGCCAAATGTCGTTAAATTCAACGATCTTAAATTTTAAGACACAACGATATCACTACCTACAATAAAATTTTATTTTCCCGTAGAACCTTTTCCAATTCAGTAGATAGAACTTTCTTGCATGCTATCCAAGTGGACCCACAACACTATATTCTGCAATTGAGGTTTTTTATTTGAATAATTTGAATAATATACGTATCATTTGGCTCATGCATCAGGCCGTGTGTCTCTCACTCTGCATTCCCATAAGAATTCACCCAAAACCCTATTTTCCCATATTCGGCTCATTTTCTTTCCCATATCCGGCTCATTTTCTTCCTCCGACATTTGTTTTTGGTTTGCAGGTTCGCTAGGTGCCCGGGGTTTCAACTGAAGGTCGAGACTGTGTTGGAGGTTTTCAGTTGCCACATCCTGCTTAGGTTTGCACTTCGTTTCATAGGGTAATTCATGTCCATAAAACCACGACGAATATTGATTTCATATTTTTTTAGAAAGCATGGAGTACTCACTCTGCAACTTAAGTTTCTCGGCTTGCTAGGAGGAGGGATGCCAAGCTAGGCTGGAGGAATTGCACCCAGCTCGAGCTCACTTGAGCTGGAGGAATTGCACCCAGATTGGCTTAAATCCACGCCCCAATACTCCATGGCATATTGAAGAGCTAGTATGGAAACTTTGGTATCGTGATTTTTGTAGATGGTTTACACTACCGTACCCCCACCCATTTTTTTTTTTCATTACAGAGCAGTGGCCTTACGGCCCAACCCCCACTCCTTTCAACAAATCTTACACGACTATAACACCCTTTCTCATCTAGTCTCATGCAACCCTCCATTATACACATACAGAAATTCCCCGACATTCACACGTGCAGGGTTAAATATCCAGGTCTGCTTAGAACTTACCCAACCAGCAGGACTTTCTTTCAAATCCTAGAATGTTCGCCTTGCAATGCCTTCTACTTTAACAAAGGCTCCCCTTCTTGTCACGAAGTCTACCACTGAGTGAGCTTTAACAAAGATGTAGATAAATATCCCTTTTGATAGCTAGTGCATATGTAAAGATGTAATTGCAGAATTGTATTATATTTATATGTTAATATGCGTTTTATTTCATCATTGTATGGTTAGTGATGCAATTAGATTTGTATGTGGTAATAAGATAGAATTAGCACATTTTTAGTCTAATCAAATTACAGTCCCAAATATATTGGTCGTGGCTTATTACCAACACATTATGCAACCTATGTAACTGCCCGTTCGGTCAGCTAATAATCAACCCAACGACAACCTTTCCTTTCTGCCTGCCGATTCCTGGTTATCAATCAAGTGCCGAATCTTTATCGACATCTGGTAGATCTGGATCGGAAATTGGCAGTAATTTTGGTGATGCAATTAGCTTCGCCTTTGTAGTCTCTGTTCCAACGGGGTATCAATCTCGATCTCCAACTGGTTAACCTCCATTCTACCTAGCCTTGGATATAAATGTTGCTCTGGTGCCTATATCGTTCTAGCTACCCCTGCCACAGATGATGCCCCCGTTACTACTGCTATGGGTGTTGATGGTACGTGGGCTGGGACTATTAATGGAATGTCACGAAGTATGTAACCCTACTATAACTAAGCCCCACCTGGGCATTTTATGAAGTTGACTTTACCACGCCATCTTGATCTGCATTCATGAAATGCTTGCTTGCTGCTAATCTAGGAGTGATAATCTCAGGATCCAGTCCTAAGGCGAAGATGTGAAGTTAAATTGTGTAAGGTTTTGAATAGGTCCTTTCCTTTTGCTGATTATTTTTACCCACCGATTAGTGATCCAGATTTATTATTTATTGGCTTTAGATTCAATGAATTAGGATAGCCTAGAGTTGTATGTGTGCATAGCTATAATTGTTTTTTTCTTGTGTTAAAAATAGAATGAATTCGGGACTGTATGTGTTGTTGTATGTGATGCCTAGGGGGTGCCCAAGGCAGCTGCCATATCTATTATTACCTCTGCGTAGTTTTGATTGGTGTTTGCAGGGTTTGTCGGATCCAGTGATGATGGCAGTCACTTTGCAGTGTAATGATTATTTAAAAGACACTTGGCAATATAAGAGCTGGTTAAATATTTTTATTTTAAAACTATTTAATTATATCACATCAATGATATTAATTTAGAGGACACTTGACATAATGATGTATTTTTTTATGATTATTATTTTTAATTGATTTTTTATATATATTGCACACCAAGACAAATTAATCAAATCATTAATATAAACCAATAACAAAACAAAAACTATATTTTAAAAAATAAAAAATAAATAAAAATTATTTTAAATTTTAAAAAAATAATTTAATATATAAATTTTGATAAAACTTAAACAAAACTTTTGAAAAAAAAGTATAAACTAATTAAAGTCAAAAACTTTTAACATACCAAACAATTGCCATATAAAAAAAGTATAAACTAATCAAAGTCAAAGCTTTTAACATACCAAACGATTGCCATATAACCTGTCGAAGGCAGGTATAAGAAGAGGTATGGTCATTCCACTTTTCTTTATTGGATTATTGGATTAATAAATACTTTAACTCTTTTGTCGTATAACGTGGAGTATATTTGACTTTTTTTTCATAAGAAAATATAGCTTACTATTAATAATTCGAAATAGTAAATAAAACCAGTACATCATGACATTAGAAAACATGTATGAGTGTGAATCATGTCACACCAGCAAGTCAAAGTCAAGACCCATCCATAAACCATAATGGATGTCTACTACAGCACACTACTAACCGTCCCATGATCCTAAAACAGCATAGGTGACCATAAAATAACCATCTCCAAGAAAACATAGTAGCGGAGCAACATAACTGACAATCTTTTAAAGACATAATACAAATATAAAGTCCAAAACAGCCCGAGGCCTGGACACATAAGTCAATATAGCCGGAGAGACAATAAGAAAAATATAGAGCCGCAATAACCAGCCGGATCAAAACATCCAACAAGTAGTTGGAGGAAGTATCTAAGAACCTGCAAGATATAAAGCCGCAGAGATCATATGAGAAAAATATATATAACCAATAATGCCGCCAAACAGAAAAGAAGATCATCACCAAAACAAATCAACCGAGCCCTGGGAGAATAGGAATTCCTCATGCCATTCCTCCCAAAAGATAATACCAGTCGTTGAATCCAAAGCCCGCTTGGATAGCAGATCCGCCTCCAAATTTACCTCACGGTAAACATGAGCAAAATGAATATGCTGAAAACCATCAATGAAGTTCCTGACAGCCTCCAACCAATGTGTTAAAAGCATCACATTGAGAGGGGACAAATCTAGTGTCCAAGATATTATAGACGTTGAGTCACCCATAACAACGAGTGACGAGACCCGTTTGAGTCGAGCAAAATATAAGAGTAGCCAGAGAGCACAGAGTTCGCTGCGAGTGTTTGTTCCAAAACCCAAGTTCAAATAGATACGATAGGAGATAGAAATATTTAGATGTAACATCACACCAGCCCCGCTGTCACCCCCCTTCCCCCAAGCGCCGCCCCATCAAAAAAGCCGCAAGGGTACACCAGAATTGGAGGAGAAAACCGGTATCCGGGTCGCCTTGAAGGTGAGGCAATTCGACCACCCACATGAACAGATATGGAACTAAACTCCCTGAAATAGGCAATAACCCGTCCACATAACCAAGCCAAATTAGGAGTAATACCTTCGAACACACATCAATTACGGGCCTTCCACACCTCCCACAGCATAAAACAGGGGAGTTCCAACCACTGACGGGCTAGAGGATCGCGGAACCATCTACTAAAAGAGTTAATCAAAGTGGTCGCATGCCAGGCTACAGGTGAACCAAGTGTTATAACAATGAGTGACCAAAGATCTTGCATGATCAAACACGACGTGAAGAGATGGTCGACCGATTCCACCTGTGAACAGCATAACGGACACCAGCCAGGACCACAGAAACCACGATGACATAGATTATCCCAGGTAAGTATGTTGTTACCCAAAGCCAGCCATACAAAACAACGGATCCGCGGGGGAATGGCTAGCTTCCATATCACAGAGTGCCACCAAACCATCCCAGGCCGACAATTAGCAAAAAAAGAGTCATATGCAAGCTTTGAGGTGACCACGCCTTGAGCAGTCTCCCGAGACCATACCAACTTGTCTGGTGAATCACAAAGACTGATATTTGCTTGACTGATATACCCAATATAAACAGACCATTCCTTCCCCATCGATCCCCCAATTCCAAGTTGACGAGCAATGATCCATCCCCTTCCATTTAAAGGAACCGCATGTGCCAAACAATAGAGCCCCCTGGCCTGTAGATGAGAAAGCAGTTCGAGGGAGAGAAGATATGCAGGGGAGCCCCCCAGAACAGGATCCGTGTCGAGTCTTATGTCCCGGCAATTTCTGGGTTTCCAAGTGAGCCATTTTGCAACAACAGACTCTTTGCATGGAGAGCCATCACAAAAAGCTCCAAATTCTTCACGTTCCAACCCCCAAGAGTGTATGGTTGGGCCAAAGTTTTCCATTTCATTAAGTGAAACTTGTTCACCTCCCCCCCCCCCCCCCCCCCCCGACCATATAAAGCGAAAAAATTTCCCCCGGATAATGCGTACGATTGACACAGGAATTTTGTAGAGGGAGAACCAGTAGACTCCCAGGTTCTGAAGGACTGCCTTTGCCAATGTGAGCCGGCCCCCCAGAGACAAATATTTCATGCTCCAATGTCCAATGCGTACATCAAACCGCTTGATAAGCCAAATCCAGTCATTGATCCTATATTTTGCAGGTTTGATAAAATAGCCGAGGTATTTTGTGCCCTCAGATAAATCCTTTAAGTCCAAAGGAAACGAATCCCAAATTCTGCGTTCCACATTCACCGCCAAAGAGTGCTTCAGGAAGAAAGATTTCAACATGCTAATGAGCATACCAGTAACCAAACAGAAAAAATCAAGTATTTTCTTATACTGTACCCACTCCTCCAGTGTGCCCATACCAAAAAGCATTACATCGTCCACAAAAAGAGTGTGTGTAACCGATACATCAGTGGAGATCTTGATACCCACAATATTGCCATCATTCTTTGATTTGTGAATGGAGAGACTCAGACCTTCAATGACCAGCAGAAAAAGCAGAGGGGAGAGAGGACATCCCTGACGAAGGCACCTAGAAGCCTTGAAGTAATCAGTCGGCTGTCCATTTATAAGCACAGAAAAGTTGACAGAGGTAACGCAGGCCATAATCCACTTCATTACCTTCCATGGAAGGCCAATTTGAATAAGAATCAGTTTCAGAAAGGTCCAATTTACACGGTCGTAAGCTTTTACCAAGTCAAGTTGAAGGATAAGTGCATCCATCTTCTTCTGATTTATACTGTGGAAAACCTCCTGAGCCACGCCAACCGCATCATGTATCTGCCTCCCATCCAGAAAACCATATTGTTCCATAGAAATGAACGTAGACAGGATCAGTTTGATACGTTGTGCAATTATCTTGGATATGATCTTGTAGACTAAATTGCACAAAGCAATAGGCTGGAAGTCACTGAAACTCTCAGGATGTGATGTTTTTGGTATTAGTGTCAAAAAAGTGGAATTCAGCGCCCCGGACACCAGCCCCAAAGACCGAGATTCATCCACCGCAACCCAGAGGTCCTCGCCCATAATTTCAAAAAAATGTGTGAACAGTTCCACCGTCCAGCCATCCGGACTGAGTGATTTATCCTTAGTAAAACCTCGTAGGGTATCCTGGATTTCAGTGATAGTAATAGCCTAAAAAATTTTGTCCCCCTCCACATCCGTGAACATCCTAGGATATTCTTTTATAAGCTAAACTGTTCAGGCAGAGATGTACTCAACGGACCAGTATAGTACTCAAAAAAGTGTCGAGAAGCCTTAGCCATCAAATCCTCATCCCCACAAATCCTTTTCCCATCATGATCATTTAAATCCCAGATATTATTTTGAATCCTGCGAGAATCAGCATACCGATGAAAAAACTTAGTATTTAAATCGCCAGCTTTAAGCCATAATGCCCGGCTCTTTAAACGCCATGTTTCTTCCTGAGTGATGAGGATTTTGAGTTTTCTTTCCTCCAAATTTGCAAGCCGGGCTCGTTCAGCTTGCGCAATCCCCATCCTCAAAGATAGATCCCTGAGATCTGCAATTTCCAATTCAAGCGCATTGAGTTTAGTATTCAGCATAGCTTTTTTGGATCGCTCCCACCTCATAGTGAAGTCTTTTAAGGAACAAAGTTTGGCAGCAAGCTTGTCCATAGCCGATCGTTCCCCCGAGACATCTATATTTTCCCAATGAGAGTGTACACCCACATCATAATCCGGGTCGTTTAACCATACAGAATTGAATTTGAATGGATAAAAGTGGTGTTTTGCTTCGGTATCAAATTGTAAGATGATGGGGGAATGATCACTGATATGTGTCATCTGTATCCATGTCCTGTATGTTTTGAAAGAGCTTAAGAGGGACTCAAAAATCAAGTAACGGTCAATGCGCTTGGATATCAGATTCACACCTTGGCGACCATTTGACCATGTGGGAGCCATAGGTCGTGGTTCCACATCAATCAGGGAATATGTGGCAAAAAGATTCCTGAAGTAAGTCCCAAGAGGGTCCCTTCTGGCCGCACGCCCCCATATCTCCTCAGCCCCCCAAGAAAAATTCAAGTCACCTGCAAGTATCAAATTTTCCAGGGCCAGTAAATGCTCCAAACATGCTAGATTCCAAAAAGTTTCCCTGTTGCAGTAAGGGCCATAGCAGTTTATAATATTAATATCTTTATCCGAACCTCTACAATTTCCAGACAGCAATATGCCCAGAGAAGTAATAAACGGCTTTAACATAAGTACCCTCGGGTTCCATGCAGCCAATAAGCCGCCAGAAAGGCCAACCGCGTCAATAACAGACATACACCATCCCGGCTTTATTTTATTGAAAAAAGAACGAGCCTTCTCGCCACAAACCATCGTTTCTTGTAGTAGGACCAGATCAGGATTAACAATTTGAAAGATTCTTTTGAGGGCCAGTTGTTTGGGCATCCCCCCCACACCCTGAATGTTTAAGGAAATAAAAATCATTATCGACCCCGTGCAAGGGCTTTGATTCCTCTAAGAGTCGTGGTATCAGGAGAGACGGGGGTTTTCAGGTTGCTTTTTTCCATAACCCCCGGGGTTTCGACCATTTTATTTTTCCTAGCACTCCTTGTTTTTAAAGGAGAGAAATCAGTAGCCAGCCCGCCCTGTCGAGCCCCCTTCACAATACATTGTTTTCCAATCGTGTCCAATGTTATAGCCGAAGAGTGGCTAATAGTGGCTTCAAATCCTGGTGTCTGTGTCCCAGGGCTAGTGGAAACGACCTCACAAATATTACTCGGACCACATTCAACGACCACTCAATTTTTCAAATATACCGAGAGAGGCGCCTTTTTAACCATCTCAGAATAGGAAGGGATGAGTATGACTCGATCCCGAGCCACCGGTTCGCAGGGAGGAATAGATTGTAAAGGTACGTGGACGGACGAGGGATTTAAATCATTTTCATGCAGGAAATCAACCCCACCCAGGGCTAGTCAGGTAAAATTGCCTCACCATCCGAGGATAAGATGACCGTGGGGCTATGTATACCCTCTGACTCAACAGGAAAAATGGGAATGACAGATGAGGTTCCAGGGGATGTGGTAGACACAGGGAGAGGTATATCGGTAGAGGGGGCCACATCTTCAGGTGCGGCATTAGGCTCACTATCAAAATCAGAGGAAATAGACAACTTTGGATAAACACGACTGAGATTATTTCCATTATTTACATTATTAAGCTCCAATGCATTAATAAATTAAATATCCAGCTCATTCAATGAATGATAGAGAGATGGGTCGTTGGATTCCAACTTACCCAATAAACCCATTGCCGAGTTAACCGGATTTGAAACCCTGTTGGAGAAACCATCAAGACCGCCAGTAGTATCCATGTCCTTGTCGCTGCCGTCGTCAGAAGACCAAAACGGGTCCGCCCCCACCGGATGACCAGAAGAGAAACGTTGCGTGCATTGCCTCCAGAGGTGTCCCACTTGTTTGCAGTTTGAACAACGAAAGGGGATGCCCCAATAATCTATAACCAAATCCAGTCGCCGGCCCCTCCAGTTGATATGAAGTACATCAATGAGGCCCAAAGAGATGTCCACCTCCACTAAGAGCCGCCCCATACGACAGTCAAACCCCGTGAGATGCTCATCCTCCACATGAAGAAAACGGCCCAAACTATTTCCGATTGCTTCAAACGCCCCTCGATTCCAGAGAGCAAGCGGCAATCCAGGAATGAGAACCCATAAATGTTGCAGCCGAACAGTAGCTGAATCCGGATCAAAGTTAGTATGCCATTTCTGTAGCATGAGGCTTCCTGCACCATGAAGCCATAAACCGTTTAAGATGGTCGAACAATGAATCTCCTGTTCAAATTTGAAACCATACCATCCTCTAGACAGAGCAAATACCTGTGGGGTGTAACCCACAATGGGCCGCCAATTTTCAGTAACCCACCCCACAATGTCCTTTCGGTCCATTGCGAAATAAGAAAATTTCCCCACCAAAGAAGTCACATTGAAGTCAACCAGCTCTTCCAAACCCAGATCCCGACCCATAGTTAACCAGGTCTCCCCAGGACGATAACAGAATTTCTCGCTAAGTCGATGAGCGGGCCTAGTGACATGCCGAGGTTTCTTACCCTGCACACGGGGAGAACAAGCCCGAGTGCTGTCAACCGACGGATCAGAGCCCGAAGTCACACCCGGAACCCCCAACAAAGGCAGGTGGCCTTTTTTAGGCAAATGTTTGACATGTGGAGCCCTTTGCCTGCTGCTCGAGGCAAGTGGATGTTTGCCCTGCAGCATGTCATGAAAATATGAATCCGGCTTAAACAAGCCCGCCTCTTCGATCCGGTAGTCTGAGGCAATCATAGGGTTTTCATCCAAGGCAGGAGGGGCTGCCACATGTTCCCCCATCAGACAGATCTACACCGATACCGCCAAATACAAGCACCAGATGCCAACAGCTCCGGACACCAGGGCCGAACAGACCAATAGAAAGCCAAAACCCAGGAGAAAAGAACAGAAACTTGTGTCTGTGCACAACTATGATAACACGAAGCTTCGAAAATAATAATCCAGGTGAAACCCTAGGTGATTGAGCCGGAGAATGATAACACGAATCTTCGAAACCCCACAACCACACTGTCCAGGTCAGAGACACGGCAAATACCGGAGAAAATGGTCGGAAATGAGTGGCCGGACCCAAAAAACCAGCAGGTTAACAAATGGCCCTATCACCATACCCCTGACGTCTGTGCATATGCCCAACCGGAGCCCCAAACCACATGTTGTCCGAGCCCAGTTGATAATGATGGGGTTTTTTAAGCACCCGTGCTTAGAAACGGGGACCAACACTCCAGCAAGTGGTCGGCACCCAAAACGTTTAATAATACAATTAAACCCCACTGCAGGGTACCAGTCGCATTCCACAAAAGCACAAATACGAAAGCAATACAACGCCAAAAGAAAACAAAACAGTGGGATTACCGCAACGCGCCCGACGGGGGAAAAGTGAAGCAGGTCGTTCAACAGTTTAGTGAGATCCCACCGCGCTCTGTAAACTCCATAGCCATCGCCTCACCGCCTCACACAATGATGTTATTATTATTATGAGCTTCATGTTACATAGGTTAATTGAAGAGTATATTTGGCTTACTATACTTGTCACAAAAATGTCAAAAAGCAAGAAATATCCCTCCCAATCTTGAGATCCATTGTACCTATCACTATAAATAATTTATTAAAAGCAAAACCTTAATTAATTATTTATTTAAAAAACATTTTTATATTAAATAACTACCTCTAACTTAAAAAATAATTCGCTTAAAATACCTTTAAAAAATAATTTTATATATTAATTTTTACTTAATTTAATAATTATTAAAAGTAAGAGGTTAGGTGAAACCCTAACCATCTCTTTTTTAATTATATATTAAATATAATATAATGGTGGCAAAAACTTTACAAGGATCGAATTCCAAGCATGAAAGATAGCAAACACGCATTCCACTTTTACTTTGTCGGATTAAGAAATAGTTTACCTTTTTGTCATGCCCGTTCCACTTTATTTTTTTGACACATTCCCCGCTTCTTTCTTTTGATCGAGAAATATTTTTTAACTTTAACTTTAGACATGAATCATGATAGACTTGAGATATGGCTACTTATAATGGTGACAAAGAATCAAATTTGAAGCATGCGTTCCACTTTATATTTTTGACACATTCTCCACTTCTTTCTTTTGATTGAGAAATGCTTTAATTTTGTTTTTTCCAAGGAAAAAAATACCGCACGTTTGTTATTTATATAATAAATCAAAAAGTATATAGCTATGATAGCATATCTATATTAGATAGATCAAAACAAAACTCATAGTCAAGAATGAAAACACAGTACATAATAAACATTGATTTACCAGACATTACAAAAGCAAAACTGGAACATATATGTTCACTCAATCCAATTGATAAAGTCTAATATGAATCATCCAAGAAGAACACCGAACCGTTTTGAGTATTTATATATTCTACCCATTCTTCCCAAAAAAGTATTCCAGCATCCCCATCTAGAGCAAGTTTAGATAATGAATCTGCCACATCGTTAAATTCCCTATAGATGTGATCTATTGAGAGACCATAAAACCAATTCATCATGGTTTTGACTCTGTCACTCCAATGCTTTAGGTGAATAGCCTTCATCTTTAAAATACCCTTTTCCCATTTTATAATGAACATAGAATCACCAAAAATCTTGAAAGACCCCAAACCACACATCATTGCCACTTTGAGAATGCCCCACAAACCTAATAATTCAGCCTTTGAATTCGAACCTTGCCCAACCGAGATATAAAAATTAAAAGAAAGAATCTCACCACAGTGAATGTGAAATCCAACACCACATCTCTGACCTGATGCTGCACCATCAAAGCAACCATAAGCTGGGCCAACAACATTAAAATTCCATTTCAGAAATCTACCAATATTTTTATCCTTGTGCCCAAAATTTTTGTAGGAAAAGAAAAGTTTCCAGAAATTGAAGAGGGTAATTTTAATGTCAGGCGTAATATTCTGAAAGATGGCAGCATTGCACGTCTTCCAAACACACCAAGTTGCAATACCAGGGATGTTTTTGTAATCCCAATTCCTATGGATCCAAATCTTATAAGCAAAAGCAAAATTCGAATCCGGCCAATCCTCATTTACTTTAAGCGAAATACAAATAGAATGCCAGAAAGATTTAGAGAAACAACAATGGAAAAAAAGATGGTCCACAGACTCACCTGCTTTCCTACACAAAATGCATATATTTGGACCAATCTTTCCTCTGCGCAAGAGGTTTTCCCAAATCAGGATTTTATTGTTGAAGGATAGCCACAGAAAGCACTTTATTTTGAGTGGCATCTTCCATGCCCATAAAGGACCAAACCACCAACACCTATTTCCTTCGAAATGTGATTCTGCAATGGTAAGATAAGCAGAGCTAGCAGTGATCTGTCCCGTTTGTTTATTTTTCGACCATAATAAGACATCCCTCTCATCTAAAAGATAGATACCATTGAACAAAATCCGATGAATATACTTGTTCCATTCCTGTGCCCAATTTCCACTCAAACCAAAATCTAAAGAAGAAAGCCAATAAGAGTGTTCTTCCCAAACATGGGTTATCCTTTTAAAATGATTGAGGGTTATATAACCCAACTCCATAAAATGCATGCGCAAATCTCTGGAAAGGATATAATTTGTTTCCATCCCCAACATGGGATCGAAACCAACCACTACCTGCTTACCATCACCAACTTGACAAATAAAAAACTGCTAATCCAAGGAAGGATATTTAGAAATCCTTTCCAGAAGTAAGACACATTCTGAAAGTTTCCCACTGGATTTCTGAGCCAGCTGATAGTATCATTTTTGATGTATTTTGCTTGTAGAACCTTTGACCACAGGTTATTACTCATAAGACCCCACCAGCAACTTTTCATTAATAACGCTGAATTGAACCAAAATATATGTTTAATATTCCATCCTCCCCACCATTTTGGAATAGAGAGTGTCTCCCACTTAGCCAAATGATAGCATCATCCTTCTAAGTTTCCAGTCCATAAAAATCTAAACATAAGGTTCTTAATGTGCTGCAAAACAAAGACCAGTACTTGTGCCATTAAGGCCCAATAAACAGGTAGGCTACTGAGAACCTCTTTTAACAACACAAGTCTACCACACAATGACAGAAACTTCATACACCATGCAGTTATTCTTTTTTCAAACCTTTTGATCAACCATTTTCAATCTCGTTTTCCATAGCAATTTGGTTTTATAATATATCCAAAGTATTTTACTCCATCCTCCAACTTGATACATTTCAAAGGAAAAAGATCCAAAAATGGTTGTACCAGTGTAGCCTCCTCCAAGTTGGGAAACATATACAGATTTACCAAGATTAACTTGCATGCCCGTAGCCTTGCAAAAAGATTAATAAAAGATGCATATACCTCTGCTTTAACTTTAGACATGATAGACTTGAGATATGGCTAGCTATAATGGCGACAAAGAATCAAATTTGAAGCACGCGTTGCACTTTGTCTTTGTCGCATTAAGAAATAAGAGGTATGGTCATTCCACTTTTCTTTATTGGATTAATAAATACTTTAACTCTTTTGTGGTATAACGTGGAGTATATTTGACTTTCCTATACTTGTCATAAAACTGTCATCATGGTTACACCACTGAGAAAGCAATAAATATCCCTCCGAGATCTTGAAATCGGCAATAAATATCCCTCCGAGCATGGTTCAAAATTGAGGCCGTCAGGGCCCGTCAAAGGCCTCTCAGCTCGTCAGTGAAGGGGTATTTCAATTTTCCCCGTCATATAAAATGAGGTTTGGAATTTTTGACATTTAAAAAAAAATTATTTATTTAAATATAAATGACATTTAAAGGGCTATCATTAAAATCGCCCGTCATTAATTTTTTTTATGGGTGACAGGCAGTCTTGAGTCTCCTGACTCCTACCAGGCTGCCAGCATTTACTCTGGAATTTAATTCCAGAGCTACTCTTCACTCGCGAGTCGGCAATGGTGAGGTTGACTGCCTTGAGTCTTGAAAGTTCGAGCGGGCTGGAAAACGGGCTTGTTCTACCGGTCGGGACCTCGAAGAGGGGTTTATCAGCGAGATGTTCTTGTCAAGGATCTCCTAGAGTTATTAAGCTCGGAATGGCAATTAATGCGTGTTCATGTGAGCTCTACTAGTGAAATTGTTATTTGCGATGGCTTGGCCATTATTTTGGTATTCTCGTTTGTTGCTTGTGATTGCTTTTCTCTCTTGCAAATGGTGATCTGCAAAGGCGAATTGTTGTTGACAAGGAAAATAGCAACAGGGGCGAGGGCGTTGATGCTGGTCTCCAGGTTGGAATCGGTTGTCAGCTAATTGTTATTGGTAGGTGTTCTTTCAACAGTGGCGAGAGAAGTGGTGATATTCAGGTATGTTCTTTGTTTTTCCAAGCCATAGACCCCTCTAGTTTCTGTTATTGAAAAGAATGGATGTGATAAATCATGATTGAATTAGGTTTTTTTTTGTGATTTAGTGGTATGATGTGTCCCATGGACTCGATGATGGCTTCCACCTATTGCTTGCTGTGTTGAGGGGTTTTAATAATTATCTATGGTCTGGTTGATTGCGCTCATCCCTCGGCGTCCATGCTGCCTTGAGGGTTTTGTCTATCTGCAAGGGTTCCAATCTTCCCTCTTATTGCCAAGGGAAACGATGGCATGGCTTAGGTTCAGGGTCTTATCTTTTTGCAATGGTGTGCTTTGGTGGAAGGGTTTCTTTTCTTTAATAATTTCTTTGTTGCTGTTAGAATTGCCTCAATGAACATCCTATGGTCGGTCTCTTCCGTTCACCCCTCGAGCAATTAGTATATTTACTCCCTTGAAAGCTAGAAACTTAGACTCTCAATTCACCAATTGGTTGATGTGGACTTAATGGCCATGGAACAAAGTCTGCTCTAGGTCGATTAAATTGCCTTCATCTACTCTAGGTCATTATAGCTTTGTTCGTTCACCATGGATTTGAATTCGTGATACTACTGCTTTGAATGCCGAGTGCCGACGGTTTAAGTGGGCATATTCGTACTTTACTTTCCTGCGTGTGTATTAATGTTCCCATTCGAGCTAGGTTTTGCTAAATCATTTGTGCGATGGTTTAGTTAGCAAAATTAGTATAGTTATTTGGATGAACAACTATCAATCTCAATGTTTTACAAGTGAAAAAGACGTTAGAAAATTCCTCTGTCATTGTAATATGCTGTGTAGTTTTAATGAATGAAAAGGATTTTTATAGTGAAAAAAAAATTGTTGAGATTTATTGATACAAAAAAAGGCCTCGTACATTTGCTTCTTGAAAGTTAGAGCCCTGAACTGTGGCTTGGTTTTCTGAAGTTTTAATAGACAATAATGTTTTCCCATGTTTTTTCTAATATAACAATGTGTAAGTGAAAATATGGTCTCTTTAATATGAGTCGATTCAATTCTGTTTTCAGAATAGACTAAAGTTAATTGCATTGGGTATAGATGCATAAAATTAGATGCATGAGGTGTTGTGTTGAAAAGTTAATTTCAATTGGATAGTTGTATGAGGTGTTGTGTTGAAAAGTTAATTTCAATTGGATAGTTGTTGATGCCGATTGCAGAGTAGCTAGCAGCAACTTGAAATCTGCGACTGTGATTGTATGTGCTATGTGGATTAGAGAAGTGAAAAGTATTTTCCTATGCCTGTTCGATTGACTATGATTCCATTCACTTTGATCATAGCCATTTTGATTGCAATCCCTCGTCTACTATCAATGTGTTGGATATTTTATACTTAGGAGTGCTACTAATTGCATGTTCATTGTAAGTCCCTTGACATATTTTTGAGAGCTAAACTTTTTAGGTTGAATGGCAATGGCCATGGCCTATGGATTTTTATTCTTTGGGAAATGAGCAATCATTCATGGTAAAAATAAAAGCTAAAGTTATGTGTAGGAAACACATTCATGCAATCTTGTGGATTTGACTTGTTGCTAGATAAAACCGAACTTTCTTTCGGATGGTTGCTAGAACTTTCAATCCTCGACACAATCAATCCCTTGTGCTTCAGCAATATCACACCAGCGGGAATAATGTACTGGCATTGAATCTCCTGCCCTTGAGTGACTCATACCAGTGGCTTGTGGTTGCTTCAGAACCGATGTTGATCAGTTCTCTCATGCAACTAGCTTTTCTTGTTTGCAATGGAGACACTCTTCTAAGTTAAATTTCATGATCTGTAATGCATGGTGGAAACATTGTTTTTGAAAACAATAGAAAATGAATTAGTTGATCTTCAAGTTGACCATAAGACTCCACATAATCTCATTCTTGACCCTAATGTTATCTTGCATCCTGTGAATCCAAATGGGTCTGCAACTAATGCTTTTTTGTGAATCCAAGAATAGGTGGTTTAGGTAATTTTTTAAGGATTGGTGTGGGTTTATTTCTGAATTGAATTATTTTTATACTTTTAATTGAATACAGGGATAAATTACTGAGAAATGTCACGTCTTGGTCGCCCGAAGAAAGATAAAAAACAGCTTTCTCTTGCTGATGCATTTGGTATTCCTCAATGCTCTAATCAACCAATGCACCATGCAAATGAATTTGATGATTTGCCACTTGAAGGTCATGAATCAGACAGTGCAGAACGTCTTGAAGAGGAGACAACATCAAAGAAGACCAAAAGAACATTCAATTCCAAATGGAAAACAAGATTTCCATGGGCCTACGTTATTAAAGATCTTAATGGTGTTCAAAGGATTAAATGTTCATGGTGTGTAAAATTCAAAAGAGAAACTACATTTGCTAAACATGGAAGTACTACTCTTCAAGTCAGTGGTCTAAGTGTCCATGCAAAATCAGAGGCTCATAAATTTTCCATGCAACTTTTAGATGGAGAAAGAAAACGGAGTACTCTTCCAATTACTAAACATGTAGAGCTAATGGTAGATGCTGAGAAAGAGAGAATTATATCAGTGATTGAGAACATGTATTTTGTTGCAATACATGACTTACCCTTAGAAGTATATAAGTCAATATGTGACTTGAGTAGGTATAAAAACACTCCTCACATGCCTTTAACAGATGAATACTCAGCATATACAAACACATCATCTGGAAAAGAGTTTTTACAAGCTGCAAAAGAAGTATATTGGAAAAAATTAAAAGATGAAATTTCCAACAGCCCATTTTACTCTATTTCAGTTGATGAAAGTACTGATCGGACTATGGTGCAACATTTAATCATTTACATTACCTATCTAACAAAAGAAGGAAGAGGCCAGTGTGTTACAAAATTCATACAATTGCTTAAAATTAGAGATGGCACTTCACAGTCTATGTATGATGCTGTTACATCTCTTTTAGTTGAAATGGATCTATCCTCGACAAAACTAGTTGGATTTGGGTCTGATGGGGCTTCCGCAATGAGGGGTAATCGTGAAGGTTTAGCTACTAAGCTTCGTCGACATGCTCCTCATTTAATAGATATCCACTGCATAGCTCATTGAGAAGCATTAGCAGCAAATGATGCTTCATCTTATTTTCCAGAGTTGCAAGATATTGACAAGTTTGCAAATAAAGTTTATTCATGGCTTGGAAAGTCTGCCAAAAGACATGGAGAATTGAAGGAGCTCATGGATTCATTTCAAATCACAAGGTTAGAAGTGTTACAAATTCATCACATTAGGTGGTTGTCTAGAGGCAAGGTTATGGAAAGACTTGTGAAGCTCATGCCTGCTTTGTTAAGAGATTGGGAGTTAGGGGAGAAAAAAATGTATGAGCTGGCTACATTATTTCAAGTGCAATTTTGCATTCATTTACTTGCAGATGTGCTTATTGAGTTAAATAAGCTGAATCAAAAGTTCCAAGAAGATCATGTTGATATCACATCCATTGGAACTACTTTGGATGTTACCATTAGCTTGCTTCATAAGCGATTTTTAAGAGGCACATTTGGGGCAGGTATGATGCACATGTCATCATTTTTAAGTAAAACACAACAAGGAACTCTTGAGTTTGCAGATTGCACAGGTATGATACATGTACATGCATTGAGGTTTGAAAGATTGCCCAAGTCACAAAGATCAGGGACATTGGATGATTGCATTATGTTGGGAAAAAGTTTTGTAATGAAGGTGATCGACTTTCTAAATGCAAGGTTCACAGATTTACCTATATTTAATGCAGCTAAGTTTTTTAGTCCTTGTAATTACTATGAAGATATGGATGATAGAGACTCTCAAACAAGAAGATGGTTAGAACGCTTATGTGAGAAATTCAGTGTTGGAGACTCACCTATTGTGGACAATGTTAAATGTTTCGGTTAAATGGATGAATTTACTTGTACTATTTATAGGTCATATCCAAAAAAGCATATGTTTGGAGCATGGGACCTATGTGGAGCAGAACATGAGTGGTTTGAAGGATTTCCATGTTTAATGCAGCTATGGCAAATTATTCTTGTTATTCCAGCAAGCACAGCAGTATGTGAAAGAGGCTTCTCAAAATTAAGTCGGATAAAAAATGATGATAGATCAAGAATTTCTTTAGAAACATTGGATATGTTAATGTTTCTCTCTCTCTCTGCACCTCATGCTCTGAATGAGGTAGATTGGAATGGTATTTATGATGTATGGAAACAGACAAAAGCTAGAAAGCCTCTTCCACTAGGAAAATAGATTCATAGCTAGCGTGATTTAAGATATAGTTTTGAACAATGTAATTCATAGTATAATATATAGTTGCTCTGATGTAATCCATCCTTGCCTTTCGATGGTTAATTTTTGAAGACAATTCTACAGCTGGTATTTTGTCATTGTAGCTGGGCAGATACAACTGTGGATCAATGTTTTTCTTCTTACCTGACTATAGATTATATTATAGTGACATCACTGGTAGTTTACATGTTATTTATGTTTTTTTAGGGATTCAACTCTCTCATTGAATCCACATATATATTGTAGCTCTCTGTTTGGAGTCTGGAGATGGGGTGGATTGTAGCTATAACATTTCATTTTTGTTGATGTGTTGAATATATATGACATAGTATTCCAGTTTGGATGCTGGATGGGTTACATAATATTTCATAAGTTTTGCTCCAGACTTTGTTTTTTAAAGGAAAACTGTAATATCTCTGCTCCTAACTACTGACTGTTGACAGCACCTTACTGCTGACTGTTGACAGAATTTATGTTGTAAGCACGTTACTGCTGAGTTTTCCATTTGGAATTGAATGTTCTTTTGGTCTTCTTTGATGTTGTCTCCTCTTCAAGACGTTCTACTTCTGCACTGTCTGATTCTGGACAAACTTATAGCCATCATAACTTTATACTATTCTCGGAGGATGAGCCAAAACTCACCCCAATTTATACTATTCTGGCCCCAATAATGGGAACTAACGCTTATGATCAGCATGCAGAATTGATGGGTGGATTTAGACGGGACAAATAACAATCAGTAGAGTATAAATAGATACATTTATTCTTACGGCTAAGGTTTTTTCCACATAAAAATATCAATTTTTACGACTGAGTTGCTTAGATCATCTTACTTTTTAAAATAGATCATTGTGTCAATTCCAAAGTAAGGAATTAAAAAAAAAAGAGCGCACCATGATGAAATGGTGAGGCTTTTTTATTTAAATACTCATTCTAGGTTATTTTAAGAATATGTATATATTTAATATTGGAAGGTTGTAATGACTTGTTTGTAAGGAGAAATTAAAAAGTTCTATAATTTTAAATTATAATTTATATTTTTTAAATTTATTATTTAACGTTTTTAAATGAAATAGTTTATTTATTATAAGAATTGGAGCTTTTAGTAACTTTTGTTCTAGCAAACATTTATTATATTTAAATTACATTATGTAATGTTAACAAATGATATTTACTATTCCAAAAACTAAAATTTTAGTAAGATTTCCAACAAAAATTATCCAAAAAATTTCAATTATATTATGTTTAAACCAGCGCCTTATTATTTAGCTTTAAAATTAGCAATGTGTGTATTCTACATCCTAAATATTTATAAAGAGTAATCCATAACATGGTTATGAAAGATGATTTGTATATTTAAAGATATTTAGATATTTAACGTTTTTCAAATGTGTTTTGTATTTTAAGTATTTTTTTGTTTTAATGATAGTAGCATAATTCTGTAGTATTAACTTTTAATATTTATAGGCAATTTGAAATTCACAGCTAATAGCCATTTTCAAAGTATTGGACAGACTTATCATAAAGGTTGGTGACAGCTTTATGTTTTATTTACATTTGAAATTTGAAACTTTTATGAGGATTCTGAAATGGCAGCCATTATTGTGTTTGTGTTGTCCATTAAGCCAGAGTTAGCAAACTGTTTCCACTTGAAGATGTCATAAGATGTCATAAGTTTTTATAGTTTCTCTTTGGACTGTGGTTGCAGTACGAATACAAGAGCAGAACTTCTAGCTCTTTGGGCTATTCTTAGAGTGAGTTGTTTGATGGGTCTGCCCATTCATTTGATTTTTGGTGGTTCGATGGTGATTATTTATTGGATAAACAGACTTACAGCCCTTGAAATTCCTACTCTGATGCACTGGTGTGATGAAATAAACTATATGCTGTAGCTTGTCCCACCGGTAATCTTCAAACATATCTTCCGAGAGCACAACATGCTAGCTGATGGTCTTCAAAAGCAGGCTCTGAAAATGGAATTGGGATCTGGATATTTCACTGAAACATTGGATGGGAAGGTCATTGAACATGGCCAATTCATACTTTTTTAGCTGCTGTTTATCATCTTTTTTCAGCGTTTGAATGACATGCAGATGTACTTCTTTCTTTTTCTGTTACATAGGAGACCTATCAGCTAGCAGGTCTTTCTTAGGAGTGTATGTTTGTAGGTCACTTTTGATTATACAACATATTCTGACCTGATAATTCAGGGATGATGAGAAAAGTCTGCTACGATCAGACTTTGTTTCTATTTTGTTGACTGGCAGCTTTGCAGACTTTTCTTTCTATTTGTCTATATGATGAACTGGAATGTTACTTCCTCCTGTCATGAAGATGGTTGATGTATAATATGTCTTTTGATTCATATGAATAACAAAGACTGGTATTTTTTCCTGTGAAAAAAAAAAGTTTTATTTAAAAAAAAATTTGTGTCATAAATTTAATTGAAATGCATTATCTTTTTAGCACATTTTTTTAATGAAGTGTGCAATTAATCTATTACTGTCATTTGAAATGTGAGTTTTTTTGAAAGCCCTTCATCAATGAAGGGCTACATGAATATCTAACCTTCAATATGAAATTAAGACCAGCCCTTCAATCTTGATCCCTGCCTCCGAGATCTTGAAATCGGTTCTACCTATCTCAGAGTCGAGTCGGGGCCACGACTCTTTATCGCCAGCTATTTCCAAAGGTCACTCCGCTTCGCTTTCATATGGACTGCACTAAATAAAGTTTATAGCAGCGGGTGGGGACTTTTTAAACATAGATTGATTTCACCTTAAGATGTGGGGTTTACTTTATTTAAGAGGGCTTCCTCTCTGGAAACTTATTTATCAGGCCTGGAATCAAAAAGAAGAGTTCCGATCGATTCAAGCTTTATCAAGCCTCGAATCAAAAAGAAGCATTCATATCAATTTGAGCTCTTCCATATCTCAATAATAAATAAAGGTGTGAAAACAGGGTTGAAATTTGACATGTAAATAGTAGTCTCATATATATATTCTTTATATTTTTATTTTCAATATGGAAATTTTGATATGGCCCATTGTATTGCTTGTGAAGAAGTATATTTAAAAGTTTCATTCTTTGTCATTATATGAATGTTTGGTTTAATCATTGTGTTTATTATGTTTTTTATGTTTTTTTTGTTTATTATATTTTTATAAACTTTTTACTTTTGTATTATATGAAGCAAGATATGATGTTTCAATATTTCATATAGTTATTATAAATGTTATATAAAAAAAATGAACCATTATTGTGACAATGAGGGTAATAATTGAACAAATTTAATAGCAAGATTAAATTAGAATAATTAATCACATATAAATATATTAGCGAGAAAAAGCTTTAAAATTAATAACCACCACCATAAAATAAATATAATTAAAATTTTTAAATCATAACTAATAACAAATATATTCACCTATTAAATTTTCCATACACAATATCATATATAATTTTATATACAAAGTAAATCTATCACCAAATGACATTTAATACAACTATGTATAAAAAATTATAAAAAATAAAAACATTTAAAATTATGAAAACAATGTAGCTATTCTCTCATGACAATTATTACTAATCATGAGTCACATATGTAATCTCATGTACTAAGAAAAATTATTACAAAATAGCATTTAAGATATCTAAAACATTTTAGTAAAATTTGTTTTGTTTTAATTATTCTTCCGTTATATGTAAAAAAAACTTATTTTCATTAAATACTTTATTGGTTCTTCTAATATATATATATATAAAGTATTTTTAATGCATTTATTTAAAACCTTATCACTTTATGTAGAATTTATTTTTGAAAAATAAATCCATAAAACAAGAGAAAGTGATATCTTATTTTTATGATGATGATACCACACTTCTTTTAATATTTAACTTTCTCATGAGAGATAAGTTAATTATAATTTATTATTTAATAATATTATAAAATGCATAAGCATAAGCATATATATTCTCACATTATTTAGTATTCCAAAAATTTAGAGAAAAAAAAAGGTACTTGTTCGGTTTGAGCTACCCATATTTGGTGGAAATATTTTAGAATTAAGTAAATTATAAGAGCCATGAAAAATAGGTTACGGGGGTGAGAATACATGTGTGGCTTTCATAATTCATATTTTGGGCATATTTTGCGATTAAATATTTGATGGTTGCAAGATTGTAAAGTGGAAGCTCAGAAAAGAGATAAAAATAAAGAAACTCAAATCTAGATATTAGGCTTATCCATAATCCAAGCTTACACATTATGATTTCACGTTTAAGCCTTACGCAAACCATAATATTCCTGGTGCTTTTTCGAAAATAGTCGAATTGGCATCTTGTCGTAATTTTTGACAGGAATTTATTTATTTTATTACTTCTTTAGTCTCCTCGATTCTTTAAACCAACAGTTGACTGAGTGAATAGGGAGGAGCTGCAGATACTTTAAGACCAGTCTGTCCACTGTCAGAGATGCACGACTCTTTATGGCATAAGGTATGGCCATCTATGGATCGAGGATTTGGATTTTTTTTCGGCGTGTGCTTCCTCACCAATTTCCGGCCATCATTGGGATCACGCCATCACGTTGCCCCCTCACGCTTTGTTGTAGCTGTCAGTTCGTATTTAATGCAACGTTGACGTCTTCATTCTTTGGAACGCCCTTTGGGAATAGTAAAGCGATGGGGAGAGGAGCGGAATTTGTTTCAAATTTGAATCTACAGAGCGAGACCGATTGAGCGGGCAAATTTAAATCTAGCTTCTGATGCTGAGATTTTGTGATGCTGAGATTTTTAAAAGTTGTGATGCCTATCATGTGGCCTGCATTTAGTAATTCCAATAAACTATCATGCAGGGAGGAGATTTCAGACCGCAATCACCAGCGCATACTCCAAGCCATGGCGAAGGCGAAATCATGACCACCCAATTCAAGAAAAAGAGATGACTAGCATTCAGTGAGTATCCATTCCTAATGGATTGGTGCCCGAGGAGAATCAGATTGAAATTCCCAAGTTGTTGAGAGCAATGGAAACGACGATGGACCTTACTCTAATTTCGGCCCTAAAATAAACTCTCAGCTGTTTGAGCAAACATCTGGCGCAACAATTACAGAATCCGCTTCAAGTTCAGGGCCAGCAACATTTCAGCTAAATCGTCAACAAGTCCAGCTTGATCAGGAAGTGGCTGACAATAGTTCCTGTCTAAGGAAGCTTCTCCAGAGGCTTGAAGGAACTGTGGTTGATCATCATAATGCAAGCAACGTGACTATGATCAGTACCAGCTCCCAAATACAGGCATCCGACTGCACTAACGCCTCTGAAATAATGCATTCGATTGCTTATAATCAATATAATTTGGATGCTGCAAGCCAGATTTCCTATGAGACAGCAGCCTCTCCAATAGCCATGTATGGAGGGTACATGCAAAATCATACAAAACTAGGAAGCCATCTGCGGCACTTGCCCAAAATGATCATTCACTGGCCGTTTTTCCAGCATCTAGGTCGATCGACGGGGATAACTATGAATCGGCCTAGATGAATACCTCCAGTGCCGAAAATAACAATTTGGGAGCCTCTGGACTCTCGATGGAATATTTGAATGATATTTTATTATACAATAATTTCTCACAAGCACAGCAAAGAGAAGCCTGCAATTATGATTGTAGTTCAATCAGCATATATTAGAAGATCAATTCTATTATCTGGTGAAGTTTCAAAAGATGATTTTGTAGATTGATTCTATCTGACATAATAAAGGGTGTGATTTTTGGATTCTGATATAATAACAAAACCAATTAGATGATACTACCAGAACAATAAAAGTGACTTATTATCCATTTCATCCTTTTTAGTTTTCGATCCCATGAAAGGTGATGTACAGCATGTCAATTGAAGAGGTAGTATTTTAATGTTTAATCCCATTAAAGATTATAAATCATGAATTAAAATGCATTATGTTGTTTGAAGAGCTGTAATGTCCCCATTTTGACCCCATTTTTCATTAAATTGTAAATGATGTAAATATTGTTATTTATTCATGGTGAGGAGCTCAAGGCCAAGGCCCCACCATTGATTTAGCGTTTGTGTATCAGCAATTAAAGAAATAGATGCCTATGGTTCTTGTGCTAGATAGGCACAATGTAAATAAGACATCATGTAAATACAAATTTTAATGAAAATACCCACAACAAGCTATGCAATGCAACAAAGAGATGGGGCATGATTCTACAAGGAATAGGGAGGGAAATTATTCAAACCCTTGAGCCAATGGTGTTAATCCATGTGTCAATGAGAAAACCCATAAACCACCAACTACCCATTTTGGGTAATGGACCCAATCATTTAATTCTTCCAAAAATTGGTTGAGGTAGTTAATGCCTTGGGAATGAAGAGGTATGGCAGCCAATTTCGTGTATGGGCAAGCCATCAACCTGGAAAATCGTATTTTGTCTCCTTAGGCAAGAAAACACACACGAAATGGCGCCCAAAGCCATTCTGAAGGGATAGTCTTTCATCCTCTCACACAGATGGAGACTGTTGGAAGCTACATTCACGTTTTTCATAAAAAACGCAGGGTTTTCCTTGTCCAGAAACTCATTTTTGGTTTTGGACAGTAGCTTGGAAGAAGGGGATGCGATTTGGGACCGTATGGAGGTCGTTTTGTCCCAGAATTGCCATGGGCATTTTTTCCTAAAAACGATTTCTGCTTCTTGGAGTTTTCCCAAACCTCCATTGTTCATTTTTAGCCTTCCCACATTTTTCTGAAGCTCAGGGAATCATTTTCATGCTTATCACTATACAAACATTTTTCTCCTGTCCAGCCATTGTAGTTAGCTGTTTATCTGTATCCCTGTTTGATTTGGAGACTGTAAGCAAGAGATTGGAGTGGTAGTGGACAGAGAGGGCTTGATAAACCTAGTGGGGGAGATAACCTCTCAAGAAGATCGACATGGCTTTGGCTACTCTTCTATGCACACCCTGAGAGCACTATATGGGGAAGGTATGGATTGAGGGACTGTATAGCAGTGAAAAGAATACTTCCTTGTGTTGGGTGTGTAGGTATTGTGGGTGCCAAGCTAGATAGATCTTGTATGGTTACCCCTGGCTCTATGCTTGAGCTCACTAGCTTAGCCACTCTTCCTTTCCATTTCCTAGCAGCCTGATAAACCCAATTGTAGATTGGCTTGGCTCATCTTGGTGTATGCTTGGCTATGTGTGAGTCTGTTGTTCCCTGGTTCCTTGTAGTAATCATGCCTAGCTCGGGGGTGGCAGTTTTATCAAGAGGTTGATAAGCACAACTGGCCTATGGTTGGGTGGAACGTTGCAGATGCATAGTTGGTTGCTTGGGATTACTTTGTTAAGATAAGTATTCTCTTTTATAAATTCTGCAATGTCTTTATTTAATGGATGTCACAGAAATGTTGAATGGATGTTAGATATTAAACATGATATTTTTATTAATTCCGTTGTGTTTCTATAACATGCACATGTATATATGTCTGTTTATCAATGAGTTTTTACTTAATGGATATGGGGCTAGATGCCCGGTTTTAGCATCACGATCCTCTCTATCATGCTGGTATGATAGGAGGGGACATTACATTTTGGTATTAGAGCTGTTGGTTGCAGCATTGGACCTCTATGGGCCAAACCAGATTTCAGTCACATGGGAAAGTCCCTTCCTAATCACTATAGGTATCAACATCGGGCCTAAACTGGCTAAGTTAGATAGTTGCAGAGGTAAGGTTACCTCCTACTGAGCACCAATCATCACAGGAAGAAGAAAAGTAGAATCCGAAACTGTTTTAAGAGTTTTTGGAAATTTTTTGTCTAAGTCTATTTCGAGAAGAATTCGGGAAGTTGGCCAGAAACTGCGGAAGAGTTCCGCGAATCATTCCGCAATTGCGGAAGAGTTCGGCGAATCGTTCCAAAATTGCGGAAGAGTTCGGCGAATTGTTCCGCAATTGCGGAAGAGTTCGGCGAATCTTTCCAAAATTGTGGAAGAGTTTGGTGAATCATTCCGCAACTGCGGAAGACTTCGGTGAATCATCCCGCGGCTGCGGAAGACTTCGGCGAATCGTTCCGCAACTGCAGAAGACTTCGGTGAATCGTTCTGCAACTGCGGAAGACTTTGGCAAATTGTCCCGCAACTACGGAAGACTTCGGCGAATCGTTCCGCAACTATGGAAGACTTCGGTGAATCATCCCGCAACTGCGGAAGACTTCGGCAAATCGTCCCGCAACTGCGGAAGGATTCCGTGAGTTGTTCCGCAACGCGGAAGAGTTCGGCAAACCGCTCCGAAACTACGGAAAGAATTCTGGAATGTCTTCCAAAACTGCGGAAAGAATTTTGGAATGTTTTCCGAAACTGCGGAAAGAATTCCGGAATGTCTTCCGAAACTGTGGAAAGAATTCCGGAATGTCTTCCGAAACTGCGGAAAGAATTTCGGAATGTCTTCCGAAACTGCGGAAGGAATTCTCTTTCGAAACTGTGGAAGGAATTCTCTTCCGAAACTGTGGAGGGAATTCTCTCTCGAAATTGAGAATTCTACAATTTCAAATGGAAAAATTTAATTTTTCTGGCACAATTTTGAAAAAAAATGACATAATTTTTAAAAATCCTGGTTACAACTCTCAAAGTCTAAAATTTTGGCTGCCCCAAGGGTTATCGTCATTGTTTTAGACAACTCCAATTTCTTGACGTTAAGGTAATGCGTCAAGAAATATAGAAATATAAAAATCGATTTTTTCTACAAACTTATTGGATTATAGTTTGAAGCATTATTGCCTGCGGTGGCGGCTTTGGTATTGGGAGTGCATCCCTCTCCCTACGTTCTTCGATGGGTGTCTCACAACTCCTTGCGTTCTTCCATGTGTGTCTGACATTCTTGCATTGTTTCCCATGCTTATTTAGACTCTCATTAACTTACAACTTAGTGATGATCAACTTCCCAATGTGTTGAGCATTTAATGGTTGAAGTCCCATTAACTTACAACTTAGTGAAGATTGACTTACTAATATCTTGAGCATTTAATACCGGGATTTCATGGCGATTGTTGTTATGTTATAGGGTTTCACGTACTTGGATTCATTAACTCAATATCGATCTAATCCTGGACCAGGGTAATTTTTAGGGGCGAAATTTCTCCAATTGGCTAATTTTTGGGTTTTTTTTCAAAAAATAAATGTGCTATTTGGTCATTTTTAGTCTCTAATATCACCTATATTTACATAAAATATGTTTTTTTATCATAATATTCACCAAAATTTACATGTTTTAGTAGTAAATTGTAGGTATCATATTTAATATTCTCCTACCTATCTATATATATGCTTTTTTCAATAAAAAATAATCACCTAGAATATTATACATAAGTATAATATTAGAATCCTTAAAAAATAACATGTCCTAGATGTCTATCCTCTAGCTATGGTTGTGATTTATTCCCAGTGATTACAACTGTAACTAGACGTATTACATTGAAGGGCATTGAATGAGAGCATCTTCACTACCACCGCCTTCATAGCCCGCCATCGCCTTCATCACACTGCCACACCCGCAACCTTCATAGAAAGGATAAAGAGCATCAACAGCCTTCACCACCAGGATTCTGTTCTCATAGTCGTTGGATTTTCTTCTCCCTTCCAAATTACAAATGAAGGGCAGTGTATAGTTGCACTGTCACTATTGGAGCTTACAATTGCAGTGTTGCCATTGGAACTATGTGGTTGAGGATGTTAGGCACACAAATGATGTTGTTGCTATTTGAGCATGTCATTGTGCTTAGTAAAGAGCAACGATGCAAACTCTATTGTTGTGTATAATCCATTGGTAATTACTAATTATACGAGCATGTATGAATGAATGAGTTACTAGATCTAGAAATAAAAATATACCTGTAGCCGATTGTGTTATTGATTATGTTACAAGTTCTTGCTTGTGACAATGAATATGCATAGAAGGAAAATGAAAATGTTTCCTTGAGATGGTATGTACGCACATAACATGGCATGGAAACAACTTCACCTGTAAGTGTATTCTTTGTAAATTTTCAGTCTCTTTGACTATTTCTTTCAAGGCTCTATGTAAAATGTCATGTTGTTTTTCATCTCCAGGGATTTTGTTGAAAAATCCTAAAAAAGCAGGCTCAGGTTGGCCATCATTTATCTACATAGCAGAGTATTATTGCATTGCGTTAGCAACATCTATTTGGATCAATTTATGGTGAGCATTCTTTATGGGCATGGTAAGTATTGGAAATAGTTTTCCATCAAAGGGGCTCTACTGCCACCCATCTTCGTTTCGGCAGCTATTGACACACATCCACAATGCTACACCAACCTTGGAAGAATGGAGCCTCCTCTAGTCTAAGACTAATAGATATTTGACAATAGAGGAGCGTTCACACTTTGACACAACAATCCATCTCTTTGCAATGACCATTCTTGTAAATAGTCATAACAAATACATGCTCCAAGCATTTGCTATGCCTATTGCACAATTTGTCGTAGATTTCAACAGTGGTTCAGATGCACAGTAAGATGATGACCATCAAGTAGAAAATAAATATTGTTATGTGTTGGGTAGCGAGTAATGCTATCTTGCAATTTATGGGATTAAGAAATAGTTTATCTTTTTTTTTTTTTGTCATGTACCCGTTCTATTTTTTTTTGACACATTCCCCGCTTCTTTCTTTTGATCGAGAAATATTTTTGAAGAATGCGTTCCACTTTGTCTTTAAAAATTTTAAGGTGTATTGTATCGTAAATTAAGCTACAATTTTATATTGTGTTGTATTATATAGTAAATTATTAGTTATATTGTATTGTAGTATATAACAAATTATTAATAATTTGTTTAATAATGTTATAATACTATTATATGATATGTGATAAATTATTAATTTTTATGTTAAGTAAATGATTGTTAATTCTTGTTAGCTCATTAAATCCAACCATTTTAGGGTTGGTGTAGCAGAGAATAAAAAATATTTCTTTTAAAAATTGTTTTTATATATTTACCAATTGTATTCCTACAAATTTTTTAAAAAGTAAATAAAACATAATAAAAATGTTAAATAAAATATTAGATTCGTAACTAAGTTTAGCCATTATGTTATAGATTACAATAACATATGTTGACTTTGAGTTGATATAAAAATTATAAAAATCATAATATATTAAAGATTTGATAAAATAATAAATTAATTTTTTGGAGCTAGCTTCCCTAACATAGATGGATCCGCAATACCTATAAATCTTTTGATACCCTCCCTGTTTATATATTTTGGACTATATAGCATATCAGGAATTTGTCCATATTTGAAGAACTTTCTCCAAATATTTCGATGACTTACAATATCATATTGAAGTTATTTTCTATCTACCAAAGGAAGTAGGTTCCTCCTACACATCGGAAGGTGGGTCTATTAAATTTCTAGGTTAATAGGCCAATTCTATTTTTTGACGGAGCTGCATATCTTGGTCTTTGTGCAGTAGGAGGGGTTATATATCTAAATCAAGATCATTACTTTACCTTTCGTCTTAGATGCGGCAGAGGCACAAACATGAAGGCAGAAATCCTTGCATTATGGATGGTCATTAGAGTGGTCAATATGTTTGGGCCGGTAGATGTGAAAGTTTTTGGTGATTCCCAAGTCACTATCAAATGGGCGAGGGGTGATTATAAGTTGAAGGTAACCTCATTAATCCATTGGTGTAACAGAATTCGAAGTGAAATCAATCTCTACCCACATTGATCACTTCATCATATATATCGCGAAAAAAACTCTATCGCTGATAAACTATCCAAACATGCTCTTGAAGATGAACATGGACTGTTGATCTGGGAGGAAATACTGGATTCAAAGACCCAGACTCATGTATCTTATTATTTTCTAGACTAATTGCTACTGTGTGATGATGGTACCATTTTTGTATGCTGTTTTTTGAGTCCTAGATATCAGTTTTGATAATGGGAAGGAGTAGGATTACATTTTTGTAATATTTGAACAATTTGAAGCTATAACATATTTATAAGCTATATTGGACAATCGTTGTACTATTTGATTTATTCTATAAATATCAATAATATGCTTTTTTCTACTGAAAAAAATAAAAATTGAAATCTATAAAAGAGATTGAAAATATTATATTTGACAAATATTAAAATTGACAAAAATTGGAAATCTATAAAAGAGATTGAAGATATTAGATTTGATAAATAGTAAAATTGACAAATAAACATTATATATTAAGAGTAAGAAAGCCAAAACAAACTAGGGTTTAATGGGAGATACCATGAAGTGAAATATAAATTATAAACTACACAATCTTGTTGGAAGATATAGGAGTAAAGTTAGGAGGTAATAAAAAGATGAAAAATTAAGACAGTGATATGATTAATTAGAGTAATTAAATTTAAATTAATCAAATAATTTAAGAATTTTTAAAATTTTTAAAAATCATAAAATTATAAATTAGTAAAGATGTTTAAAAAAGGAATAATGTAATTATTAGTTCAAATTAATATTAATTTAATTAATAATGGATTTTTAAAATATATTGGAATGAAAAATTAAATAACAAGTGGAATTAGCAGCAAAACTCCTTATTATTACTTCTTAAAAATAAGAAAAAATAATAATAGCTAGGTTTTTTATCGTATAAATTTCTAAAATTTAAATTTAATTATTTTTAGGACAAGATCTTAAAAATAAATATACATTTTTCCTTTCCTTATATTAAAAAATATATATTCATAAAGCATCTTCTCGTTAAAAATGTTTTTAAATAGGAATGTTGTCAAATCACCACAATGCCGTTTTAGTCGCTATCTCTCTAAAATTCTCGTTAAAAAAGTTGCGACTCGAAATTTAGCCTGAATTATTTCCCATGCCAAGATCTTAAAAATAAATATACATTATTCCTCGTATTAAAAAAGATATATGTCTAAAGCATCTTGTCATTCAAAATATTTTTAAATAGGAATGTTGTCAAATTAGCATGCCTTTTAGCCACTATCTTTTTTTGTTTTCCACATAAAATTATATCTTACTATTAATACCGCGAAATAGTAAATAGGACCAATACATCATGTCATCAAACATTGTAGGCATGTGAGTCATATCACATACGGGCACAGGTTGAGCCCTAAGACATCATCACAACATCCAAAATCTATACCAAGACCCATACATAAAACCATAAAGGATGCCACACAAAAAGCATCAAATCCCCAACATCTGAAAATGACCAAAACTAACAGTCCCCATGTGGCATAGTATCAAAATGCTAAGACATAAATACAAGTAATATAAGTCCAAATATAAGTCCAAAACAACCAAAGGCTTGGACACAAATGTCAAATATATAGCAAATAGTATAGAGCCGCATAAATCCAAATGGATAAAAAATCCAACAAGGAGTTGGAGATAGAGACTATGAACCTGCAAAATATAAAGCCGCATATAAACATATGAGAAAATATATATCATAAAATGCCGCAAGACCATACCATAAGAATAAGATCCAAAGCAAATCAACCGAGCCCCGGGAGAAAAAAAGGTCCTCATGCCATTCCTCCCACAAGATAATACCAGTCGATGAGTCCAAAGCCAGCTTGGAAAGTATGTCTGCCTCCACATTTATCTCGCGGTAAACATGGGCAAAGTGAATATGCTGAAAATCACTTATGTACTTCCTGACTGCAGCTAACCAATGTGAGAGGAGCAACACATTGAGAGGGGAGGAACCCGAAGCCCATGATATTATGGAAGAAGAATCACCCATAACAACAAGAGAAGAAACCTGTTTGAGCCAAGCAAAGTATAAAAGAAGCCAAAGTGCACATAATTCACTGCGGGTGTTCGTACCAAAACCCAAATTTAAATGGATTCGATAGGAAACGGAATTGTTAAGATGAAGCACCACACCCGCCCCGCTAACACCTCTCCCCCCTGCCGTAGCCCCATCAAAGAACCCGCAAGGATACACCAAAACCGGAGGAGCAATTCGGTAACCAGGTCGTTTTACAGATAAATCGGTCCTGCCACCCGCAGGGACTGATATGGAATTGAACTCCTTAAATAAAGCAATAGTTCGGCTGCATAACCAATCCAGATTTGAGACTATACCATCAAACACGCAGCGATTGCGGGCCTTTTAGCCACTATCTATATAGAATTCTCGTGAGAAAGTTGACCACTCAACTTTATATATTCATAGTTTTTAAGTAATATAATGCTTAAAGATAAAAGATTATCTTATTTAAAAATTAAGAATCTGATTTTTTTAAATAATTTTTTGTTTATAATGCCACGTGTTTTTGGAAACTGTGTGCATTAATTTACTCATGTTAGCAGTTCCAACTCACTGCGGTTAATTTAGCCTGAATTATTTCCCATGCCAAGATCTTAAAAATAAATATACATTATTCCTTGTATTAAAAAAGATATATGTCTAAAGCATCTTGTCATTCAAAATGTTTTTAAATAGGAACGTTGTCAAATTAGCATGCTTTTTAGCCACTATCTATATATTCTTAGTTTTTAAGTAATATAATGCTTAAAGATAAAAGATTATCTAATTTAAAAATTAAGAATATGAATTTTTTAAAATTACAAATTAATGACGGGGTGGTTGCTTTAGCTGTGTGATCTGGATTATTGAGTTTATAATGTTATGTATGGTTAGAATTTGATGAGAATTGGAAGCAATAGAAGACATGATATTTAATGTCATTAATGAAACATGATGTATGAAAACTAGATGGCAAGCAAATGTTGTTTTTTTAATTTTGTAATTTGAAATTGTTTTTTATTTTTCAAAATGTCACATTCCAGGCGGGTAATTAGTCAATTCATGGTGCTAGCCAATCATAAAACAAGAAATTTAATTTTAAAATATTTAATAAAATAATTTTCATTTTCAAAATATTAAATTTAATATACAATTATTAAAAAACATTTGAAAACATAATAGTTTTTAAAATTATCAAAACAAAAATAATAATACTAAATAGTAGCAACCCATTGCTATATTATCTGCCTTCTGCAGTAATAATAATAATAAAGCAAAAGAGATTTATTATATAAGTAAGAGATTATAAATAAAATTAATTTAAATAAAATTTGAATTAATAAATATATAAGAAATAAAAGAGAAGGGGTTTGTACAAGAATTAGTTTAAGTTAATAATATTAATAAAGATTTAATATGAGTTGATTAATGAATAGAATTTAGTTGACCTTCATAAGAAAATATTATAATTTACTTAAATTATAAAATATACAATGAGGGTAATAATTGAACAAATTTAATAGCAAGATTAAATTAGAATAATTAATCACATATAAATGTATTAGGGAGAAAAAGCTTTAAAATTAATAACCACCACCATAAAATAAATATAATTAAAATTTTTAAATCATAACTAATAACAAATATATTCACCTATTAAATTTTCCATACACAATATCATATATAATTTTATATACAAAGTAAATCTATCACCAAATGACATTTAATACAACTATGTATAAAAAATTATAAAAAATAAAAACATTTAAAATTATGAAAACAATGTAGCTATTCTCTCATGACAATTATTACTAATCATGAGTCACATATGTAATCTCATGTACTAAGAAAAATTATTACAAAATAGCATTTAAGATATCTAAAACATTTTAGTAAAATTTGTTTTGTTTTAATTATTCTTCCGTTATATGTAAAAATAACTTATTTTCATTAAATACTTTATTGGTTCTTCTAATATATATATATATAAAGTATTTTTAATGCATTTATTTAAAACCTTATCACTTTATGTAGAATTTATTTTTGAAAAATAAATCCATAAAACAAGAGAAAGTGATATCTTATTTTTATGATGATGATACCACACTTCTTTTAATATTTAACTTTCTCATGAGAGATAAGTTAATTATAATTTATTATTTAATAATATTATAAAATGCATAAGCATAAGCATATATATTCTCACATTATTTAGTATTCCAAAAATTTAGAGAAAAAAAAAGGTACTTGTTCGGTTTGAGCTACCCATATTTGGTGGAAATATTTTAGAATTAAGTAAATTATAAGAGCCATGAAAAATAGGTTACGGGGGTGAGAATACATGTGTGGCTTTCATAATTCATATTTTGGGCATATTTTGCGATTAAATATTTGATGGTTGCAAGATTGTAAAGTGGAAGCTCATAAAAGAGATAAAAATAAAGAAACTCAAATCTAGATATTAGGCTTATCCATAATCCAAGCTTACACATTATGATTTCACGTTTAAGCCTTACGCAAACCATAATATTCTTGGTGCTTTTTCGAAAATAGTCGGATTGCCATCTTGTCGTAATTTTTGACAGGAATTTATTTATTTTATTACTTCTTTAGTCTCCTCGATTCTTTAAACCAACAGTTGACTGAGTGAATAGGGAGGAGCTGCAGATACTTTAAGACCAGTCTGTCCACTGTCAGAGATGCACGACTCTTTATGGCATAAGGTATGGCCATCTATGGATCGAGGATTTGGATTTTTTTTCGGCGTGTGCTTCCTCACCAATTTCCGGCCATCATTGGGATCACGCCATCACGTTGCCCCCTCACGCTTTGTTGTAGCTGTCAGTTCGTATTTAATGCAACGTTGACGTCTTCATTCTTTGGAACGCCCTTTGGGAATAGTAAAGCGATGGGGAGAGGAGCGGAATTTGTTTCAAATTTGAATCTACAGAGCGAGACCGATTGAGCGGGCAAATTTAAATCTAGCTTCTGATGCTGAGATTTTGTGATGCTGAGATTTTTAAAAGTTGTGATGCCTATCATGTGGCCTGCATTTAGTAATTCCAATAAACTATCATGCAGGGAGGAGATTTCAGACCGCAATCACCAGCGCATACTCCAAGCCATGGCGAAGGCGAAATCATGACCACCCAATTCAAGAAAAAGAGATGACTAGCATTCAGTGAGTATCCATTCCTAATGGATTGGTGCCCGAGGAGAATCAGATTGAAATTCCCAAGTTGTTGAGAGCAATGGAAACGACAATGGACCTTACTCTAATTTCGGCCCTAAAATAAACTCTCAGCTGTTTGAGCAAACATCTGGCGCAACAATTACAGAATCCGCTTCAAGTTCAGGGCCAGCAACATTTCAGCTAAATCGTCAACAAGTCCAGCTTGATCAGGAAGTGGCTGACAATAGTTCCTGTCTAAGGAAGCTGCTCCAGAGGCTTGAAGGAACTGTGGTTGATCATCATAATGCAAGCAACGTGACTATGATCAGTACCAGCTCCCAAATACAGGCATCCGACTGCACTAACGCCTCTGAAATAATGCATTCGATTGCTTATAATCAATATAATTTGGATGCTGCAAGCCAGATTTCCTATGAGACAGCAGCCTCTCCAATACCCATGTATGGAGGGTACATGCAAAATCATACAAAACTAGGAAGCCATCTGCGGCACTTGCCCAAAATGATCATTCACAGGCCGTTTTTCCAGCATCTAGGTCGATCGACGGGGATAACTATGAATCGGCCTAGATGAATACCTCCAGTGCCGAAAATAACAATTTGGGAGCCTCTGGACTCTCGATGGAATATTTGAATTATATTTTATTATACAATAATTTCTCACAAGCACAGCAAAGAGAAGCCTGCAATTATGATTGTAGTTCAATCAGCATATATTAGAAGATCAATTCTATTATCTGGTGAAGTTTCAAAAGATGATTTTGTAGATTGATTCTATCTGACATAATAAAGGGTGTGATTTTTGGATTCTGATATAATAACAAAACCAATTAGATGATACTACCAGAACAATAAAAGTGACTTATTATCCATTTCATCCTTTTTAGTTTTCGATCCCATGAAAGGTGATGTATAGCATGTCAATTGAAGAGGTAGTATTTTAATGTTTAATCCCATTAAAGATTATAAATCATGAATTAAAATGCATTATGTTGTTTGAAGAGCTGTAATGTCCCCATTTTGACCCCATTTTTCATTAAATCGTAAATGATGTAAATATTGTTATTTATTCATGGTGAGGAGCTCAAGGCCAAGGCCCCACCATTGATTTAGCGTTTGTGTATCAGCAATTAAAGAAATAGATGCCTATGGTTCTTGTGCTAGATAGGCACAATGTAAATAAGACATCATGTAAATACGAATTTTAATGAAAATACCCACAACAAGCTATGCAATGCAACAAAGAGATGGGGCATGATTCTACAAGGAATAGGGAGGGAAATTATTCAAACCCTTGAGCCAATGGTGTTAATCCATGTGTCAATGAGAAAACCCATAAACCACCAACTACCCATTTTGGGTTATGGACCCAATCATTTAATTCTTCCAAAAATTGGTTGAGGTAGTTAATGCCTTGGGAATGAAGAGGTATGGCAGCCAATTTCGTGTATGGGCAAGCCATCAACCTGGAAAATCGTATTTTGTCTCCTTGGGCAAGAAAACACACACGAAATGGCGCCCAAAGCCATTCTGAAGGGATAGTCTTTCATCCTCTCACACAGATGGAGACTGTTGGAAGCTACATTCACGTTTTTCATCAAAAACGCAGTGTTTTCCTTGTCCAGAAACTCATTTTTGGTTTTTGACAGTAGCTGGGAAGAAGGGGATGCGATTTGGGACCGTATGGAGGTCGTTTTGTCCCAGAATTGCCATGGGCATTTTTTCCTAAAAACGATTTCTGCTTCCTGGAGTTTTCCCAAACCTCCATTGTTCATTTTTAGCCTTCCCACATTTTTCTGAAGCTCAGGGAATCATTTTCATGCTTATCACTATACAAACATTTTTCTCCTGTCCAGCCATTGTAGTTAGCTGTTTATATGTATCCCTGTTTGATTTGGAGACTGTAAGCAAGAGATTGGAGTGGTAGTGGACAAAGAGGGCTTGATAAACCTAGTGGGGGAGATAACCTCTCAAGAAGATCGACAGGGCTTTGGCTACTCTTCTATGCACACCCTGAGAGCACTATATGGGGAAGGTATGGATTGAGGGACTGTATAGCAGTGAAAAGAATACTTCCTTGTGTTGGGTCTGTAGGTATTGTGGGTGCCAAGCTAGATAGATCTTGTATGGTTACCCCTGGCTCTATGCTTGAGCTCACTAGCTTAGCCACTCTTCCTTTCCATTTCCTAGCAGCCTGATAAACCCAATTGTAGATTGGCTTGGCTCATCTTGGTGTATGCTTGGCTATGTGTGAGTCTGTTGTTCCCTGGTTCCTTGTAGTAATCATGCCTAGCTCGGGGGTGGCAGTTTTATCAAGAGGTTGATAAGCACAACTGGCCTATGGTTGGGTGGAACGTTGCAGATGGATAGTTGGTTGCTTGGGACTACTTTGTTAAGATAAGTATTCTCTTTTATAAATTATGCAATGTCTTTATTTAATGGCTATCACAGAAATGTTGAATGGATGTTAGATATTAAACATGATATTTTTATTAATTCCGTTGTGTTTCTATAACATGCACATGTATATATGTCTGTTTATCAATGAGTTTTTACTTAATGGATATGGGGCTAGATGCCCGGTTTTAGCATCACGATCCTCTCTATCATGCTGGTATGATAGGAGGGGACATTACATTTTGGTATTAGAGCTGTTGGTTGCAGCATTGGACCTCTATGGGCCAAACCAGATTTCAGTCACATGGGAAAGTCCCTTCCTAATCACTATAGGTATCAGCATCGGGCCTAAACTGGCTAAGTTAGATAGTTGCAGAGGTAAGGTTACCTCCTACTGAGCACCAATCATCACAGGAAGAAGAAAAGTAGAATCCGAAACTGTTTTAAGAGTTTTTGGAAATTTTTTGTCTAAGTCTATTTCGAGAAGAATTCGGGAAGTTGGCCAGAAACTGCGGAAGAGTTCCGCGAATCATTCCGCAATTGCGGAAGAGTTCGGCGAATCGTTCCAAAATTGCGGAAGAGTTCGGCGAATTGTTCCGCAATTGCGGAAGAGTTCGGCGAATCTTTCCAAAATTGTGGAAGAGTTCGGTGAATCATTCCGCAACTGCGGAAGACTTCGGTGAATCATCCCGCGGCTGCGGAAGACTTCGGCGAATCGTTCCGCAACTGCAGAAGACTTCGGTGAATCGTTCTGCAACTGCGGAAGACCTTGGCAAATTGTCCCGCAAATACGGAAGACTTCGGCGAATCGTTCCGCAACTGTGGAAGACTTCGGTGAATCATCCCGCAACTGCGGAAGACTTCGGCAAATCGTCCCGCAACTGCGGAAGGATTCCGTGAGTTGTTCCGCAACGCGGAAGAGTTCGGCAAACCGCTCCGAAACTACGGAAAGAATTCTGGAATGTCTTCCAAAACTGCAGAAAGAATTTTGGAATGTTTTCCGAAACTGCGGAAAGAATTCCGGAATGTCTTCCGAAACTGCGGAAAGAATTCCGGAATGTCTTCCGAAACTGCGGAAAGAATTTCGGAATGTCTTCCGAAACTGCGGAAGGAATTCTCTTTCGAAACTGTGGAAGGAATTCTCTTCCGAAACTGCGGAGGGAATTCTCTCTCGAAATTACAGAAGAACTCCACAAGTTTCTCCGAAACAAGGAATTTCAGCCATTTTTCAGGGAGATTTTCAGGTGCCGAAAATGGAAAAATTGCCATGGAACTTATGCGCCAGATTGCGCGAAATGGAAATATTTACAAAAAAAAATGAGGGCGCTGCCCTTGACCCGCCCTGCAGTGGGGCAGGGAAGCCACAAGGGGGCAAGCCCTCTTGACCCCCGTCGTCCCCCTCATATGTCGTTAATTGTGAGAAAATTCTACGATCTGACAAATTGTCAATATAATATTTTCCACGAGCATGAAAGTAATTTATGAATTTCTGAGAATATAATGCAGCTAACAATTGTGTTGATGAACACATTCTGCAGAATCACAGTTACATCAGGGCAGCACTCTAGATAGTACGTTTGGAAAGTTTTGGATCTTGGTTGGGCCAAGAAAATCAACATCATGGATGATGCACAGGATCCCTATGAGCTTGAGACAAATGCCATGGGGGAGAACATACATGTTGAAAACGCTGAAACAGAATCTAATGGGAGAAGAAATCAAGATACTCCTCCAGGTATTGCAGCCGCCATGATAAGCCTAAGGGTGGAGTTGCAAAGCTGTAGGGAAGATAATGAAAGGATGATCAAAGCTCAGGAAGAACAAAATCAGTTGAATGCATCCATGCTACAGATTTTGATAGACATCCAAAGGCAAATAAACTCTGGGCATCAGACATCAAATCTAAAAAGGGGTGGGAGTAGTTCTAGGAGGAATTCCCGTAAGAGGGCCAGTAGCTCAAGAAGAGTTTCTACAGACATAACATATACTCCAGAAATCTCTTCTAATGAATCATCTGACTCTGAAGAATCCATTGAGGGTTCAAGCTCTTCATCTCGCCGAAATAAGAGGAAGAAGCACTGCAAGAAAAATTCACATGGGAAATTTAAGAAGGCGAAACCTCCTACATTTGATGGAGAGATAAAGTCTAGTCAAGAAGCTGAAGCTTGGCTTCTTGCGATGAGAAAGTATTTCCAAGTCCAAGACTACTCGGGAAATATGAAGGCAAGGGTAGCCATATTCAACTTGAATGGAAGAGCATCTATATGGTGGGAACACATCAGGCAAGTGAAGAAGATCAATGAAAGGAAGATTGTGTGGAAGCAGTTCAAAAAATACTTCAAGTAGAAGTACCTCTCTGATAGGTACTATGATGATAAGATCAAAGAGTTCCATGAGCTAAGATTGGGACAATTGACCATGGAAGAATATGCAAACAAGTTCTTGGAGCTGCTGAGGTATGTCAGGTATATTCGAGATGATAAAGGTGAAAATTCAGCGTTTCCTAAGTGGACTGCCCCAGTCATATAAAGATAGGATTGAGTTTGATGAACCTCGAACTCTAGAGGAGGCCATAAGAAAGGCCAAGTATTGCTTTGATCAAAATAGAAGCAAACCAGAATTCCATAAGGCATGGAAGGATAGGAAAAACTAAAAGTTTGATCAAAGGAAGAAGGGGTTCAAGCCTCCTCAATTCCGGAATCAGCAAAGGCAGCCATCACAAGTTGGGACTAAGCCAACTAGGATGATGGGAAACAAGCCAAGAGATCCAAAGGAACCAAGAGAACCACTTCAATGTTGGGGTTGTGGAGGGGAGCACATGCTTAGGAATTGTCCACATCGGAATGGGAATCCAAATCAAGTTCACAACATCCAAGGAGCTGAAACTGTGGGTCAAGTGGCGAGAGTAATCCCTAGAATCTATGCAGCAGTAGAAGACCGCCAGGCAGATCATCAATCAACTGTGGTTGAAGTTGAAGGTAAGATTGCTAAGCAATCTGTTTCTATTTTGATTGATCCCGGATCTACTCACAGTTATGTCACTCCTAGAATTGTTGAGATTTGTGCTTTCAAGAAATTAAAGCATAGTAAATCATGGTTAGTTCAACTAGCCATTGGAACCAAGAGAAAAGTTAGTGAAATAGTAGAGAAATGTCCATTGGATATGGATGGGCTATTCACTTATGCAGATCTGAATATTTTACCACTGGGTTCCTATGATATTCTCATTGGAATGGATTGGTTAGAAGCACACAAGGTTAAACTTGACTGCTACAATAAGACATTTGAATGCATGGACGAAGAAGGAAACCCGAGGGTTGTAAAAGGCATTCCAAAGGTGACTTCTGTTAGATAGGTTTCAGCCATGCAGCTGAAGAGGTTCTGTAGGAAGGGATGTCAATTGTATGTAGCCCACATTTTAGAGGCAGCAGAGAATGAAACTCTTAAATTGGAGGACTATCATGTATTGCAAGAATTCAGGGATGTTTTTCCTGATGAGATTCCAGGACTCCCTCCAAAAAGAGACATTGACTTTACAATTGAACTTGTGCCAGGAGCGGCACCAGTGTCTAAGACACCCTACAGGATGAGCACACCGGAATTGCTAGAATTGAAAATGCAATTACAAGAGTTGCTGGAAAAGAAATATATTAGGCCAAGTGTGTCCCCATGGGGAGCACCTGTTCTATTTGTGAAAAAGAAAGATGGAACACTCAGGTTATGTATTGACTACAGGAAGTTGAACAAAGTCACTGTGAAGAACAAATACCCATTGCCCCGAATTGATGACCTTTTTGACCAAATGAGAGGAGCAAAGGTATTTTCAAAGATTGACTTGAGGTCTGGTTACCATCAGTGTTGGAGAGAACTTCCGCAGCATTTAGGAAGCTGCTAATTTTGGGAAGGATAACTAATTTTGGAGAGAAAGTACCAATTTTGGCGGTAAGACAAAGATATCGCCGTAGTGCAAATTCCGGTGGGAATTACGGCGATAGGTACAGAAAAGTTAAGCAGATGGTACAAAGAAGAGGCCGAAGGGAGAGCTCAACCACCGCAATAAAGGGGCCGAAGATGAAGAGAGGGTTCAGCTACCCTCATAAAGACGAAGGACTACAGTCAGCGTTGCGTGAACCAAGAAGAAGCGACGGGCCGATGCATTAAAGACTAAGGACTACAGGAAGCGGCGACAAGACAGAAGGCGGCCATGGAAGTACAGCCAGTTGACTGTAAGTGGTTAGGGTTGAGTCACTGTTGGGATAAGGCCCACAGTTTTGTAACTGCGATGAGACCTTCGGGCCATCTATATATAGGAGTCTTTTTATATGATAAGGGGTTGGCCACTTAGTGATAGAGACATCAGGTAGAGGCTAGCCAAGTCTTTTGTAGTTGCAGAGTCTGGACATCCCTGAGAGAACATAGGGCTGACCTGTTGAGAGATAGAGCAATCCGCAGGGATTGTGGAAGAGAAAAGCGGTCTATAGAGAAGGGCTCCCACTGGGGTGGAGTTTCCCAGAAGACCCTTGTTGTAAAGAGTGGAACTGAACTGTGTTTATTCTTCAGAGTTGTAAACAAGAACCGCAGTTCCCCTGGGCGCAGTCTCGCCCTGGGAATAGCAGCGTGCTTATCTAAGTTGCACTATTGTATTTGTGTAGCTACTGCTTTCATTCACTTGTCTGTGTTATATATGAATGCTTCATTATGATTATAAGTAATGTACATGGTCGTCAGTTCAACTTCTGAGTGATGTATAACTATTGTGATAATCATAGCTAACCTCATAGCAAACTAGATAATTGCTGACAGAAGATAATGTGCGAGTATGAACTGAATGTAAGTCGTGAATGGTCTGCTTAGATATTGATCAAAGTGATATTCTACTTAGTTACGTTGTTGCGAGATATCAAAGGTCAGATCCATTAGCAAGGGCTGTGCTTGGAGACTGAATGTGTTGCTAACTGCAGTACCAAGATAAGGATAGCTAAGACCACCCATGAATCCAGGAAGCGGTTAAAGTTCACTTACCGCAGGAACTAGAAGGGGGAGATACTGCGCCCACGATATTGTAGGTATCGCTAGACGGGTCACATAAGGGGAAGACTTATCGCATCCCCTGCGTAATGCGATAAGACAAAGGCGTAGCCCGAGTAAAGGAATGAGATAGACAGCTTCTGTGAAAGGGGTTAAGGTGGGTTTGAGCACCCTGGATGCCTCGGAACTTGGCTGAGGACACTTGAGTCTTCTGCCTCCCATTAGAATCACTTCGGGTGAGACCTCAGGTCGCTTCTGCGACCTGTTGCCGAAAGGGCCAGTGAGCTAAGGGTTCTGTTGGTCTAAAAGATTACCGCACGCCCGGGTCTGTCTAAGAGGAACAAAAGGATCAACAAATGGTTCTGTTGCCGGTTTGAACACATTGAGCTGATGTTCTGTTGGCATCCTACCAAGCAAGAACTTAACCAGTGGGTTGAGTCAAAAGAAAGAGAGTTTGCTGCAAAAGAAAACAAGAATCCCAGACTGAGCACTGAGGCTTGGCTACAGAAGCACATTTTTACAGATCTCCATGAGGTATTCTTCGTAACTTATGCTATTGAGTTATATGGTTGGTTATCAACGCTTGCTGACAACAGCGGTGTCAAGAAGAATCGAGAAGTCGTCTGGACAACAGAGCTGAGTCAGACCGTGAAAGGTGTCGATAACCCCATCTCACGCGCAGTAGACTTCTGGCTTGCGAGTCTGCTGGAAGGCTTCATCACAGAGTTCGCGGTCGATCAGAGAAAGAGTTTCAGCGCAGCAGAACGGTACTTCTTCAAGGGTTATCGCGGTAAGTACCTAAATTCTCTAAGTCTGTCCATTAAGCAATTACTATATGAAAAAGGAGTACTGGATATACTCTCAGATGAATAGTAGCATGATATTGTAATGTCAGTAGACTCTGAAAGTGATTACGAGTATCTTGGACATACACGTAGTGGTAAAAGATATAGAGTCAACGATTCATCTTCTTCTGAAGAAGACAGCTCAGATCACCCGAGACAGCAGATTCAGAACCCTAGGACTCCTCAAAAGCCAGTCGGAACTCAGAATAATCCCGCAGGAACCCCATCCAGTAGCTCTTACACAGCGAATACTACCGCTACACCCTCCACATCTACACAGCCGAGTGGTAGTCATACAGCAAACCAGAACCCACCATCTAGAAACAGAATGGGAGATGATATGAAGCTACCAACATTCAAAGGTACAGGGTCGGAGGACCCTGAGCAACACTGGTTCTTATGCGAAGCCATATGGACCATTAAGCAAATACAAGATGATAATGTCAAGCTTGTCCAGCTGGCCACCACATTTAGAGAAAGAGCATTAACTTGGTATATGAAGTATACCACTGGCCATAACAGAACGCTTGCACAGGTTAGAACTGCTATGATTAAAGAGTTTAAAAAACCTAAATCCGAGTCACAATGCATAGCAGAACTTAAAGATATTAAACAATTGCCTACGGAGACGGTTTGGGATTTTGACCAGAGATTCAAGACCCTCATCGATCAGGTAAGCTTTGAGCTTGCGCCTCAACAGCATAAAGAATGGTTTATCGCAGCAATATTACCACACATCCGACTTCCGCTAATGCAACAGAAATTAAATACACAAGATGAAGCATTAGAAATGGCAATGAAACTAGAGGCTTCACCTCTAGCACCGGTATCACTAATCTGCAAAATCAGCTAGCTAACCTCACCTTACAGCTGCATGAAATTAAGAAAGGAAAGGAGGTTGCGCATGAAATTTGGTGCACTAAGTGTAAAGCGCAGGGACACAGTAAGGACAACTGCCCTGTCTTTGCTGACTATATCGCCAGTGGAGCTCCTAACCCGTTGATGCAGAACCAGGGGCCATGGTGCGATATTTGTAGAACCAGAGGACACAGTCCTCAGGAATGCCCTCTTCTTCAGAAATATGTGCAGACACCAAAGAACCTATATTGCAACTTCTGTAAATCTGTGGGACATGACGAAAACAAGTGTAGAGCTTATGAGTTAATGATAGAAAGGAAGCATGACCTCTACAGAGTTCAGTCAGAAGCATCCGGACCAGCAGTACGTGCACAAACTGATCCGAATCAGGGAGGCCGTGGAGGAAATTTCAGAGGCCGAGGACGCGGAGGAGGCTATGAACCTGGCCGTGGCCGTGGAACTATCACCTGTTATAACTGTGGAGGCACAGGACATTACGCTAGGGACTGTCAGAACCCTACTACAACGTGCAAGTATTGTAAATCTTATGACCACACAATAGAGGAATGTCCCATACTGATAGCTAAGATCAAGGACGCCAAGCCAGCACCTAATCAGACTATCCAGTTTATCGCTGCTGAGTAGAACGAAACCGAACCACGGGTCAATATTGTAACTCGCAGTGGTCTCTCCACAAGCAACATATCGCAGGACGTGGAAAAAACGACAGGAACGCAGTGGGTGCGCAAAGCTCCAGGAAAACCTATCCCACTTGATCTACAGAAGAATAAGGAGGCATTTCAACAAACTAAGACTTCCTTTGCTGAACAGACACCGTCCAGATCACTATTAATACCATCTCAGGGTATACCACGGAAACCACCGCAGGATGTTAGTACTGCGCAGATACCACAGGCTAGCACATCTGGAAGATGTGACGAAGAGGAATTGACAGGGAGTGTACAGTCCTTCTTGCAGAGCTGTTTGAAACTTCTAAGAAATGGGAAAGCTGTAGAGGAACTTCAGAAAGTCATTGACCAATGTCAACAGAGCCCTTCTGTGAGCAATACACAGCGCACCATTCACCATATAATGAGCCATACAAGGACAGGAAGAGAGATGAGGCTCACAGCGCAGATCGGACTATTTGAAATGGATGAGGTTATCCTAGACTTAGGATCAGAAGTAAATGTCTTGACTAAGCAGACATGGGAACAGATGGGAAGCCCAAAACTAAGCAGATCCCCTATCCATCTTAGACTAGCTAATCAGCAGAGAATATCACCGATGGGTCGTCTATCGCATGTCCCAGTGGACATCGACGGAGTTCACACTTATGCCGACTTTGAGATCATAGAAATTATTGGTGACACCAAACCCTATCCAGCTCTATTAGGTATTGATTGGGCTTTTGATAACAAGGCTGTTATCAACTTAAAGAAAAGGCAGATGACATTTGAAGATGCTCAAGTCCGGGTTATCGCACCCTTAGACCCTTTACAGGGTCCTCGCTACATTGAGCCAATCAAAGCAGAAGAGGAGGTGCATAACATGGAAAACTTGTACCAAATAACTTCTAATCAGACAGACTACATTGACCCTACGGCTAATGGACATATTAGCTGGAGATGTGATAGTTCATGCACATCAGATTCAGATGTTGGCTTAGAGAATTGGCAAAATAGACTCCACGAAGTTTCTATCCGCAGATGCGCATTCATGACTAAATCACTGCGATGGATTGGGACAGAAAATAGGTATATTCCAACTTTTGATGGATTAGCAGATGTCAATGATTTTTTGCAGCAGTTTGAACAAGAGATTCCTCAAGAGCAGAGGATGGAGGTTTTTGACCTTGCAGTTCGAGCCACACCTGCAAGATGGTGGTACACACACAAGGAACATATCGCATCATGGTATGATTGTAAGAGATTGATGCGCATTAGATTCTCTAAAGAAGTAGACTGTACACAGCGGAAATATACAGGGGAGAGTGATCCCAGAACACACATTATGAACTGTGAACAGAGTTGGCTAGAAATTCCAGCAGAAGAATGGGTTCATTTGTTTATCCACACACTGGATACAGTTCCACGAAACTGGTATACAGAAACAGAGCTAAGAAAAGGAACTACCTCATGGCCTATAATGATCGAAAACTTTTTGGTCACGTTCAATTTCGAATCTGAGCATCCAAGCATTGATCGGGCCTTGAAGATCATAAAGACTAAAATATTTGAGGATTGCCCATTACCAGCGGATTCGCAACCCGAGTGGGCTATTCAGATGGAACATGCACTGGAATGTTACAACTGCGCACAAGACTCAAGCGATGAGGATGAAGATCCTCGCAGTATCAATATCGCAGAAACAGAAGGTACGCGTGAAGTTGAAGGTCCACACTTAGAAATCCCAGCTGTAACAGAACCAATCAAGATTAGAAAGAGCAATATTGGCACAGAAGCAGACCCTAAGTTTGCCTCTATTGGAGATTATTGGGATGATGAGACAATTGGCCAAATCACAGACCTATTACACGAGTATCAGGACCTATTTCCTACCAACTTTACAGAAATGAAGGGAATAGTGGGTGACCTCGGAGTCATGAAAATACCGCTTAAGGAGGACGCTAAGCCGATTAAGAAACGCCCATACAGGTTGAACCCGCGGTATAAAGCAAAAGTAAAAGATGAAATAGATAAGATGCTAGCAGCAGGCATCATTGAACCTGTTGAAGAAAGTGAGTGGGTTAGTCCCATGGTAGTACAAGAAAAGAAAACAAAAGGAGACATCAGGATCTGTGTCGACTTGCGCAAACTGAATGATGCATCGCTGCATGACCCATTTCCGACACCATTCACTGATGAAGTCTTAGACAATGTTGGAGGACAAGAAATCTATTCATTTACTGATGGCTTTTCAGGCTATCACCAGATAAGAATCCATCCAGACGACAGGCACAAGACCACATTTGCGACAGAATGGGGCTCCTTTCAGTATACGGTAATGCCCTTTGGTCTTAAAAATGCCCCAGCAATTTTTTCTAGAGTAGTTGTTGCTGTCTTTAAGGAATACATCCATCAATTTCTAGAAGTTTATTTTGATGATTGGACTGTATTTGGACTAGTCAAGAAGCACATAGGAAACCTGCGATTAATGTTTGAAAAATGTAGACAACACCAGATTTCCCTTAACTTAAAAAAATGTATATTTTGTGCGCCTTTTGGTACGTTGTTGGGTCACATTGTGTGCAGACAAGGCTTGATGGTAGATCCTGCGAAGATCGCCATCATTGTCAATTTACCAGCACCTAACTCAGTAAAGCAGCTGAGAACTACACTTGGTCATACCGGGTATTACAGAAAGTTTATCAAAGGTTATGCCAAGATTACCGCACCAATGGAGAAATTATTGAAGAAGGATATCAAATTCCAGTGGAATGAGGAATGTCAGAAGAGCCTTGACGCCCTAAAAGAAAAAATGGTTACAGCACCTATTCTGGTATTTCCAGATTGGAACAAGCCTTTTCATGTTCACGTGGATGCATCTGGCATCGCACTGGGCATTATCCTCACACAACCAGGCGAAGGGGGTATTGACCACCCTATCGCATATTCGAGCAGGAGACTATCGACAGCTGAGAAGAATTACACCACCACAGAGAGAGAAGGGTTAGCAATGGTGTATGCTTTACAGAAATTTCGGCACTACCTGTTGGGTGCCCCGTTCAAGATGTTCACCGACCATTCTGCATTAAAGTACTTGGTCAATAAACCAGTGTTAGGGGGAAGAATATGCAGATGGCTATTGTTGTTCCAGGAATATGATTTCGAAATCATTGTTAAGCCAGGAAGACTAAATGCAGGACCTGATCACCTGTCAAGGCTAGACTCAGGTGAAGAACCAAGTAATTTAGAGGACAACTTGCCGGATGCGCAATTGTTCTCCATTCAGGTCGCGGATGAATATTATGGAGACATAATTCAATTCCTTACTACAGGGTGGGCACCACCTGAGTTTACCAAGCAACAAAAGAAACAATTAGTGGTGAAAGCAGCAGACTTCACCCTGATTGCAGGACACCTCTATAAGTTAGGACCAGATGAAATCTTGCGCAGATGCGTTATGCCCCACGAGAAACAGACCATTCTTAAGGAAGCACATTCGGGCATCGCAGGAGGCCATTTCGCAGGGAAGCCGACCGCTCAGAAGATCCTAGCAGCCGGACTATGGTGGCCTACATTACATAAAGACAGTAAAGAGTTTTGCAGATCATGCGATATCTGCCAAAGGACAGGAAAGCCCTCCAGAAGAGATGAAATGCCGTTGCGACCACAGATAACGCTACGCGCATTCGATAAGTGGGCCATAGACTTCGTGGGTCCTATTAACCCCCCAGGAAAACTAACTGGTGCGAGATATATAATTACAGCAACAGAATACCTCACCAGGTGGGCTGAGGCAAAACCAGTCAGGAATTGTGATGCTGCTACAGCAGCACAATTTATTTTTGAAAATATCATCACTAGATTTGGGTGCCCAGTGACTTTGATGAGTGATCAAGGCACACATTTTTTGAATAGCACCATAGAAGCCTTGACAGAGGAATTTGAAATACAGCACCATAAGAGTACACCTTACCACCCTCAAGCTAATGGTACGGTGGAAGCTTTCAATAAGATATTAGAACATGCTCTTACAAAGATTTGTAACAGTCAAAGGGATGACTGGGACCTCAGAGTTAATGCTGTATTATGGGCTTACAGGACCACGTGTAAGAAACTAACAGGGCACACACCTTTCAGCCTGGTATATGGACAAGAGGCTGTTATGCCTATGGAATACATCTTACCCAGCCTAAGGATTGCTCAGCTTACAGAGATGGTTGATTCTGATACTTTAGAAGAGAGATTGGCACAGCTGCTCAATCTGGAGGAAGACAGATTTATCGCAGGATTCCATCAAAAAGTGCAGAAAGCACGAGAAAAAGCTTGGCATGATAGGCATATCAAGAACAAAACCTTTCAGCTTGGAGACTTGGTACTCCTTTATGACAGTAAGTTTATAAAGTTCCCTGGAAAATTCAAAACTCATTGGTTAGGACCATATCAAATCCAGCAAATAACAGATGGAGGTGCTATACAGCTTCGTACTATGAGTGGGGAGTTTCTTCCTACCCTGATCAATGGCAGTCGGCTTAAGCTGTATCGCGAAGGCCATACCACCTCCTAGCCCTAGCCCAGAAAGGAAGCAAATGGTACAGATGTTCAGTGTAGTTGAAATGAAGCATCGCACCCTAAGGAGTCTACACCGGGAAATAATTTAGGTAAGAATTCGCAGCCAGTTTTCCTGGTGGTTGCGATAATTTTGATAAGAGGCGAGTTTTGGCACTTTCCATCTCCAGACGATGCGATATCTTATCGCAGAGGACAGAAAACAGATTGATGCGATATCAAATTTTGAATTGATCAGAGGGCTAGTCACTTCGCCATCTGACAAGCATTAACTGCACGGCTGACAAGTATCTGTTGTACTAAGATTTGGCAGCAGTACGACGATTCTTCTAGATTTGGAAAATCCGATGCGACACCACTCCGGCGCACAGTTTCCCAGCAAAATTTCAAACGGCGTTTGCAATAAATAGGCGCGGGGTGCTGTCTTGTCTATACATTAAATGCCGCCAACGGGTCCAGTTACTGGTCCGTTGCCATTTGAAATTCCGCCGTAGGATAAATACACGTTCTATTCAAAGCACGGGGCTACTTAGTCATTTTCGCAAAAAGATATGAGCGCAGCTGAGCCAAGCCAAGCGTATTCTTAGCAGAGTCTGAGCAGGGAAACCAAAAACAGTTGCAGACTCCGATTTGCATTAAGATTAGCAATCATAGGAAGTCCAGAGTACCACAGGGGAAGGCGCCTCGCGCCAGACGAGCCTCTCGAAGACGTGTTGCAAAGATTCCAAAGGGGTGGAATCGAGTGCGCTATGACTTCAGTTGTGGCGGAGAAAGGAAAGAAAATTGCTGCTGGCTCTTCGACCATACGCCAGTCGCCGAGAACCTTAGCTAATATGGAGCGTAGCGAGACCCTGAATAGCACAGAGTCAGAGGAACCGGAGCAGGAACTTCCGGAAGAAGTTACAGTCACTACCCTATACTTCCCACCAAGAGTAGAGAATGCGCCAGCCATTGTTCTTCCACGAGACTTTAAGTATGAACTCATACTCCCACCGCTGGATAACCAAGTGAAGGAAGAAGGTAACTTGTGGGGGAATATGCATGCTGTTAAGTTTACTGATTATAATCTGAGAGATTATACGCTGTACCCACAATTCCGCCGTGATCGTTATATGACGATTCAGAGGAACCCAAGGACACAGCACGATGAGTTCGTCCCCATGGACCATGTAAGCCATTTAGTACCGTCGGGACTGCTCAATCTCCTGGAGATCCCACACTTTGGACGGGGCCCGGAGGTCAATGCTGTGGTGCGGACGCTACTTTCATGTGTGCATGGTGGTTACTTATGGTTGGGTAACCGAATAGATGTTAATGTTGACCTCATTCACCGCATTACCGGTCTGTCGAAGACTGGTTTCGACCCACAGATAAATATTGATGGCGCCACAAAGGATACCAGGCTCTCAACCAAGCAGGTTGCGGAGTATAAACTGCAAAGAGGAGGTCGCGCCTACGATGTCAATTCAATACAAGATGACGCCTTGCGGTTTACTGTTAGTCTGTTGGCCGGAAAACTCCTCCTCAAGGTGAGGCCGAAGGAGGTCACAGGCTCAGTTATCCGCCTCGCGATTGAAGTCATACAAGGTAAACCTTACAACTGGAGCTTATTTTTGTTAAATAGTTTCTTTCAAGACTGTGCGCAGGCGCAGCAGGATCCACTTCACAGCTTCCACTTCTCGTGGCTGCTGATACTTATGGCTTTCATTGGATGGAAAGAGCCGCCCAATTCGCAGTTTCCACAACTGGCACCAGGGGCGTGCAGAGGGTCGAGGTACTCAAATCTTTGGGCGAGTAATCACCCAGAGAAGCACAAGAATAACGCAATGGTATTCCATGATTATTATACGCTATTGCTTGAATCCGTCGCAACGATTCCGCGTGTCGACTCGCCGGTCGTTGATCTTTATCAGTCCAAGCTGGAATTTAAAGTCGACAGGGATAAAACCTACATCAGACCCAAAGGGTTCAGGAAACATAACGAATGGGCCCCCGGCCCATATCGCATGGAAATCCAGCAGGTTGAAGATACCATTAAGAATTGTTTTGATGAAGACATGAAACAAGCGTATGATGATCTATCCTCTGGCCTAGTTCCAGTTGATCCCCCAGCTGAGGATCCAGAAGATGTTCAGGAGGTAGATCCTAAAGACAAAGAGAAAGAACCAACAGGTTCTAAGAGAAAGGCTATTGAAGGCCCTTCTCCGGTGCGAGCAAAGAAGAAGAGAACAAAGGCGGTTACTTCCGACGAACCGCAGGCACCAATCATGACAGAGGATGAGTATGATCTCATCGCCAGCCGAATACAGGAGAAGATGCGGGATAAATTCGCTGCGATTCAGTCATCGCAGGATCGTATGCGCATCAGCCTTGACAACAAATTGCGAGAATTGAAGGCAATAACTGAGAATACTGCTTCCATGCAGATTCAGCCAGCTCCAACTACAGTCGCAGAAAGTTCGCAGCCCCCTCCACGGAGCAGAGAAGAAAGTACTGCAAGGGACCGCACGAACATTGTTCGTATACCGCCGGGAAGCATTAAGTTCCCTGTACCTATGGAAGTGCAGATGGTTCATCCTCTTGAGGTGAACCTACCAGAAGTACCTGTTGATCAGTTGTATGAAATTTTCCAGCAGATAGGCACGGAGCTGAGGCACAGAGAACAAGTCACATATGAGCAAAATGTTTTGCTGTCTAACAACAATGTGCAGCTCATGGCGCAGCATGAGGCAGAGAGTGCCCAGTTGACGCAATATGTTCAGCGAGAGAAGGATGTCTCTCTTGTTTTAAAGAATATCGCAGCAGAGCTTCCGCAGTGCGATATCAGGCCTGAGTTAGAAATAACTCAAAAGATCAGAAAAATAGCGGAAAGAGCAAAGGCTCTAGATGAAGAGAAGAAAAAGATGGAGGAAGAATACGAAGCAAGGATTGCTGCACTTGAAGCAAATAAGCCACCTACTCCAGAGGAAATCCAAGAAGCACGAGTGCAAGCTTTCAGAGTTGTACAGACACAGATGCACTGTCGGGTGGAAGCAGCAGAGGCCATCCTGGAGGATGCATCAAAGACATGGCTGGAGCTAGAGGAGCTCCCACAGAAAGCCGAGCTCGATCAGCACATTAAGCACTGTGAAGATGCGATAGCAAAAGCTGAAGAAGAATACAAGGGCTTGAGTGCTCTTGCGAAGATAAGAAAGAAAGGAGAAATCACACAAATTCAGCAGCAGGTGCAGAAATACAGAGCGCAGCAGATCAACCTGGCTAACGAAGTTAGCCCGCATGAAAGCAAAGTCGCACATCTGGTTGATGAACTGGAGCAAAAGGTGAAAAGCTTCACCTCAAGTAAAGGAGTCATTGAGGGCACAGAGGACTCCTTGGTAACTGCTGAGCTGCTCAGCGCAGCGCAGGAAGAAGTAACACACATGGATGAAAGTATCAAAGCGCTTAAGGCACAATTCGCAGCAATCTCACGAGCAGCAAAGGATAAGCTTAGGCAGATGAATCAGGCTGTTGTTGCGAGTGGCTCGGGGACGAGCCACAAGTAAGTGTTAGGGGAGTTGTTGGAGAGAACTTCCGCAGCATTTAGGAAGCTGCTAATTTTGGGAAGGATAACTAATTTTGGAGAGAAAGTACCAATTTTGGCGGTAAGACAAAGATATCGCCGTAGCGCAAATTCCGGCGGGAATCACGGCGATAGGTACAGAAAAGTTAAGCAGATGGTACAAAGAAGAGGCCGAAGGGAGAGCTCAACCACCGCAATAAAGGCGCCGAAGATGAAGAGAGGGTTCAGCTACCCTCATAAAGACGAAGGACTACAGTCAGCGTTGCGTGAACCAAGAAGAAGCGACGGGCCGATGCATTAAAGACTAAGGACTACAGGAAGCGGCGACAAGACAGAAGGCGGCCATGGAAGTACAGCCAGTTGACTGTAAGTGGTTAGGGTTGAGTCACTGTTGGGATAAGGCCCACAGTTTTGTAACTGCGATGAGACCTTCGGGCCATCTATATATAGGAGTCTTTTTATATGATAAGGGGTTGGCCACTTAGTGATAGAGACATCAGGTAGAGGCTAGCCAAGTCTTTTGTAGTTGCAGAGTCTGGACATCCCTGAGAGAACATAGGGCTGACCTGTTGAGAGATAGAGCAATCCGCAGGGATTGTGGAAGAGAAAAGCGGTCTATAGAGAAGGGCTCCCACTGGGGTGGAGTTTCCCAGAAGACCCTTGTTGTAAAGAGTGGAACTGAACTGTGTTTATTCTTCAGAGTTGTAAACAAGAACCGCAGTTCCCCTGGGCGCAGTCTCGCCCTGGGAATAGCAGCGTGCTTATCTAAGTTGCACTATTGTATTTGTGTAGCTACTGCTTTCATTCACTTGTCTGTGTTATATATGAATGCTTCATTCTGATTATAAGTAATGTACATGGTCGTCAGTTCAACTTCTGAGTGATGTATAACTATTGTGATAATCATAGCTAACCTCATAGCAAACTAGATAATTGCTGACAGAAGATAATGTGCGAGTATGAACTGAATGTAAGTCGTGAATGGTCTGCTTAGATATTGATCAAAGTGATATTCTACTTAGTTACGTTGTTGCGAGATATCAAAGGTTAGATCCATTAGCAAGGGCTATGCTTGGAGACTGAATGTGTTGCTAACTGCAGTACCAAGATAAGGATAGCTAAGACCACCCATGAATCCAGGAAGCGGTTAAAGTTCACTTACCGCAGGAACTAGAAGGGGGAGATACTGCGCCCACGATATTGTAGGTATCGCTAGACGGGTCACATAAGGGGAAGACTTATCGCATCCCCTGCGTAATGCGATAAGACAAAGGCGTAGCCCGAGTAAAGGAATGAGATAGACAGCTTCTGTGAAAGGGGTTAAGGTGGGTTTGAGCACCCTGGATGCCTCGGAACTTGGCTGAGGACACTTGAGTCTTCTGCCTCCCATTAGAATCACTTCGGGTGAGACCTCAGGTCGCTTCTGCGACCTGTTGCCGAAAGGGCCAGTGAGCTAAGGGTTCTGTTGGTCTAAAAGATTACCGCACGCCCGGGTCTGTCTAAGAGGAACAAAAGGATCAACAATCAGGTAAGAATCAAAGAAGAAGATATTCATAAGACAGCCTTTAGAACGAGGTATGGACACTATGAGTTTGTAGTGGTACCATTCGGTCTCACAAATGCACCAACTACATTCATGTGTCTCATGAATAATGTTTTTAGCAAGTATTTGGACAAGTTTGTTCTTGTATTCCTAGACGACATTCTCATCTATTCTAAGAATGAAGAAGAGCATGAAGAACATTTGAGAATGACAATGCAATTACTAAAGGAGCATAAGCTGTATGCAAAGTTGAGCAAATGTGACTTTTATAAAGATAGAATTCATTATTTGGGTCACATCATCTCCACCGAAGGAATCTCTATAGACCCTGAGAAGATTGAAACCATTATGAATTGGCCAACTTCAAGGAATTTGACTGATGTGAGATCTTTTATGGGCCTTGTTGGTTACTACAGGAGGTTTATCGAATGATTCTCCAAGGTTGCAAACCCGATCACTTCTTTGCAAAAGAAGGGGATAAAGTTCGAATGGTCACCAAGATGTGAGGAAAGTTTTCAACGGTTGAAGAATCTTCTTACAAGTGCACCTATTTTGATTGCAGACCCGGAAAAGGACTTTGTGGTATGTACTGATGCATGCAATCAAGGACTTGGAGGATTTCTTATGCAAGACAACCACATGATATGCTATGAGTCAAGAAAGTTGAAGGAGCATGAGAAGAACTATGCTACTCATGATATAGAACTTGCAGCCATAGTACATGCTTTAAAGATGTGGAGGCATTACTTAATGGGAAGAAAATTTGAGTTAAGGACAGACCATTGTGGTCTGAAATACTTGTTTGATCAGCCAACTTTAAATGCTAGGCAAGCTAGATGGTTGGAATTTTTGTGTGAATTTGATTTTGAAATCAAACACATAAAAGGGAAAGAAAACAAGGTGGCTGATGCACTCAGCGGGAAGGTACATGAAATGTATATGGCAGCGCTTAGTACTTGCCAACCAGATTTGAGGCAGTAGATTGTTAACAATATGGTTGAGGATGAAGTGTACGTGCAGATAAAGGACAAATTGCAGCAGCAAGACCTTGGCAAGAAGTATGAAGGCTATCATTTGGAAGAAGGCAGACTTCTTACTTATAAGAATAGAGTCTATATTCCAAATGCGACAGATTTGAGGAGAATTGTTATGGATGAGATCCATAAAGCTCCATACTCTGGTCACCCAGGATATCAGAAAACAATTGCTACAGCAAGAAAAAATTATTTCTGGCCAGGCATGAAGAAGGACATCGCTGAATACATTTCTAAGTGCATGGAATGTCAGCAGGTGAAGAGTGAACACTAACATCCAGCAGGTTTATTGCTCCCAGTGCCAATTCCAGAATGGAAATGGGAAGTAATATCCATGGACTTTATTACAGGATTGCCAATGACTATGAGACAACATGATTCTATCATGGTTGTGGTGGACAAGTTAACAAAGGCAACACATTTCATACCGGTTAAGTCCACACATAAAGCCAATGCCATTGCAAATATTTTCATGAAGGAAATTTTCAGATTACCTGGGTTTCCTAAGGCAATAATTTTCGACAAGGATACCAAGTTCACTTCCAATTTTTGGAAAGGTCTCTTTGTAGATTTGGGTACACAGCTAAGCTTTAGTACCGCATACCATCCTCAAATAGATGGGCAAACAGAAAGAGTAAATCGGGTGCTTGAAGACATGCTCCACATGTATGTAATGGACAAACCATCCAAGTGGGAGGATTATCTACACTTGGTAGAATTTGCATATAACAATGGGCAACAAGCATCGTTGGGAATGAGTCCTTATGAGGCTTTGTACGGAAGAAGGTGTAGGACACCAGTGACTTCGGACCATCCAGTGAACAGAATTGTACTTGGGCCAGAATTGCTTAAGAAAATGGAACAAGAGGTTGCCAAGATCAGACAGAATTTAAAAGTAGCCCAGGATAGACAGAAAAGCTATGCAAATAAACATAGAGTGCATAGGGAATTCAATGTTAGGGATCATGTGTATCTTAGAGTGAGATCAAGGAAGAGTTCCTTGAAGCTTGGGAGTTGTGCCAAGCTATCACCTAGATATTGTGTGCCATTTGAAGTGCTTAAAAGAATAGGGCTAGTTGCATATAGACTTGCATTGCCTGCTAGCACTAAAGCTCATAATGTTTTTCATGTCTCTTTACTTAAGAAATATGTACACGATCCTAACCATGTGATTAATTGGGATGTGATCCAGGTGGAACCCGAGAGAGAATTCCAAACTGATCCGTTGTGCATCCTAGACAAGAAGGTAACATTGCTCCGGAACCGAGCCATCGGACAGGTAAAGGTGCAATGGAAGCACTACGATCCCAATGATGCTACATGGGAGCTGGAGGATGCCATTAGGGTGGCATATCAATTTTTGTTCAGTTTTGATGAGCACTGAAGACAGTGCTAATGTAAGGGGAGGGGAATGTAATGTCCCCATTTTGACCCCCTTTTTCATTAAATCGTAAATGATGTAAATATTGTTATTTAATCATGGTGAGGAGCTCAAGGCCAAGGCCCCACCATTGATTTAGCGTTTATGTATCGACAATTAAATAAATAGATGCCTATGGTTCTTGTGCTAGATAGGCACAATGTAAATAAGACATCATGTAAATATGTATTTTAATGAAAATACCCACAACTAGCTATGCAATGCAACAAAGAGATGGGGCATGATTCTACAAGGAATAGAGAGGGAAATTATTCAAACCCTTGAGCCAATGGTGTTAATCCATGTGTCAATGAGAAAACTCATAAACCACCAACTACCCATTTTGGGTTATGGACCCAATCATTTAATTCTTCCAGAAATTGGTTGAGGTAGTTAATGCCTTGGGAATGAAGAGGTATGGTAGCCAATTTCGTGTATGGGTAAGCCATCAACCTGGGAAATCGTATTTTGTCTCCTTGGGAAAGAAAACACCCACGAAATGGTGCCCAAAGCCATTCTGAAGGGATAGTCTTTCATCCTCTCACACATATGGAGACTGATGGAAGTTACATTCATGTTTTTCATCAAAAATGAAGGGTTTTCCTTGCCCAGAAACTCGTTTTTGGTTTTTGACAGTAGCTGGGAAGAAGGGGATGCGATTTGGGACCGTATGGAGGTCGTTTTGTCCCAGAATTGCCATGGGCATTTTTTCCTAAAAACGATTTCTGCTCCCTGGGGTTTTTCCAAACCTCCATTGTTCATTTTTAGCCTTCCCACATTTTTCTGAAGCTCGGGGAATCATTTTCATGCTTATCACTGTACAAACGTTTTTCTCCTGTCCAGCCATTGTAGTTAGCTGTTTATCTGCATCCCTGTTTGATTTGGAGACTGTAAGCAAGAGATTGGAGTGGTAGTAGACAGAGAGGGCTTGATAAACCTAGTGGGGGAGATAACCTCTCAAGAAGATCGAGAGGGATTTGGCTACTCTTCTATGCATACCCTGAGAGCACTAGATGGGGAAGGTATGGCTTGAGGGACTGTATAGCAGTGAAAATAATACTTCCTTGTGCTGGGTGTGTAGGTATTGTGGGTGCCAAGCTAGATAGATCTTGTATGGTTACCCCTGGCTCTGTGCTTGAGCTCACTAGCTTAGCCACTCTTCCTTTCCATTTCCTAGCAGCCTGATAAACCCAATTGTAGATTGGCTTGGCTCATCTTGGTGTATGCTTGGCTATGTGTGAGTCTGTTGTTCCCTGGTTCCTTGTAGTAATCATGCCCAGCTCGGGGGTGGCAGTTTTATCAAGAGGTTGATAAGCACAACTGGCCTATGGTTGGGTGGAACGTTGCAGATGCATAGTTGGTTGCTTGGGACTACTTCGTTAAAATAAGTATTCTCTTTTTTAAATTCTGCAATGTCTTTATTTAATGGCTGTCACAGAAATGTTGAATGTATGCTAGATATTAAACATGATACTTTTATTAATTCCACTGTGTTTCTATAACATGCACATGTATATATGTCTTTTTATCAATGAGTTTTTACTTAATGGATATGGGGCTAGATGCCCGGTTTTAGCATCACGATCCTCTCTATCATGCTAGTATGATAGGAGGGGACATTACAAGAGCTTTCAATTTTGGATCCCATCAAAGGCATGTTTTTATTTTTGGATCTTTTTGGATCCCATCAAAGGCATGTACTACAGTTATCTTTATCTTTAGGTTTATTTGAAGTCCATTAGAATAAAATCTAGTTAAACGGCCATGTTAGAGAGGTGGATGTAAATACAATTATGGGAATGGAGGATTATAATGTCAAGATTCCAAAAATTTAAAGTTAAGATAAACTTGCGATAATTTTAATTAAAAAATGTTAATATAAATTTGAAATAATATTAATTAAACAAAACAGAAAAGGCTTGATATTATCTCTCTCCAAAATAAAAACATATTTTAAGTCTTAATACATTTGCTAAGAGCTTTTGCTAAACTTTTTCAAATTTCTTGGAAGATTCTAGTTGAAGGAGCCTAGAGGCTTAGAGCCCAAATTGGACATACTCCATCACTAATTTTTTCTGCATTTTAGAATATAGTTGAAGGAGCCTAGAGACCTAGAGCCCAAATTGGACATACTCCATCACTAATTTTTTCTGCATTTTAGAATATAGTTGAAGGAGCCTAGAAGCCTAGAGCCCAAATTGGACATACTCCATCACTAATTTTTTTCTGCATTTTAGAATAAAGTATTTTCATTATCCTTAAAAGAGTTCTCATTTTAACTACATTAAAATCTAATAACCTAATAAAAAATTAACTTCAATTTGTCACAACTAAATGTGATAGTTATAATATACCCAAAAGCCTAATGCCATTACCATTGTTTTAAATTTAACTTAACTTTCATTTCACGGTAATGCTAATGTTTTAAATTTAACTTAACTTTCATTTCAAAGTAAGTGAAAAAAATTCTTTACAACAACTCCAAAAACTACAAAGTGGTAAATGTTGAATGATCTAGCCAAAACTGGCCTTAGAAGGGGCCTCGCAATTGTTTTTTTCTACCCATTTACTTATTTCCCTTTATACAATGGTGTCATATATGGGAAAAGGCATTGTTAACCATCACGTTTTTATAATTTATCAAATTATTTAGTTATTTATATATAATTGTTGAGATTTATTTAGATATTTTAAGCAAAAGTGATTTATATGTCAATTTCCAAAGTAGAATAGATAAATCTTACATTTAAATTGATGAACACACATTTTTTATATTTTTTTATTAAATTCAAATTCTATATTTATGGATTTTATTTTTATTTTGTATATTATATTGTATTTTTATTTTGAAACAATCATTACACATATTCGTCCTATTAGGTTGTAGAATACACATAACTTCTCTCAATGCAACAAAGATGGGAGATAGTTACAAACTCACATATCCCTAAGAGAGCCTTTGAATGCTTTAAATTCACTACTTTGGAGTGTGTGTATTAAAAAAAAACTTATCACGTTTTTTCAAGGAAAAACAATTAGTGACACATTCGACAAATGTTTTATGAGTTATAAGTGCTTTTCTACAACCATGGTATTACTCTAGTACCTAACATCCACAAAATATTTGATGAGTATCTAAGCATTCACCCATCTGTATCAAAAGATATTCTTAAAAATGAAATAGGAAACAAAACAAGAACAACTAATGTGTAGATTAGTGACACAACAATAAGAGTTTGCTCCATCTAGATATACTCACACAACTACAAAAATTTGTCTTTTGCAAAGAGAGGTAATCTCATCTCCTTGGTGTTTAGTAGTCACCAACATGTCAATCTACAATTTCACTTCTCCTTTAGAAAATACCATCAATGTATGCATTATTTTCTCTATACTTGTGAGAAGGATATCTTAGATAAACATATATTTTCACATATTTCAAGCAAATGTGTTGATTTAAGATTATTACACTGTTTTTTTCACTATTAATCTTGAATTACTAAATATCTATATCTCTTTAATATTTATATAGCTAAGAGAATATAAACTACTCTCAACTTTTACCACCTGTTAGTTCCATTTCCCATACCATAGTTGGAGAATATCCAATGAAACTTTAAAATGAATCAACACCCATTTGCACCACACATAGTTGATTCCCTCTTAAATCTCCATAAAAAAATGAGGTGGAAGTGTTGATTGCTTTTCCAATCAATGATATTAGAACCAAAAAGTGTTTTGTGTTCTATCATAAACTTCGCAAAATTCTGTGCTTGATCCCTACAAGAATTTGTCCCTATGCTCTAAAATTATCATGACCCTCTGTCACTCAAATCCATTTTGCTTCTCTATTCTACATTCAAATCAAGAGGGATGGTCCATGTTGACACAAACCCAGTCGACAAGGGTTCCTCACTCTGTCTACATCCAACCCACCACGATCTCCCTGAGCACCGGCTTAGATAGGTTTTACCCTATCCAGCAACACCTGTAGAGCAGATGAGGTCTCACCTGAGGCGTTCAAGGGAGAGCTGACGGAACCACGTTTCCGCCGAAAGAAGGAGGACTTTGTGCATCACTTCATCAACTTATCGACTTATCACAGCATCGCATAATAGATCTAACCATTCAACTTAGGCATTCAACATAATTGTAGCATCATTCAACAGATCTCATCATTAAGCAGAGCCATCAATGCGCAATGATCCATGAACATCTTGAAGTGACCGCCCAACAAGTAATGCCAAAACTTCTGCAGTGCATATACCATTGCCAAGCCTTCCCTCTCGGTAGTGGTGTAATTTCTCTCCGCAGATGATAGCTTCCGACTTGCAAAAGTAATGGGATGATCCAAATCGCCCTTTCCTAGTTGCGCGAGCACTACTCCCAACACGATCGACGATGCATCCACATGGACGTGGAATTCCTTGCTCCAATCCGGAAATACCAATATGGGTGCAGAAGCCATCTTTTCTTTTAGCATCTCAAAAGAGTTCACTACAAACTCTTTTCAACCCATGCTCAGTCGATGCAACAGACTCTCAATCTCAGCGAGAGAATCCAGATCCTTTTCCAGCGATAAGCGACTCTCAAAGAAGTTTTGCAACATTCCAAACTGCCACGATGGTCCTGCTTCTGAAGTTGAATCAAAATCCGCAGGCATGTTATAAGTGATCGACTTACCAAGATCTCTTCGCATCGCCTTACATGCTTCAAGGAATATATCTCGTTCAGCACCAATATCAAAATGTGCCTTCTTCTTTCCAACCAACCGGATTAGTGGATGTGAACCGTCTTCGCTCGTTGTCGTACCTCTACGAGTGATAACGACAACGTCGACATCTTGCGCCCTTGGTTCCGCTACAATCATCGCAACAGTCAATCCTTGATTCTAGTTCGGTGGTTGATTTGTCGGTTGATTCACATTCTGATTCCCGTTCTGATTCGGCCGTTGATTCTGGTTCTGCATCTGATTCTGATTCTGCACTGGTTGTTGGTTCTACTAGTTTGGATTCTGGAACTGGTTCTAGTTCTGGTTCCGCAATTACGGAACATTCCCTGCCTTCCCTCTCACGATCAACTGTGGACAATTTTCAACAGTGTGGTCAGGACCAAAACAAAATGTACACTCTGTTTGTAGCTACGGAAAATCCCTCTCTTAAATTTATTTATTAAAAAATTTATAAATATTGTAAATGTACACCATAAGCAAAGAAATGAGTTAAATTTTTTTATATCATTCATTCTCATTTAGTTCAATGTTTATACCTTGTTTATATCTATGTAGTTGTTTAATTCAATTTTATAAATATTATATATAAGAATGATAATATGAATTTTTATTTTCTTAATTCACTATTAAATAAATTTAAATTTTAAATTAAAAAGAAAATTCAACAATTTATATAAAACTTACAACAGGTTTCATTTATGTTATTATAATTCTTTTAAATGATGTATTTATTACTATTTTACATCTATTTTTAACATATTAAAATTAATTTAATATATTTGTTTTAAAATATATTCAAAACCTTCTTTGAGTGTAAGGAATCTATCATATCTTAATATATAATGCATACTTATGTAAAACACTACATTGTATTTTGATGTATTAATAAAATTTTAATTTTCAAAGTATTTTGTACATATATTAAGAGAAAGAAAAAATAAAATAAAATTAATAACCATCTATCAAATAATCTAAATAATTTAGTCAATATTAAGTTATTATAAATAATTCATACTAAATAATTCAATATAAAATAAAAACTTACAACATGTTTTATTTAAGTTATTATAATTCTTTTAAATTATGTATTTATTACTATTTTACATCAATTTTTAACATATTAAAATTAATTTAATATATTTGTTTTAAAATATATTAAAAACCTTCTTTGAGTGTAAGGAATCTATCATATCTTTGGGTTATTTTGAAGTCTAGAAATAAAATACTATGCGTTCAGCTTAATTCATTAGGAGGAATCCCTCTTAGTTACATAACATCTTCAAACTGGTGCATAGTGGTTTCTTCAACCAAAATCTCCCTGACAAATCCAATAGAGGTTGATCTCTCATCAAGGCCAACTTAAACAATCCATTCATGATTGATGCATTCAAGTGTGGGAAGATGGTGAAGACTTGGGCTATATTTATGTATTCAACATGAATATCCTTACTTATGGACATGGATTTTTTGGTTGATTCATATCCTATCAACAAGTCCATTGATTCGAAGTAAGGACAAATCACTATAGTTCTCTCCACTGTTAATGACAAAGGTGCTCTACTTGTCACCTAACCCTTGGTTACTTGTCCATTGATTAGTGATAAGCATATGCCCATATACGGAAGCTGCGCATATACGGAAGCTGCGCATATACGGAAGTTGTCGTATATGCGCATATATGGAAGCTTCCGTAAGCGTTCCGTATATGCGCTGCGAATATATAGAAGTTGCGCATATAAGGCAGCTTCCGTATATGCGCAGCTTTCGTATATGCACAAGTTTCGTATATGCGCAGCTTCCGTATATGCGCATATGCAGAACGCTTACAGACGCTTCCATATATTCCTTGCACATATACGGAATCTGCGTATATACGGAAGCTTCCGTATATGCGCAACTTCCGTATATGCGCAACTTCCGTATATGCGCAGCAGTGTATGCGTAGCTTTCGTATATGCGCATATACGGAAGCTGCGCATATACAGAAGCTGCACATATACGCATAAGCGTTCTGTATATTTCGGTATATAGACTGGTGTATATACTAGGAATATACACCAGAAACCTTATGCTTACGAACTTACAACTCCACCGATGCTACCTTATCAATATGTATGAAGAGAAAATAAATCATCTGTCACTATTTGCCTTCTTCATTGCTTACAGAAAACTCTTCATCGCAGAGGCCAACATAACTCATAGAATCTACTTCCGCTTCTCACGTCTTGGCATCCATCTTGGTATAATCCCCATCGCAAGGATCCTATTCTTCTAACACCGAGTTTGGCATTCAGTGCTGAGATCAACACTTAGCACAAAGATTCCGCTCGCAGGGTTTATGGTCATCGAGATCTCAGCCGCAGGAACCCTAAAGTAACACGGATCATCCTCGCTACTCCTAATCTCAGGGATCTTCTATTGCACCTGCCATTGCATGGACAGAGCTCACTACAGGAAAAATTCTACCTCGTTATCAGTCGCAGATCACTCAAATATAGTTCCCTTCACTAGGATCCTCCCCCCTTACTACCAGTGCAGACATTTAATATAAAAGGCTACCACCAGAGTGATCCTCCAACCGATCACCAGATGGAAGGTAAACCAACTCGACGCTGGAGATGATGTCCCTAGAAACTCTCTGAGATTCAGCCATTTATCTAGCATGCTACGATAGGGGTAGGTAGATCTTAACCGAGTTGACTTCGTTTGTTTTTATTTAACTTTGATTATAATTTGTTTATATTAAACCAAGGTCTAATTTTTTTATTATACCACATATAAACATTATATATATTTATTTTTGCATACATAACTATATTCAACCACCATATATAATACATAAATAAAAATACAATAAACCGACACTATGTTTATGTATTACAATTTCATAACTTCTAATCACTTATAATAATAAAAATACTTTTAATTAATAACAAGTATCCCATAATACCTTTGTTATAATTACCTTAAATATACCCTTTTGACAAGTATTCCCAAAATATTCCTTAATAGGTTGGGTTTATCAAATATGCCAAAACATATATATATATATATATATATATATTATAGGCCATTACTTATAATACCAAACATATATTTTTATGTTTTATATGTGTAGATATATCGTTAATACCTTAGGATAATTCCTTTCCTATGTAAACTCTTCAATTGTCAAGATCATGACTAAAAACCATAATTTAACTCTCATCCTTTGAAGTTCCTAATAATACTTCTTATATGTATGTAAATATAGAAGTTATTGCAGCTTTAGTAATTGTTGCTTGCGGATTTTCAAATTTATGCTTCGGGTGATACTTAGCATCTTTTTAGGTCTACGAGTTAACGTGCCATGCTTCCTTCTCTTCCTGTTGTTTAGTTGCCATGTCGTCTCTAGTCTTCTAGATTAGGAGTTAAACCATATGAGTTACAAGGTTTTCTGGTGGGGCCTTGGCCTTGAGCTCCACACCAGAAACCAATAATCAATTACATTTACTACAATAATAATAATAGTGGTCAAATTGGAGGGATGTTACATACTCCTCCCCTTAAGAATAACACCGTCCTCGGTGTTCACACTTTTCAGCAATTAGTCTACCCTTCCGGAGTCATCATTCTTTAGTTCATTTATCGTCTCTTCTTTGGTTTTCTTGTTCATCTTTGAATCCTCGTGATCTTCACAAGTCTTTATGGTTCGTACTTCTTTCTCAACCTACAACTCATACAAGATCTTCCATCATTCTTCAGCATATCATAATTATACTTCACAAAATTTCAAACAATAAATGTTGCCATTTATTAATCATCCTCATCCTTAAGGAAATATTTGCTACTCTAGCATTCATAACATTCACATATAAAGATATCCAATAGTCTAGTTACAAGACAAATCATTAATATTTGCTATCTCGTAAAACAAATCTTCAACAACACCTGGTTGATTATCAAACTCTCCCCTGAGTTTGGTATTTCAGCAGTTCCTTTGTTGTACACAGAACTCTTCCTCGAGTTATGTTCTTTTGAAACTCAACAAATCAAACTTGGCAACCAAAATACTCTCTGTAAACTCAACAGAATAATCATACAGTCTCGCTCTGCAACTCATTAGTTAGCATTCCCCTCATCGAATCTTCTTGTGTGTAAATCACAAGGAAAATCTAGTGAGCCTCCTACCCAATTCGATGGATTAAGTCTGCCTAGGTATTCGGGTCAGTATAACATTCAAGGAGCTGCCTGCTCTATTCCACTTCCATGGGTAACATGACCACATTTTTAGGGAAGTTGCCTCCTACAACTGCTAGTGAGTGAGTGCAAGATGCAACCATTCTGCTCGAGTCCAGGAAATATTCATTTCCCCTCAAACCTTCTCGTTTGAGTCCAGGAAATATTTACTTTTCCCCTCAAACCTTCTCTTTTGAGTCCAGGAAATATTTACTTTTCCCCTCAAACCTTCTCGTTTGAGTCCAGGAAATTTACTTAGTAATGATCATTTATTATTTCTTGCAAGCCACGTGCAACATAATAGAAAAATATATTCACCTATTTTCTTATCTCGTTCTATGCATTTTAATAATCACACATCATTAATCATAGTTTTTCAATCGTGATTCCTAAAATCCTACAATCAAAATAAGATGTAAGGAAATTCATTACTTACTCTTGAGCGTTTTAGCTGAACTTTTTCTATATAAGTTTTATAATCAATGTTCTTCTCTAATTGTGACATTAGCCGTAATTAAGATCACCTCCTGAATGTTAGTTTATGAATATATAAAAAAAAAGAAAATTTTATTTGCTTCAATTGCTCAATCAATTGAACACATTAATTCCATAGCATTATACGCATGCTCATTAAATAACTTGTGCATCCTTTTCAATTCATCCTGATGTATGAACGTAAACTCTTCCATATATTTTATGTGAGTCTAGGTGAAGTCTACTAAAAACCAGACATATTAGTATCATATTTTAAACATATAGATTCATTTCAAATTGAGACTTTATCATCTAAAGATCCTCTTCTCAATAAACATTCGATGTTAAAAGATCTCAGGTTTAATCAATCATAGAAAGAAAAGATTAAATTTTTTTTTTTCCTTTAATCAAACTCCTACCATTAACAAGATGTAATGGATTAAATATTTTGAACCTCAATACAACCCTCTTACTTAGTAAAATCATCAACCACATAGTTAGCCTATTCTACTACCTTTGGTTATTCAATAGTTTACAAGGCTTATGTCTAAAAGAAAAAAAGAAAAATATTATTATACTGTTACTTCTTCTCTTACTTTTTGGTGAGTAGAATATATTTAGACCTTGTACTGCAGTCAATTATGGGACCTATTACTATTGAACCTTATAATGTTACCGAAAGTAAGAAGGATAAAAATTCTATAGCTGTAAGGAGGCTTTAACAAGTCTAAATGGGATATAACCAATGCTATAAAGCGAACTAAATATAAGGTTTAGGACTAGACATAGTATCAGTTGGAGTTCCACCAATCCAACATTTCTTTGAAAGTTCCTATAATTGAGTGTCCACTACCAAAGTGAATTTGGTCCTAGATTATTTTATCCTATTATTCTAAACTCTTATAATTAACCAACTGTCCACTATCCAGCTTTGTTATTATAGTCACTATGCTGAGTTTAAACTCCATAGCCACTGTTTACTTGCAACGCACCTCCAATAGCAACTCAACATAACCGTACTAGGAAATGGAGCTGAGTTCCCTTCTTACTATTACTGTGGGTTTAATTAAAATAAACTAAAAGTTCTTTGAATATAGTATGCTATACCAAGATTTCTAACTAGACCTTTGAGATGCTTCAGGAATTATTTAATTCAGTACTCCATCAAGCAATCTTTATTGGAAAAAGTCTTAACAACGTGCTTGTACAACTATTGCAAATATTATCTTAGTATGTCTAACACGGCCCTAACGAGACAGGAAACCATATTCCTTATCTCAGACACCAATTTAAATACTATGAAATTGTGAGCCATACCTACGCTCCCTTCTTTGTGCAGACATCCTACTAAAAATGCATCAACGGCTTAATGCATGCTTCATTATATTTTAGGCCAAACAATGGAGTAACCACAAATTACATAACTGATATTTACAATTGGGAAACATAAAAAAATGGGTAAAACGCCTCCACATGAACAACAAATACACAGTGTGATGAACAAACGATGCAGAAATTGCCATTGCATTCTTGGCAGTGCAGTCGGAAATGCTAAACACTAAATATATATATATAAACCCACTTTGGAAAATAATGTCAGTGCGCTAAAATTAATGCAGTATATCATTACTACATGGTCAGCAGTGCAGTTGGGCGTGTTTTGAACAAGAAGGAACAAATATTGCCCATTGAAAAATTAACATCCAAGTCAAAAAGACACGCCAGATTCTGCATTTTCACAGATAATAGGAGATCATCTATCTGTTGTTCAAATGTGGGTAGGTGCATGGGTTAAGCCCAACTTATTTGAAATCAAACCAGAAAACTTACTTGCACTCCGTAGACAACTTACCCTTTTACCTTCTCAGAATTTTATTGAAGATGAATTGGTGTGGTTGCGTCTTACCATAGAGTTTCCTTCCTTTAGTTCATCCAACAATTATTTGCTTCCTCTGGCTGAACCCAAATAGGCCCGAGTGTTTGAAACCTGCAGCTCTAATACCATAAGTAACAACCCTGAATTATCATAAGTTAGTAAAAATTGTGGATTGTTCAAATTTTTCTTCGTAATAAGGAATCCCACCAAATAGGATGAGACTCGTTGGTGTTACATGCACAAGAGTCCACCATCTTATGCAAATGGAAAGTATTGTACTGTACAACGTTTTTACCCAAGGATACTTTTGCTTCAAGGTAACTTAAAGTCATATGCTTTTGTTTACATACACATACTAGCTCTTATATTGCAAATTTTACCAAGAACAGCTGTATCCACCATTTAGATCACAAAATCAAGTACATATTAAGTATACATAACACATAAAATGTAAATACGAAAGAGAGATTAACTTTACCATGAACATCTACACTCACCATTTAAATCACAAGTATACATAAGCACATAAATTGTAAATACGAAAGAGAGACCAACAATCAATGTAGGTGGTTGACCCCCATCTTGGGCTACATCTACGAAGAATGTCATTGTTTTATTCATCCAACCCGAAGGTTACAACTTGCAACAGTGGTTACATTCTGCCATGCAGCTTATTGCAACATTTGTCTTCCACTTTCTCATAGTTGTTCCCAAGCATTCGATATTCATTTTGCCATGCAGCTTATTGCAACATTTGTCTTCCACTTTCTCATAGTTTTTCCCGAGCATTCGATATTCCAACAATATTATTTTACAACCTATTTTCTGATACGTAACATGACTTTAATCTAGATTCCTTCCAATTTTCCATTATTACAAGAAAAAGTATTATAGTTAACTATCCTCTAAAAAAAAAGATTATAGTTAACTATCCTCTTAACCTCGTTCCATTTCGACGAAGTATATATATATATCCAGTTTATTCTAACCAATTTCACATTTAATAATTCAGATACCTACACTTTATAAGTTGGCATAGTACTGAAACAGGAGTCCCGATGCAGTATGCTAATAATATAGATTTCCAAGGCAGCTTAACCTCGGAAATTAACTGTATATTATATTCGTATGTAAATACATAACTAAAACGCAGAGTCCATAATAAGCAGCATGGGATAGGGATTGAGCTTGGGGGTCGATCTGATCCTCTCATACAGAGAGATCACCCAGCTTTCAAATGAAAATAAAGAACATCTAGAAGGAGATGAACAATTCAATTTCTACTAGACGAGCAGATTATAGTTAAATTATTAAACTGCACGTCTATTTCCTTCGGGCGTAGGTAGTCAAAATGTAAAACAACAGTTTTTAACTATTCAACATTAAAAACTAGCAGCGATTAAAACACGATTTCCAAAAGAAAAGTATACACAAGAATATTAGCCCTTCACTTTTCTCTATACTCATGACAGTAGGCAAACTAAGACACCCACAGGATTGATTAGGGATCGAGTCATATTGTGGCAATCCTTTCCCGGGTTGCTAAGCGAATACATGGATAGTAGTTTATGAGCAGGCTTATATAACAATAGAGTGAACTAAAACGAGTTTCTGTGCCCTACCCTAGACAAAGCATCTAGTAGGAAGACACAAGAAATCTATCAAATTTACAGATGTGTCAGCTCAATCGATATGCTGCAAAAATTCCTTTAGCCGGTGCAACAATAAACAAGCAATATCAAAATAAACGTACGTTTTCAAACTGTACCTAATCCTACGCCATTTCATACGCAGAGTATCTATTGGAAGATGTAAATACATACATTGATATGACTAGGCTGCATGCCAATACAGTGGTAGCGTATTGAAACAATCTGCTAAGATCTAGATGCTAATACATAAAATAGACAGAAATAAAATGGGATTGCTTACGAATACATAACTAAATGGGCAGCGATCGATTTAAATCCAGAGACAAGTTAAACATACTATCTATTTCGCTCATACCTGAGATCTATAGTATTGGATATGCCATCCTCCACCGATGCTACCTTATCAATATATATGCAGAGAAAAGAAATCATCTGTCACTCACTGCCTTCTTCATTACGTACAGAAAACTCTCAATCGCAGAGGCCAATCTAAATCTACTTCCGCTTCTCACGTCCTGGCATCGATCTTGGTATAATCCCCATCGCAAGGATCCTATTCTTCTAACACCGAGTTTGGCATTCAGTGCTGAGATCAACACTTAGCACAGAGATTTCGCTCGCAAGGTTTATGGTCATCGAGATCTCAGCCACAGGAACCCTAAAGTAACAAGGATCATCCTCGCTACTCCTAATCTCAGGGATCTTCTATTGCGCCTGCCATCGCATGGACAGAGCTCACTACAGGAAAACGTCTACCTCATTATCAGTCGCAGATCACTCAAATATAGTTCCCTTCACTAGGATCCTTCCCCCTTACTACTAGCGCAGACATTTAATATAAAAGGCTACCACTAGAGTGATCCTCCAATCGATCGCTCTATGGAAGGTAAACCAACTCGGCGCTGGAGATGATGTCCCTAGAAACTCTCCGAGATTCAGCCATTTGTCTAGCATGCTACGATAGGGGTAGGTAGATCTTAGGCGAGTTGATTCCGTTTGTTTTTTTAACTTTGATTATAATTTGTTTATATTAAACCAAGGTTTATTTATTTTTAATATACCACATATAGACGTTATATATATTTATTTTTGCATACATAACTATATTCAACCACCATATATAATACATATATAAAAATACAATAAACCGAAACTATGTTTATGTATTTCAATTTCATAACTTCTAATCACTTATAATAACAAGAGCCACGAGGTGGCAATGTCCCGCCCAAATGCTAAAAGATAGTTTTGAAATTTGGAAATTTACATCTTTGTTAAGAAGTTTTGGAATTTGGAAATATGCTATAAAGTAGAAATTAAACACCTTGTATTTAAACAATGAGAATTATGGCATTTATATGGAAGAGATTTTGTATTTGAGGAATCAAACCCTAGTAAGAGATATAATTAAAATACAAGATATATTAATGATATGATAAAGAAATACATTAATATATGATGGTTTGAATGAGCGAAAATGAATATCAAACACATATAACAAATGGAAAAATAATTAACAAAGAATCAAAGTTGTTACTTCACTATGTCCTTTTTCATATCCTAGCAAGTCGGGAATTTCAAATTGATCAACATAGGTATCCTTAGGGGAAACAATGTCAGAATCCATTTGAACTTTTTGTACACCAATAATGAAAGATGATATCTACACATTATTGACTTTGTAACAATATTAATTACAAAGGGCAAAAACTCAATCATTCTAGAGAGTATATTAGTGGAAAGGAAACAAGTTGGATAGTTATTGTACCCCACCAAGGATTATCATTCCTAGGCAGTACTCTGGAATATGTACATATATGAAAGCCTTTGTTGTGTTCTGGTTATTAATGGTGTTCATGGGTTCGAATAATTGTTGTGTTTTTTCGCCTTAAATGAGCATGCGATAAAGCTATTTTTGGTGTTGTTTGCTTAGGTCTGTTTATTTTTTTGTCCATGGTGTTGTCAAACGAAGTGAACATAATAACTAAAGCTTTGAAATTCAAATAGGAAGTTAATTTTTTTTGAAGGAGACCAAATATGCCGAGAGCATGGAAGAAGGGTTTCAGGAACACATAAATTGACGAACTCGAGCCTGCAATCCTGGACACCCTGTCGGCGATTGCATTGACCTAGTCTTGTGGACATGTGAATCTGTTTCGTCACCTGCCACAAACCTGTAGAAGGCTTTGTTCGTTTACACTTTGTTACCCCCTCATTTTCACATGGGTGTCTGCATGTGATTTTTGTCACACTTTCAGTGGGGATTACAGGTTGATGTAGTTGATTTATGCCTTATGGCCAAAGTGCTGCTGCTACTTTCATTACCAGCCATCAAAGCATGTGAATTTGTTCTGTTATCCGTCACAAACCTGTAAAAGGCTTCCCTTGCACCTCGTTACCCCCCCCCCATTTTCATATGGATGTCTGCATGTGATTTTTGTCACACTTTCAGTGAGGGTTACAGGTTGATGGAGCTGATTTATGCGTTAAGGTTCTTGATGCTAGAGCTTTGCTTCATGTTGAAGTGTGATTGATGGATGCTGGTAGTATGTGTTGTTATATCTCTTGATGTTTGTCTGTGGATGATTATGGATGTCATCCCTTCGTGCAGAAGCATTGTCTCTTTATTTTAAGAATTAAAATTTTAATTAATAGGGTTCTAGAATAATTTAGCATGTGAATTTGTTCGGTCACCTGCCACAAACCTGTAGATGGATTTGTTCATTTACACTTTGTTACCCCCCCATTTTCACATGGGTGTCTGCATGTGATTTTTGACACACTTTCAATGGGGATTACAGGTTGATGTAGCTGATTTATGCCTTATGGCCAAAGTGCTGCTGCTATTTTCATTACCAGTCATCAAAGCATGTGAATTTGTTCTGCCACCCGTCACAAAGCTGTAAAAGGCTTCCTTTACACCTTGTCCCCCCCCCCACCCCGCCATTTTCACATGGATGTCTGCATGTGATTTTTGTCACACTTTCAGTGGGGGTTGCAGGTTGATGGAGCTGATTTATGCCTTGAGGTTCTTGATGCTAGAGCTTTGCTTCATGTTGAAGTGTGGTTGATGGATGCTAGTAGTATGTGTTGTTATATCTCTTGATGTTTGTCTATGGATGATTATGGATGTCAGCCCTTCATGCAGCAGCATTGTCTCTTTATTTTAAGAATTAAAATTTTAATTAATAGGGTTCTAGAGTAATGTAGTTGGAGGAGGAGCCAGTATAATAATTGTAATATGACATTATTGAATATAATATATATTGCAAAACATGGATATTATATATTATTATTGTAATATTAACAATATATATTAAAAATCAAACTAATGTTAATAATACAAATTAACAATAATAAAATATATTCATAACTAAATATGAAAAATATTGAAACTAAACATTAACAATACCCTACTCTATGCATAAACTAAATATGAATATTATTTAAACTATACAAATAACAAACATAAGGCGAAAATAAATGCGAAACTAATGCTAAACCATATGGTAACAATACCATATCGAAACCACACATTAAAGTTTAAAGTTTTACGAAATAAAACTATATCGTATTCATAGTTGTGATAAAAATTAATAAAAATCAATATAATGCAAAGTTTAACGTTTACACTAAGGTTTTCATAACCTTTCCTATATTAATGGTTATCGTGCTAAATGTTGCAAGTATTAAATGCAAAGACTTGATAGTATCTGCGTTGTGCTAGCAGGTCTGCCATGTTACGGTCGCCATTAAAGTTTCTCCAAGGTGGACTGCTGTGTTGCGATGCCACGCCACCCTACCACGTGAACCTTGACGTCGAGAGGGGTGGTGAGTCCTTCCTGGCATGCGTCGTTGGCTATTTCGTAACCCAGACGTGTGCTACGTCAACTTGGAAACCTGCATTATTACTCTGGTAAGGTGGTGCCATTAAATGCGATGATAAATGTTGTTTGCTCGAAACACAAGGTGGTGTGTTGGCTCGTCCTCCGTTGTTGATCTTAACCTTCCTCCGTCTTCGATCCAAAACCCTAATCATGTGGTAAGTAAAAACATTCCACAACCCTTTTGGTATAGGGCTGGTCATCCGACCGCCACCTCCTGGGCACCAGATTCCCAAAAAGACGTCATCCTTTAACAGCCAATCCAATTTTAAATAATAATTTTTTTTTATAAGTGTTGCAGAAGGAATTGAATGCAAATTGTACAAGCATGAGCTCAGCGGGCCGCCACCTCCTGGGCACCAGAATCCAAGAACGACGTCACCATCTTGTTACCCAATCAAATTTTAAATAATAGGTTTTTTTAATTTTTTATTTAAAAATTAAATTTTGTAACTTTGTAAAACTTTAGGTTTATAAAAATTAGATTAACGTACGGTGGAGACTAATTGCTCAGCGCGAAAAATATATGTTCCGCTACGCGGGACATAATAAAAATACTTTTAATTAATAACAAGTATCCCATAATACCTTTGTTATAATTACCTTAAATATACCCTTTTGACAAGTATTCCCAAAATATTCCTTAATAGGTTGGGTTTATCAAATATGCCAAACCATATATATATATATATATATATATATATATATATATATATTATAGGCCATTACTTATAATACCAAACATATATTTTTATGTTTTATATGTGTAGATATATCGTTAATACCTTAGGATAATTCCTTTCCGAAGTAAACTCTTCAATTGTCAAGATTGTGACTAAAAGCCATAATTTAACTCTCATCCTTTGAAGCTCCTAATAATACTTCTTATATGTATATAAATATATAAGTTATAGCAGCTTTAGTAATTTTTTCTTGCGGATTTTCAAATTTATGCTTCGGATGATACTTAGCATCTTTTTAGGTCTACGAGTTAACGTGCCATGCTTCCTTCTCTTCCCCTCGTTTAGTTTCCACATCGTCTCTAGTCTTCTAGATTAGGAGTTAAACCATATGAGTTACAAGGTTTTCCGGTGGGGCCTTGGCCTTGAGCTCCTCACTAGAAACCAATAATCAATTACATTTACTACAATAATAATAATAATAGTGGTCGAAATGGAGGGATGTTACATGAAGTCGGTTGAATCATCGAACCCATTCGGTACGATATTATGGCCAGATGATTTCCCTTATGAGAAATTTGCAGCTGACCTCGTTGACAGAGGTATTCAAAAGGGCGATGTAGTCTTTGTTTTGCTTCCAAATATGGCAGAGTATCCCAACATTGTACAAGGAATAATGTTGGTCGGGGCAGTGTAAATCAAGTTTAGTTACAATACATCTATATTTGAATTTAAAATTTAAAACACAATTCTAATTATGTAACAATATTACCTAATTATATATATAGCCATATTTATGTTTATCTTTTTATTTTAAAAGCATGTTACATCCTTCAAATTTTACAAAGGCTAAGGGAGGTGTGGTGCATGTAGATCACGTGCCATCTCCGCGCAGCAACACACAAATATAATTAATTCATAGAAATGGAGGATGAGCAAAATTCTCATCCCTTCCGTATCTGATTCACTTTTCTGGTAATTTTTTTTCTTCTTTACTGCTCTACCAGGCGGTTTTATCCCCTTCCAACTCTTCTTTCCCTGTTTGGGAGTTGCGTCCTTGGTCGCCTCTCTCCTTTCAAGGCTCGCCGCGATTCTCTTCCCTCTACTCACTAGCTGCATGAAGGCATTTTCATCGAGGATCAATATTGTGACCTGATTTAGCGCACGAACTGGAGAATTTGTCATGTAGACGACATATAGTATGTTAGCTTTAACCTTCTCTGCAATTATGGACACTGGCAGCGACTTAGTGTGGAAAGTGCAAGCCCTGTACTGATTGTTCAAATGGTTCAATCTATTATCCCTCAACATACAGCAAGGTCCCTTGCAACAATTCTTTGTGCAAGCCTCTGCCCAAATTTTCTTGCAACAAAAATGGGGATTGTGATTACAATTATGCTTATGGTGACCGGTCCACCACCACGGGGATTCTTTCATTCGAGACCTTCAAATTTTCTTCTCAATCGATTCCTAATATCGCTTTCGGCTGCAGTTAAGACAATGAAGGAACTAGCTTCCAAGAAGTTAATGGATTACTAGGGTTAGGATGAGGGCCTCTCTCCTTGGTTACAAGGCACTCTGCATACACATTTGGCAGATTGGAGCATCAGGTCATCATTTTTCAAGAACAAGCTGTGCACTCATCACTTTCACGACCAGATTGTTCCCAGATGACCAGGTCGAATCCGCCCTCCTATCAAAGCATTTAGAAGCAAAACAAAGCCTACTTGCATCTATGTACTAAATCAAATATCGTTGGAATAATGGGTGCCCAGCTAAGTCGAAGGAAAATGATAAAGGTGAGGTCAATGACAGTGGTGAATCCTATGGCGTGCACCTTTTTGTGTTTCTCTTTCCATGTCATAATAATTCTTGTATTTTGTTGTTTTTGGTATGCTCTTCCCAACCTTGGGTTCACTAGCTAATATTTCATTAAAGCTTTAACAACTTTTAGATGTCTTTGAATCTATTCTTTCAAGCCCTTCTAGCCTTTCTACCACGCCCTTTTATCCTCGTGTAAAAAAAAAATAGTAGCTTTTATATTTTTTTGTTTAACTTCTTTCACCCAAATTGCAACATTTCATGGATGTCAAAGAGATCCAAGTACAATACAGATAACATAAACAATGAAAAACCTATGGGAAATTGTTTTTTAGGCTGATTTCATAGGGATGAAAGCATATAACATAATGAAAATGACTTTTGTTCTCTTCTTTAGGTTGCAACTATTAACTAGTCTCTACAACGATAGGAAATGACATGCAAAAACAGGTCTGGAACAACATTCTTGAAAGAATATTTTATAACCAAATTTGTAATTCATAGTTTCAGTATGCTTACAGGAATTTTTCTGAAATGAGCAACTGAAGATTGTTGGATTGCACATTGCTGCTTGTTTTCAACTTCGAATAACTTCTAGGTTCACGTTCATGTTGAAGTTGTAGATTCACACTCAATAGAAAAAGATTGAAGTTAACATAATACTATTAGAAAATAGCAAGATTAGCAAGATTGCACGCAGAATAATATCAAGCTTCAAGATTGAATTCACATACTAATATCTATAAAATTAGCTAGCCATCATACTATTACTTTGCACACATGTGCATGGAGATAGATAATGCATAGGTTGTGCTTGTCTTTGGTAAATTGCTAACAAACATTTATATTTTTTTGGATTTTTATTTGGATTTGTGCAGATATCAAGCAAAGTGAAATGAGTCAAATCATTTATAGCGAGGAGAAGCTTTTTTATGAGCAGCTGGAAGTCATTTAGATTTTTCTGGATTTTTAATTGGATTTGTGATGAAATTAGTCAAATCATTTATAGAGAGGAGCATCACTTTGATGATCATTCCAGAACTGGCATTCGTAGGAGTATTACTCATTAATATCTACTATTTGATATGAATTGTAGGAGATATGGTAGATTGTCAATATCATATTTGTCACTTCAAATAGAAAACATTCAATTTAATTTTAATCTTCAATGTTTGTTTGGACATTGTATATTTGAATATGTTTGAATGCTATTACGTGGAGCTCTAAAACGTGTTGCAATGGTCCAACAATAAATGCCAAGGTCGTAAATTGAGGCTTGGGTCACGTTAGTATTTGTATGAGATATAAAAATTAATGTCAACCACTCTACTGACACCTTTTAAGGGTACGTGTTATATTAGGAATAAATATAATAATTAATGCTAACGACAATCAATCACTAAAGGTGGTTATCCTTTTCTATACCTTTACAGATGGCATTTTACAGGTTTTTTTATTTTATTTTATTTTTTTAGTCCGACAATTATTTTGCACAGTAGGGTTATATTGTCAATTCAATGCTTTCAGCCAATTATAAATTGGAATTTTTGAATTTCAAATATTTAAAAAATAATTTTTATTTTCAAGATATTAAACTTAATATGCAAATATAAAAGAACATTGGAAAACATTATAAATGTTTTGTGTGATTAATGCAAAGTCAAACTCATTTAATGACTAACCGATCGCTATATTCCTTGCTATGGAAGGGACTAATAAGAGGTATGGTCATTCCATTTTTCTTTATTGGATTAATAAATAATTTAACTCTTTTTTCATATAACGTGGAGTATCTTTGACGTACTATACTTGTCATAAAAATATCAAAAAGCAAGAAATATCCCTCCCATATCTTGAGATCGGTTGTACCTATCTCAAAGTCAAGTCGGGGCCACAGCTCTTTATCAATTAAAATAGAAATAACATTTTTTATTATAATATTTAGAAAACACAATGCCAAAGTTTGTACCCAACTCTTAAATTTGGTTTAATAGATGTGAGGTTAAGTCAATGGATGATAATGTGACACATTGAAATTTCTTATTAGTCCATGCCAAAGGATAGGGTACTAATGGTTTTCGATCCTCGTTGACTAAGTATTAGTTTGCATTGACTCAAATGCAATGTACCCTTTTAACCAAAGTTTCAAATTAATTTTCTATTAATTAATATGAAAATCAAATTTTTCTGGAAGCTGATTGGATTATAGTTTGAAGTGTTATTTCCGCGGTGGTGGCTTGGGCATTGAGAATGGATCCCTCTCCCTACGTTCTTTAGTGGGCATCTGACAACTCCTTGCATACTTCCATGGGTGTTTGACATTTTTTTATTGTTTCCCATGCTTATTTGGACTATCATTAACTTACAACTTAGTGAAGATCAACTTACCAATGTCTTGAGCATTTAATAACTGAAGTCTCATTAACTTACAACTTAGTGAAGATCGACTTACTAATATCTTGAGCATTTAATGACTGGGTTTCATGGAGGTTGTTGTTATGTTATAGGGTTTCACGCACTTGGATTCATTAACTCAATATCAATCTAATCCTGAACGTATATCCTCTAGCTATGGTTGTGAGTTATTCCCGGTGATTACAGCTGCAACTAGATGTAACTATTGGTTCCCTGAACCACGCAGAACCTGGGTCTATCTAGAGAAGTTAAAGAATAGAAAACTTCCCCAAGTCACCCAAAATGCCTTTCATTTCAGAAAACTTTGTTGGAAATAAATCCTGATACTCACGCATAAGGTCTGCAATCTGCGTGACCATTTCTTCATCCTAGTAATCCCCAATAGATGCAAACTTTGGTTCTTCACTTGTGCCAATGTTAACTTTTCTTGTTTTGACAGGGCTGCTTAAGTCTGGAATTTCCAATGGCGGTCCTTCAACTTCGCGTTCTCCTTCTGTCTCAGGTATATTGATATTGCACGGATCATCATCTTCTTCACTTTCTTCTTCGTCATCGCCTACAGCGAGGTTATATTAGAATTCCAACTGTTTTTCCCATTGTTGATATGCAGGTTGTAGTGTGTCATAAAATATCTTGTTTTTGATAATCTGCAATGCTTCATTACTATTTGGACAATCATCATCAAAGATGAAAGTTGTTTGGAAATTTTTAGTCAGAACAGACCATTATGTTGTTCCTCTGTGCAGTTCTTCATATGTATACCAGTTCTTTGGGAACTTCTCTAGTGTGTGTACAAATAGATGGACCCACTCTGCTTGAGGTCTATGTTCCCATGTTTTTGAACAAATCTCTATGTGATCTCTTGGATTCGTTTATCCATTATACTTTACTATTGTCAGCGCAGCTTTCTCTGTGAATCTGAGTTCCATCATGTTCTTGCATTGTTCCCATGTTTTTAGATTATCCTTATGCACAGCCCACCATCTAGCGGGTGTAGCGCACAGTGCTGAATCTAATTCTGACAACTTATATTCATCTGGAATTACAGTATATTCTTGAAAAAATACATGAATGCCACTCAAGCCATCATAGGTAGGAATTGTACTTACCTCTGCTCCAACCCAGTGTAGTGATTTCGTGATCTGCGCACATCGACTGCTAGACACTTCATGCATTCTGCTTTGCCAATTATCTAGTCCTGCATCTGAATCTGATATGCAAGAGATGTCACGGCACCAACTCAACGTTCCATCATCCGTTGGATTGATGTAGTCGACCTGATTCGCAGTCATCTTGTAGATGTGATCTAGATCATGAGCTATGAATTCTTCTCTGATTGGATCAGTGTATCTAGGCCCTTATGATGGGTCCAAGGGTGCGATGACCCTCATATCTGCTCCTTCAAATATCACATGTTTCTTCTTCAAATTTATGATTGCGAGGTTATCCATGGCCCAATCTATCCCCAATAGTGGAAGATAAGGTTGGCTATCATCAACAATTTCAATAACCTCGAAGTTTGCATGACTTCGTACTCCATCTATGTCAACAAGAACATTGGCTACTCTCCCAAAGGGTATAACCTTCTTCTGATTTGCTAACCTCAACTGTATGGGTGACCATGACAACTTTGGTTTACCCATTTATTCCCATGTCTGCTTAGTCAAGACATTCACTTCTGAACCTAGGTCAAGGATGATCTCATCCATTTCAAAATCTCCAATCTACACATTCAGTCACATTTCTCTTCCAGTTCTTTTGTGGCCTTTGATCTGATTAACCACTCTGTTTGCTTCCTCTACTATATTATGCTGCTCGTAATTGCTCAATAGGCTCTGTAATTCTGCTAGGGCATTCTCATGCTTCAACAGCTTCATGCAGCTCTGTAACAACTGCGCAACATGACTCATCGCGTCTGTTGGAGTATGTGTATGGTCATATGAAGCTGGCATATCTTTGATCGACGAAGTCTCACTTCGCAACTTGATTATTGGGGTTACAGGCGTTGGTTCTTTGAATGTTTCTCTTGCTTCCATGAAGGTTTATTTATGTTTATCTACTGCGATCATCTGTACATTCGGATTTTGTCCCTCTTGCCTTCTTTCTTGCATCTTGTCTTGCAAAACAGGGCATTCCTCAATAACATGATCAAATGACTTACAATATTTACAAGTTGTACAGGAATTTGTACAGTCTCTGGATAAATGTCCAGGTTGAGTGCAGTTATAGCATGCTATCTGACCTCTACCTCTTCCTTGTACTTGTCCGGTATTTCTTCCTCTTACTCTGAATACACCACATCCTCTATATGCGCCTTGATCATACTGCACATTATCATTGTTATGTGGTGTTTCTTCTTGAACTCTGTAGATGTCATGTTTTCTTTCCATCATTAGTTCGTATGCTCTACAGTTCGAATCATCATGGCCAACTGATTTAGAGAATGTGCAGTACAAGTTCTTGGGTGTTCGCACATACTTCTTAATCAAGTAACAATCTTCAGGCCAGTGTCCTCTAGTTCGACAAATTTCACACCATGGTCCCTGCTGCTGAATCGGTGGATTTGGTGCTCCACTATCATGGTAGTCTTTAAATACTGGACAATTTTCCTTCGAGTGTCCTTCTCCCTTGCACTTTGTACACCAGACTTCTTCTCCGGTTTCTTTTCCTTTCTTAATGTCTTGTAGTTGTAACGTCAAGGTTGCTAGCTGGTTCTGTATCTGAACCATTCCTGTGCTAGTCTCTCCTATTGGCAAATCCTCTAGTTTCATCGCGATCTACAGGGAATTTTCCTGCGATGCAACCTTCTGTTGCATCAATGGTAGTCTAATTGTGGCAACAATGCAGCTATGAACCACTCTTGGCATTGTTACGGTGCGATGTCAAAACTGACTTGATCTAACAATGTTTTGAACTTCTGGTCAAATTCCCACATTGACTCAGTCGTTTTCTGCTTAATCTCTTTTAGTTTTGTGATACATTGTGACTCTGACTTAGGTTTCTTGAATTCCCTTAAGAGGGCAGCCTTGATATCCACTAGAGTTCTATTCTGTCCAACAGAGTACTTCATAAACCAATTCAAGGCTCTGTCCCTGAATGCAGTGACGAGCTGTGCTTGCTTAACAACATCATCATGTACTTACTTAACATTCCACACGGCTTCACACATAAACCAATGTTGCTCAGGGTCTTCTAGACCCGTTCCTTTGAATATCGACAGTTTAATATCGTCTGTCATTCTCCTTTTAGGAGGCAGTGTTCTTTGATGTGTTAGGGATACTACTGCGCAGAATGTTTTGAGTATTCATGCATGTGGTGTTAGTACTACTGATGTTCTATGGATTAATAGTATTGTCAACTGGAGGATTCTGCGAGGTGATGGGCTGATAGGTAGCTACTGAAGGTTGTATTTTGCTATCAAGTTCAACTTGTAACTCAGTTTCTATGTGACTTTCATGTTAATTAGGGTTCTTCTCTTCACTAACCTTGTATATTTTACCACTTCTTAGTGTATGAATGTTTTCTTTTGTATCATTGTCATTAGCTCTGAACATTACATACTTAAAAATTCCTAGATATCTTACTACATTCTTAAAACACCTTTTTATGCTAACAACATTTTAATGTATAGGCTTAGATTGTTCAGGTACTTACCTCTGAATCCTTTGAAGAAATATTCCTCTACTGCATTGTAGCACTTGAGTGTGTCCACAACAAATTGTCACGTAGCCTTCTAATATACCATCGATCCAGAAGTATACTGCTCTTGAGATCGGGCTTTCCACCGCGTTAAATCTCTGGATCAGTTCTGGAGTCCATGCCGTAGGTTCTCCTCCCTGATAGCAGGTTTTCTGTTCTACTAGTCTCAACAACCACTCGTATAGATCGTTGTTGAATGATGAGAAGAAAATTTTGTAAATATCAGAGTATAGATATCTCTGCAACCATTCTTCGTCAGAGAAGTGTGGATGTTTGTTCTCCTTTATTGCAAACTGCTTCTCTATATTGTCCACCCAGTTTTGTATTTCTATCCTCTTGGGATGCCAATATTCAGAACACATCACTAGTTCAAGCGTGGAAACAGAACCATTTGTTGGCTCGTATACTGTTCTTTAGCTTTTCTAGATAGACCCAGGTTCTACGCAGTTCTGGGAACCAACAAAACCCCTTTTCACCAGCCCTTTTGGCAACAGTCTGCGAGCAAAATGAGGTCTCACCCGAGGCGAAGTTATGGGGAGGTTGCGGAATCAAGTTTCCACAACCGAGTGATGTGTGGTTCGACAGACTGGGAGACTGCGTGAAGTTTCACCTACTTCGCGGTTGTTACTTATACTATGATGCACACAGGGGATGCGTGCTTCAGAACAACTACTTATCAATAGGAAAACGCAACTGAAGACTGTGCTACCTCTTTAATAATCACAGAGCTTCGACAGACTTTTACTTAGTGCAGATTGCACATTCAACAAGTATATTTAGACTATGTATTTCATGGACTTATGCAATACAACGAGCTACAATGAAACTGCGCACTTCCGGTGCTGCGCTTCGAGGGAATCACACTTATATAGACTTCGCTGACTTAGTGTTACCCAAATAACTCATGCATTCATCATATTCGACATTCCTTGCATCTTTAACATCCAACATGTATGTTCAATACTTAGCATATTATTCCCATCATTCATTCTTATGGAAAATACACATGAAAGCAAAGATACATATACTCATAAGCAAGAACTTAACCACTTAATCAAAATCAAACACACATTCAATCACACAACACATGGATTTAACGTGGTTCACCCACAGGATGGGAGCTATGTCCACAGGAACTGTTGTTTATTATAAATGGGAATGGTTCAATAGTTCCATCCTACGCACTCAGCTGCAGGCTCTTCTCTCTTCAGTAGGTCTTTGCGCACACAGCTGGAGAGCCTCTTTCTCTCTTCACTGGGTCTCTGCGAAAACAGCTGCAGAGCTGCTTTACAATACTTAGTCTTTTACAACAATACTATGAGAGATCAAAACTCAACAAAAATCAACCCTTTCCCTTACAAAATGCCACTTTTATAGATCGTGCCCTTAGGTCACATCTTTACAATGCATAAGGGACAAAAAACCTAACGTAACCAAAACTGGTGCGGTTACTCTGCCGACTCGACCTGTCACAGTCGACAGCTTCTCCACTCGCTTCTAGCTATTCTGTTGGGCCACTCGTGTCTCACACACCCCTCTAACAGCCGCAGTCTTCATGAAACGGTTATAACTGCATCATGGCGTGTCAGTTTCCACCCCTCTGGCCTGCCTGTCGTTGTCAACCCGTGGCTTTGATTCTAATGGCTTCTGCCACTCTAATTGTCAGTCTCTTTCAGCCGCTTCCACATTGCTCCATACCCACTCCCGAGAATCATGGAATCACTTACCCAAAATAGGTTTCTTTCATCTGCTCAACCCTTACTTATACTCTTTACCAAAAATTACCTGTTGCGTTGGCACTACACATTAGAAAAACTGCACTGTGCCCAGACTTTGTATTCCCAACTGCGCCTCTTGGACTTCACAACCCGAACTGTGCTTCTGCCAAAACTGTGCCAAATGAACTTTGTAGTCCGATAACAAAATCTGGCGACGTTTGATGTAGGAGGTATAGCATACTCGTTAGATTATTGTTGTGTGGTCGTCAGATATGCAACAAATCCTGGCCCCAATATCCGATGACTTTGCCATCAGATGTATAGCAACACCGTTGTAACTTTTTTGTGTTTTTGTCGGATATTTGACAATGTTGAGGAATTTAAAAAAAAATCTTAGAGATTGGAAACTAGTCAAGCTCTTTATCATTGCATTGAGACCAAATAATCCACATAATTCTGAGAAATCCCTAGAGAAGGAAAATATAAGAGGCTCTCTTAGAAAGAGATCAAAATTCATGGCCAACATAAAATGATGAAATTTGATGTTGATTGGATTGAGTATGTTGGCATGTAAGACTCAATTCTAGTGTTGGGATTTCTAATTGGGGAATAATTAGATGCCTTCCCACGTGAATAAACAATTGAAAGAGTTTACATATTATGTGGAATAATTTGTGAAGGCTCATTCAACCCCTCTATCCATGTTAGTGATTTTAGAGTCCATGTTGCAAGGTGTTTGTAGACTTTTCATGTAGCTTTATTTTGTAGATAGTTCATGGCCCTTGATAGTAATTTTGTAAGGAAAAATTAAATTAACAAGTTTAAAAGAAGGCCATTCTAATTTTCAATACTTTAAAGTTTCTTCATGAGAATGAAAAATTATCCAAAAAAACATTTAAAAGAGGAAGGGATAGCTTTTCAAATGTATCTAGGAATTCATAAAACCCATAGCTAAATTTAGATAAGTGATTTCTAGATTTAACTAGAAAGAAATGGAGACCCTTGTCAGGCATGTCATGGGTTCAAATCTAGGGAGATCATAATGATGAGAAAGCAATAAACTAAAATGTGATTCATGAACGAATATTGTGGGAAACATCCTAAATATTGGCTTCTCGGTTGACTTGCGTAACAACCATAGAAAGTACATTCCATTGATCGAGAGAAATACACAAAATACCATGAACACATTACTAAGGCAGAAGGTATGTGGGTACCTTCTCTAACTCTTAGCCGTTGAGCCATGAATGATCACATAACATTTGTATTTGTGGTATGTGTGTCTTATTGAAATCATTATTTTCTTCTTCCTCAAAATCCAAAGATCTAGTTTCCATCAAGTTGTTATTATGATTTGGTTATGTATGATTCTTGATCCACCCAGCAATTGGCATTATTGTTGGATGCTAACATCGACTCCAACCAGCCATCGATTTCAACATGACTTCGACATGCATCGTCGACACTTGCAATTGACGAACTACAACATATTGTCTCTCTGTATTCCAGTTGACCGTAACGGTTGAACTTCTGAAACCGTTCTAACTTCTCTTGTAACTGAATGTAATGGGAAGACACCCAAGCGTATCAGTACCCTATATAAGCATGTAAAATATTGTAATATACATCATTGATCATCATCCAGTAATAGAGAAGATTAGTTCGCATTCCTGCATATTGTCTGTGTGTTTGTATTTCCTGCTTTGCTTATTATTATTATTCTTCCACCATAACAGTACCGATTCATTCAATCGAACTGTTGTCCTCGACGTGTTCCTGGGAGTGTGCGGATCATTGGTATCAGAGCTTGCTCAGAATTTCATCTTTGTTTGTGCTTAAGTTGTGTGTAGACACTTCTATCGAAGTTACCTGACTTATGCATGTTCAAACACGCTCGCAAACTCAACAATCCAAGCAGACACTACCTTTAGAGATGGAAGGAGAAGCAGACAATCGAAATGCAATTGACGAGACAACACAACTTATAGAGCAAGCGCTGGATCGACAACGAACTAAAATGTTTGCCCAGTTTAATGAGATTCTCACGTGATTTGCTTTGACATCAAGAGGATTTCCGACAAAATCAGTCCATTCAAAGTGAAAATGAATTTGGACATACCGAATCTAGAAGGAAAGATTGAAGCGAAATCCAACGACAATTAGGTACAACAATTGGAGTCCTATTACTCTATGAACCAACTCTCAGAAGCCAAAAATATTTCCATTGCATCCTTAAAGACGTCAACATCTGTGCACTGCTGGTGGGAGAACCTCTTGACAAAGATGGAGAAAAGCAGAGACCCCATAGAGACATGGGATAAATTTATCGAATACGTCTGAAAGGAGTTTTACTCACCCAAGTAACTTGAACAGCAGTATAAGAAGTGGCAGCAAGTAAGGGAAAGACCAGTCCATACAAATTTACACCGACGAGTTTTACGGACTAATGGCTAGACTTGGCGTTCAAGAAGAAGAGAAATTTCTTGTTTTGAAGTACGTTAGTGGACTGTCCTTGTACATTCAATAGGAGATGGAGTTTCTGACTGTCAATAAGCTCGTGGATGCATTCCAGTATTCCAGTAAAATTGAAACCAAACAAAAGGGACAATCACGCTTCGTGACTAAACCGTCAGGACGACCACCCGATAAGAAGGCACCAGCCGACTTCGACATATCAAGACCTTCTCAACCAACTCCGCCAAAGAAATACCATGGAAAAAATCATCCTTAGAAAGACAAAAGGGAACGTATTAAACAAACCCCTACCGGGAAATGGTGTGATTACCACAATTCATCATGGCATGATACGTCTGAATGCAAATCTCGAAAGACATTTTTGGAAAAAGTGTCGACATCCAACTTGTTCGACAAAAATTTGGTTGAATCTGACCCAGAAGCAATGACCCTTTTGACATCAACATTGGCCACTCCAGCAGCCTCGACTGTCATTGACGAGGAGGAACGAGAGCACCTGTTCCATACACAGATATGGGTTCAAAACAATCCATTGCATCTGATTGTGGATAACGGTAGCCAGAAGAACTTTGTTTCTGAAGATCTCGTGAAGAAACTATGTCTTGTTACCACTTGGCATCCTCAACCTTATAACATCGGTTGGATGAAGGATGGACAAGAACTAAGGATCACCTGACAATGCAAACTCACCTACTTCATTAAGCCTTTTGAAGATGAGGTACTCTGTGATGTGGCACCACTCTCCGTAGTTGACACCCTGTTTGGGAAACCTTACTTATGGGATCGACATGGAAGTTACCAGTCACGACCTCAAAAGGTGATTGTCATAATTCAGAATCAATGGTACGGCATACTAGAGCGACGACCTACACCCACAGTTGCAATGATATCTGCTAAACAGACGAAGAAGCTCATCAAACATGCTCAGAAGTTCGCATTAATCATGATCAAGCCACAACATTCCAAGAAGACTGCAACAACCAATCGACTTACTGACCAATCCAACTCCCGATAGAAGCAGTAGATCGACAACATTCTTGATGAGTACCAGAACCTATTCCAAGAGCCAAACGGAGTACCTCGACATTTCCAGGTAAAACAGTCTTTTGAACTTGCTCCTGGTTCTTCATTACCTAACGCATCTGTTTACAAAAGATCCATTCCAAAAAATAAAGAGATTCGTAGACAAATTCAAGATTTGATCGACAAAGGTCATATCTGACCCAGCTGCTCTCCTTGTGGAAGTCCAATCGTCCTCTTTCTAAAGAAAGACAAGACTTGGCGCATGTGCATCGACTACCAAGACCTCAAAAAAATTTCGTTAAAAAATAGATACCCTCTGCTGTGGATAGATGAGCTCATCGACTGTTTGAAAGGTTCTTAATTCTTTACTAAGCTCGACCTCAAGTCGAGATATCATCAGATTCCAATCGAGCTTGCATATTTATGGAAAACTGCTTTCAAGACCAAGGAAGGATTATTTTAATGGTTAGTCATGCCTTTCAGCTTAACCAATGCACCTGTGACCTTCATGCAATATATGGACAACACTCTTTGACCTTTCATCGACAAATGTGTCATTGCCTACCTCGACGATATATTTATTTTTAGTCAATACTGGGAAGAACATGTCGGACAACTTCGACTAGTCCTCGACACTCTCCAACAACATCGACTCTACTTGAACTTGGACAAATGTTCATTTGCGATGAACAACATCAAATATTTGGGGTATGTAATTGACTCTGTAGGCCTTCACGTCAATCCATACAAAGTACAAATCCTCAAATATTGGCCCATTCCTCAAAGCATTCATGAACTAAGAATTTTCTTGGTTTGGTGAATTTTTATCGACGATTCATACTCGGCTTCAGTCACATAGCCTGGCCTTTGAATCAGTTGACCAAGGGAAATGGGAAATTTGTCTTCAAATGGACATCAACACAACAAGTAGCTTTCGAACAACTCAAACAAAAGCTTTGTACTTGTTGGCTTGGTTTTGCAACCAAGCTTAGTGCTATGGGCACCTGCTAACTAGTAGCAGCAGTCTCAATAGAATTAAACAAGAAACTAATCTAAACAAAACTAATCATGGATCTATGCAAGAATATAAGCAAATAATGGAAATATTTTAAAAACAAGAACAAGAAAATATGAAAGAATAAATTTGTATTTAAAAATGGGGCAAGCTAATGCTTGCAATAGTAATACCTCCAATGGTGAAGGTTGATGTAGAGCAACTCCCAAGATAAGTAGCTCCAAGCTCCAAGAGGTCTCCTTTTCCAAGGTTGCTTATAATGGCCAAAATACTCAAGGGAGATTTCGGCAACATGAGGATGAGATAATGGATGGATCTGAAATGAGGAGCCCCTACCACCTTTTTATAGGTTTTGGTGGTGGGGAATACCATTTGTGGTTTTGTGGAAACCAATGGTATTGACCAACATGGTTTAGGTACTTTTCCCTCCTTTTTCCTTTTTTGAATAAAATTAATATTTTTATTCCCTTTTTTAATATTTTGGGAATTTGGACCCTTTTTGAGGGTTTTTTTTATGCTTTTTTAGGAAAAATAATCTTTTTGAGTAGGAAAAAGGGGTGTACTAAGGTCTTTTGGTGACCTTTTGTTGGTTTCAGAGGCTCAGATGGTGGAAAAGTGGACAAATGGGTCATGCGAATAAGGGAATGAGCTAGTGAGCACTTTTTAGGTGTTAACAGATTGCCCCCTGATGTGTGAGGGCAGGAGCTCATCGTATGGACGATAGACATCATAGTTCTTTTGTCTTTTTTCTGGGGTTTAGGGAGAGAAGAGACCGGTTGGAGACTGGAGCCACGACCCTTGGAAGCTGCAAAAACAAAAAATATTACATGGCCTCAATATGAATGAGGTATAATCTCTGATAATGGACGAGGCGGGCATTCCCATGCTCTTATCAAGACATATACATTACAATTAGTCCCAAGAAGGGGGATCTAATACATAAAGAATCTACTGGTACATCATAATGGTCCAGGGGGGACATTATTTTGGGATATACTCCTGATCATAACTGATCTCAATAATTGATACACTGGAATAACTGATGAACTGCTGAAACTGAAGGTGTCCAACATCTGTAGGGACTCAAAGACTATGAGTCATCTCTGAGAATTAATGTAACTGTATACTCAAGGGAGTATGAAACTGGGGTACTTCTGAATACTGTCGCCATGCGCAACCCGGATATCTATAGAAAAAGTGTAACTGGTATCCATAGGAAGATTCTCAAATGTGGAGGAGTCAGGAGGTATCCGGGGTCTTCGACTAATAACTGAAAGGATCAATGTCCTGTGCGAATCTCAACGATGCAATCAAGGTGTTGAAGTTGAGCATGTGAGAAACAACCATTTGTAAAGGCACTAAGGATTCCTCTCGAAATGACGTGTAGGCACTCATCATAAATGGTAATGAGTCCAAGACACAGGTACCTCTAGGTCTATCCTCTGGAATAAATGTGGTTGTCGTCGACAGAGGGAGACCAGCAACTAACAAGGCAATGATTTTTTCTTGATAGGAGCACGAGGTGTAGAACTGAAGTGTTGTAGTACTGATGGTAGGACTGACATACTTGTGGGGATGGGAAATAACTGGGTGAAAAAGTGGGTAGACTCAAACTTCCTTCGTTCAGAGCATGATGACATGTTTGACCTGGCAGCGTAGGGAACTGACTTGTAGGTGTGGGGATCATTCCTTTGATTGACTGAATGGTATATATTGACTCTGGGGGGGAGGACGAGCTGATAGGTGCTGTCGAGGGATTTTCAAGGTGACATACTGCAGAATACTCTGAACAAAGGCAACCAATCATGGGGAAGCTGTCATATGAGTAGATGTGATCTGTCGTGGCGCCAAGAGGCACCATTGATTCCTTCTTCGTAGTTTTAATGAGCTCCAAGAAGGGATAAAAGTGTGCTCTGAAATGGTACGGTCTTGTGGATTTTGTGAGCCCAGGACGGCTCATGCTCATGGTTGCTTTCATGTTTAGAGAGTCTGAAAACGGTAAGTGGAATCTATTGGTGTTCTTTTTCATAGTTTAGTCTCCAAGGCCCCAAAAATCATAAAATGATGCAGATGGAGAACTCTTCTAGCCGATGTGACTAGAGTATTCCTTTTTCGTAATTAGTCTACAAGGTCCAGAAAAGGGGTAAACTTATACCAGGTAGACGCCCTTTCAGATACGTTTAACGAGCATGAAAGGAAGCAAGGTTGCTCGGCAATCTTTTCATTGTTTTTAGGAGTCAGAAAAGAGCTTAACAGAAACTCCCTAAGTGCCTTTTTCGTAAAAGGGGTTGCTCGGCCCGAAAAAGGGATAAAATTATACCGAACAAAGAGGGATTGATGGGAGTGAGTAAAAGGTCTCAAGCGTCATCATGTGTGCGGGATACTGGATCCGGTGACATACAGATTGTCAAAAGGAGGCTACGACCAATGTGGCGCGCAAACCGAGGTAATGAGAGGGCGTGGGAAAAATGCCCGAAAAATCTAAAGGTGAGAGCGAGAAATGATCTAAAGCATCATCACAAGCGCGGAAAACTGAATCCGGCGATATAAGACACTTCGAAAATGGAGAACGGTCGATGTGGCACGCAAACCGAGGTAATGAGAGGGCATGGGAAAAATGCCCAAAAAAATCAAAAGGTGAGAGCGAGAAATGATCTCAAGCATCATCACGAGCGCGGAAAACTGAATCCGGAGATATAAGGCACGTCAAAAAATGGACGACGGTCGATGTGGCATGCAAATCGAGGCCACGAGGGGGGCCAATAAATGGTCGAAAAATGGACCCCGTAAAAGCGGGAAAAGGAAGGAACCTGCATGAAGTTCTTACTGTGCTGATTCCAACGGTTTGAAAAATGGACTTCGTATGATACCGCAATGGTTGTTTGAAAAATGGTGGAATTTCTATAAATAGGGCGTGGGGCCCAAATGACGTGTCATTGTTACGTGCGAGTTTGGCAGAGCAGTCAGAGCTATTTCTTGATTTTCGGGAGATTTCACCGTTGGTTTTCGATTTTGCGAGTTTCAGGTAACTCTATTTGCTTTAGCCTTTTCAATTATGTCTTTTTTGTTTAGCGGCGGGCCCCCGAAGGCCGCGAAATTCCATGTTGACCCTCCAACGTGGAATATCGCGGGTTTTCGGTCTATTCCCGCGATGAACCGCGCGGGTTTCAGGCTGACAGTCGCGATGTTCATCGCGACTGTGAGGTTGGAACCCACGATGTTCATCGCGAGTTCATGGGAGATAGTCGCGATGTTCATCGCGACTGTCTCCCATGAACTCCCCAGTTCGAGCCTGGAGTTTAGACGGTATGTTTTGTGTTTTATTTTATACTATATCATGTGTTGTTTGATTTATCATCTATGATTATAGTTGGATAGTATATGATGGCTTACTTGCTTTGTGCAGATGTTGGTCCAGTGCCACCGGCTGACTACGTGGCTCGTCGGGGGCGGGCGATGGTGGTTGCAGCGGTACCGCCTCCACGCGGTGGAGGATTTGCGGCTCATGGGCGAGGGGTTGGCCCTCGAGATGATGCCATAGAGGGTGTCAGACAGACCTTCGACATGATCCTAGCTGGACTCCCCGAGGATGGTTGGAGAGACCTCGACCAGGATATTGTGGAGCGTTGCTTCGGTGCGCCGCCTGAGTGGCGGTCACTCTTGTTGAGGACAGCGGTGTTTGTGGCGGAGCACAGGGACGGTGGTCGAGATGATCCGGCAGGGCCGGCTGTGAGGAGGATACATCTACGGGATGATCCAGCGGAGCCGGCAGAGCGGAGAGTTCGGGCTCGCCATGACCCGGCGGGGCCAGCGGAGGAGGAGCCGGAGGAGCCTAGGGATCCTGATGAGTAGATGATATTGTATCTGCCCCCAAATGCTGATGAGCATATGGGGAAGCATTTTTGTACGACTGATGTATTTTTTTGTATATTGGGTGCTGAAGGCACCTATGACATGTTCTGACTATACGATGATGTATATATATGTATATATTCGATGCTGGTATATAGTCGTGTATGCACGTGGATGCACTTGTTGTCTTTATGTTTTCCCGTGGAGGCATGTTTGAGTTTCTGTATGCCCGTGGAGGCACATGTTATGCACGTGGATGCACATTTGGTTTTTTGTATATGCCCGTGGAGGCACATGTTATGCATGTGGATGCACATTTTGTTTTGGTATATGCCCGTGGAGGCACATGTTATGCACGTGGATGCATTATTTGTTTATGATATGATGCGATTGGTGTGCCAGTCAAGTACATTGTTGGCCATGTGGTCTGCTACACTATTGAGGTTTCTTGGGACATGTGTGAATGAAATGGATTCAAACTGTCGAATCATTTGTTTAGTGCGTAAAAATTTTCTGAACAGATAGGGATCGTGTACCTGGTAATCATTTTTGAGTTGGGAAACTAGGAGTTGTGATTCCAAGAAGACGTTAAGGTGACGTATGCTCATTTGGAGAGCTGTGGCCAAGAGATTGGTCATGGCATCATATTCAGCCTGGTTGTTGGTAGCGGCACCCAAACACATTCCGTCGATGTGGATCAACTCATGTGAAGGGGAATATATTACCCAAGCTGCGGAGGCCAGATTGGGGGACCAAGGGCTTGCACCATCGGCGAAACCGACGTAGCAGAGTGGAACATGGGTGTGAACGAGATCAGTGGAAGGGGATGACCGGACAGAGGGGTATCCAGTGGAGATCGTATAAATGGCGGGGTCAAGGCCCGACATTTCGGTATCTGGACAATTAAAAACGTCAGTGAATTCTTGGAACAGTCGTTGGTATTCTCCGATCTCATGCTCACTGTGGGAGGCTCCTAATGTAATGGTATGAAGGGCACCAAGTGGGTCAGAGATGTCAATGTGGATGATGGGAGAAATATTGGCCATGGAATCCATTAACCAATCGACTTTAGTAGGAAGGAAATCTTTGGACTCAACCGCGGATTGGGTAGCGGTGGTGGATGAAGTCTCTTCCGGGACGAAGTATGGACGATGGTGCATGTCTTCCCCGGGATAATCAAGGGCAGTAGGAGTCTTGATAACTTCTTCATCATTGCGGGAGCTTTGAGTGGTCAAATCAAGTGATGAGGTAGTGGTAGTCGAAGAGATCATGTAGATGGTGTTAATCTCTCCGGATGAGGATGATGTGGGAGGGTAGATCTCTTCGATAGTAGGGGGTGCCTTCTCAAGGTCCAAATTGTTCATCTCGTAGAGAGCTGCTCTGTAATCTGGGATGTCAGGACAGTTATGTGAGTAGTGGCCGTAAATACCGCATATCGCACATGGGTGGTTGGTACGCAGTGATCTATCACGAGGCATGGGGTTTGGATCTAGTTTGACCACCGGGATGTTGGGGTCATTGTCCAACATTTGCATGTGTTCCTGTAATGCAGGTAACTGTGGACACTGATGGGTTGGATGGCCTAACTCATCACACAGCGAGCATTTTGGAGGAGCACGGAATACGGGGGGAGGTTTAACCGCCTTGGGTGGGGGTACAGCAGTGTATGGTTGTGGGCCTCTGCCCCCAGTGGGTCTGATGAGTGGAGGGGGATTCGTCGACGACGAAGGAGTCGTGATACCGGGAGGTGGTTGGGTAGAAGTAAAAATGGGTTGCACCGGTTGCAGAATGACATTTGGTGTCGGCGGAGGAACGGGAGGCATAATATACCACACGGGTAATCCCAATGTTAACCCGGGGAGACTAAGGGTAGCCATAACCGGGGCGCTTACTACACCTGAAGGAGGAAATAGAAAGGGGATTGTGTGGATGGGTGTAACCCCAATGTGACTAGGGACCAATGGTGGTTTGGGTAACAAGGAGGGTTGATTACCGGGTGTTTGTGAAAGGGTGCAGAGGTTAGCGACGTTGCTCTCTGGTGACGGTGGTGGAATGGCCTGGAATGTAGAGGTCATCGACGCCTCGGATTAAATTCCGGGTCCTCCTGAGGAAATAAATGAGGTAGTTGCACCACAAACAGGTTGTTCAACCATGGGGAGAACATTTTCAGGTGTGGCGGGGGCCTTGGGATCGTAATAGGTGAGCTGGTCGACCTTGACCACGCGTCCCTCATGGGGGAACTGCATGGTGCGAAATACGGATGAGGCAACAGCCCGCATGGCATACATGTAGCTACGACCAAGTAAAAGGTTATAGTCTAGTTGGGCATTAATGACCTCAATGTCAATGAGGACGGTTTTACCCGCTAGCTGGACAGGGACATTGGCTAAAAGACCTTGGGGTTGTGCCGAACGACCGTCATAGGCTCGCAACGCAGTGGTGGACTGCTGGAGAGTAGGGGATCCCAACTTCTGCCAAACGAATGTGGACATGACGCATGTGGAGGCCCCTTCATCGATAATGCACCGATAGATGACAAGATTCCGAACAGAAACGGAAACTTGGAATGCTAAAGAGGAAGGCAGGCGTGGTTCAGACTGGTCTGAATCGAATGCGATCAACTGTGAATCATTGGGGTCAATGGCGCCAATGGTAGAGAGTAAAGTCTTGCGCTGCGAAGGACAGTTTTTCAAAACTTCTAAAGCAGACATGGCTGCAGGAGACTGGGCTAAGTCGTCTACAATGTTGTAATTCGACGCAGCCCGAGCGTTGGGATTATTGTTGATACGACGAAGTGGGAAGCGAGGTGCTTTGGAAGCGCCATCAAGTGGAGCCGGAGGTATACGTAACGTTTGATCTGTGGGATTAATGTTAGTGTTCTTGTCGGTGGGAGGGGCTTCAGAAGTGGAGCCATATTGGTTCCGGCGGGTTTGGAGGTTGGCATCGGCAGTCGACATCATCAACAAATGGTGAGTACCTGAATCGAACATGGGTTGATCAGGGGCTGCATAAGTAATCTGCTGTGGTGGCACGTTGCCCTGAGGGGGGGCTAACGGCTGAGTGTTCACTACACCCTGGTTTGGAAAGGGGTTTTGCAGTACCAAGGGTTGATGTTGAGGTGGTGGAGGGTTGGGTGGCGGCTGAGGAGCCGCTTGCCCTTGACGATGGGCATCGTCGGTCCAGAGTTGCCGAGCTCGCTCCAAATGTGGTCAAGAATGCGTGTAATGACCATAGACCCCGCAGATAGAACAAGGGTGGTTTGTTCTGAGGTTATTATTTCTAGGCTGCTTAGGATTTCGATCCGGATTGCGGTTGGGAGGAGCAGCATTTTTATTCTGCGGAGGATTGGGAGGTGGAGGACCTTGCTGATGTTGTTGGTTATTACCACGGTTGCGACCTCTACCACGGTTCTGTTGCGCACCTTGGTTGCACTGGTTGTTTTGGTTCTGGGGATGGTTGTGCTGTGTGTACACTTGCCCTTGAGCAGTGGGAGGATTTTGGTTCGCCGCAGGTGCGGGAGCAGGTTGTGGTGGATAATAAGCCTGTGGGGCTGGAGGTGGTCCATTTGCCTGCTGGGGTTGTTGGTAACCCTAAGCTATTGGAGGTGTTGGGTTAGCTGCCACAGCTTGCTGTGGGTAGTATACTGGTTGAGATGCAGCTGGGGGGGCGTATGTAGGTGGTGCATGACCAAAACACTGAGGTGGACATGAAGGTCCATGGGTATGGTGGTGATGTGCCATGGGAGCATATGAACTGGTTGCTCCAGACTGAGATGTAGCCCGTGAAAGGTCGGGACCATGGCTAGGATGCGTAATGGAAAAGGGTTGGGGATGCGAGGCCATACGACCAATGATGCCATCAGCGGCATGGGATGCCCCCGGCGCATCATGTTGGGATGACTCACCCCGAGGGGCGTCTGGAATAATGGTATACAGATAACCCGATTGGGCGTAAATGAGATCAAACTGTTGGGATTTGAGGATGGCCTCTTCTTCAGACTGGGGTCTTTCGGATGCCACATCCTTCGCAATGAGAGGGAGAAGGGATTTTAGAAACCAATCTAGGAAGATACAGTCGTCTAACTTGATTTTGCAGAGGCTTCGGCGTCGACGCCACTCATGAATGTGGTCAGTGATGTGGGTGGTCGTGTTCTGTCTGCAAGACAGTAGGATCTCGACGCCCGCATCATAGCGAACAGGTAACTGAAAGAACTGCAGGAAGGTCGAGGCAAGGGAGGTAAAGGTGGCATGCGTCCCATGGGGCTACTCGATATACCACTTGGCTGCAGAGCCAGTGAAGGTGCGCTGTAATAGACAGAGGCGGACAGAGTCGTCCACTATGGAGTTGGAGGAACACCATAGATGGAAGGACATGATATGGTTCTGGGGGTCCTCACCTGCCTTACCCTCAAACTTAGGGATGTCGTAGGGGAGTTTGGTGGGCATGTGAGGCCACGCAGGATCATGTCTGATAGGGTCATTGGTGAGCCTGGCTAAATCTGGCAAGTTCAGACTCGCCATATACGATAAGCTAGCAAATGTAGTGACTGGGACCGGGACATGCCTAGTCATGGTGGTATGATGTAAGGGTCCAGTAGCGCCTAAAGGTATGCTAGGTATCGAAGGTATATGTCCTCCAATAGGTGTGGTCTGGTATGGGCCAGCGCTTCCAAGTGCAACATGGGTTACACTTGGGTTAGGAATAGTAGTGGCGATTCCTGGAATCTGAGTTGTGGGAATCAGAGGGGGTGTGACCCCTATGTTGGGCATACCCATAACAGGTGGTGGCCCTGAGTTGGGGATTCCTATAACAGGAGGTGGCCCTGTGTTGGGCATTCCTAAATGTGGAGTGTCCGCCATATTAGGCATACCTAGGGGGGTAGGTGTTGCCATGGATGGCATCGCAGTAGAAGGGTCAGTAGACGTCTCTCCTATGGTGCTGGTAAAAAGTGGGTCAAAAGGTGTTCCATCCATAATGTTGGTTGGAAAAAACTCAGTGGGGTTTTCGGATTCTGCCTCAAAATCAGAAGTGAAGTGAGGCATGTCAGAATCGGATGACTGTCTGGATGACCAACGATGTGTCGAGTCAAGGGATAAGGCTCGGCGTCGGTGATGTGGCGAGCCAAGTAGACTAAACTCTGGGAGTTCGCCCTGTAGACGACGAGAGCGTCTAAAATTCTCAATGGTGAGAAAATAAGTTTTTGTGAAAAAATATTATGTGTAAAATGGTAATGTATAAAAAAAATCAAAACCCTAATGCAACCAAGGGTGCAAGAAGGGGAGTGAAAATGAAGGCTCTCAGGCCAAAAAAAAAAAATCAACCTCCAAAAAAGGCACTTATTCTAGCAGTTGTGCTACAATAAGTGGAGGGATGCAACAAATGGTCAAAGTACCAACATGCAAATAGCTTCTAGAAAAAATAGGTGTAACTAGACCAAAGGTGGGTTGAATCATGCAAACACCTAACTAAAAGTATTGTGAATCAACAAACTATATTCTCTGCAAGGTGATGAAATCCAAGTCAGACAATATTGAGTGTTGAGTCCACGGCTAGATATCCCCCTACCGGGAGGGACACCGGGTAATCAATCCTAAAGAATGGCTACTAGGATACTCCGTTCATGACACGTCGAGAAAAGGTAAATCTGCCGTTTGGTCCTTGATCGCAATACCCCAATACAGGGATATCCCGAGAACTGCAAATGGTAGCCCTTCGGTTACTGAATGGATTTCGGTATTCCACTCAGGCTTCCAGAACCATCCTCGCAACTTCAACCCTCCTAGGGGAGAGGCCTTCCCATAAACCGGTTGTGACCGTGCCAATAAATACTAAGAGATTTTAGCTCCCTAAATGGACAACTTCTATGTCTCAGATGTAATAACTGAGGGGTGTTATTGGAACACCTATCCCCTCAATACTACCTAGCTACAAAGTTCTTTTAGTGTTCCCCAAGTGGGGTTAGAAGTTGGTTGAAATTAGGGTTCTTTTTGAGGCTCAGTTTAATTATGTGTTTGAGTGGGTGCACGTGTGGTGTTGTAAACTAAACTTGAAAATTTTCAAAAAACAAAGGATCTTTTGAAAATAAAAAAGCAAATATTTATGACTTTTTTCAATAAATGGAAATTAAATGCTTTGCAAAATCAACTCAAAAAATAAAGGATCTTTTGAATTATGAAAGCAAATAATAGACTTCTTAAAGAAATAAATGGATTTCTTTTTCAATGAAATTGCTAAGGGCAAGATTTTAAAGAAGTAAACAGGAAAATTTTTAACCTAGATAAACTGCAAAATAAGTCCTTCTTTCACTTTCTTGAAATTTTTTTGAAAAGACTTTCTAGATGTGCATTTAAATAGTAAAAAAAAAATAAAAAATTCTATGGCTGTAAAATATGCAGAATTCAATACTGTAAAAATGTGCTATGTGGGCAAAAAATACAGTAAAAAATAAAACAAAATTTAAACGAATCGGCCGAATGAAAAAATTAGCATCGCGGGTTTTGACAGAAAAGCCGCGATGGACCGCGCGGGTTTCTGTCGCACAGTCGCGATGAACCGCGCGGGATTTCGGCGCACTGTCACGATGTGCAGCGCGGAAAATGTCCGCAAAGCCGCGATGTGCAGCGCGTAAATAGGCCGCGAAGCCGCGGGGAACCGCGCAGAAAAGGGTCGCGCAGTCGCGATGTGCAGCGCGGAAAATGTCCACGAAGCCGCGATGTGCAGCGCGCAAATAGGCCGCGAAGCCGCGGGGAACCGCGCGGAAAAAAGCCGAAAAGTCGCGATGAGCCGCGCGACTGTCAGGCTGAAAACCGTGAGGCGAAAGCCGTGCACGGAAGCCGAAAAACGAACCCGAAAATTGAGAATTTCGGGCTGTTAATGGCAATCAATGGGGCCAAAAACTAGAGCAGCAATGGATCTGCTGTCTAGGATGGCAGATCTATGGATTTAAAGGCTAAAAACTAATAAAAAACTAAGATTGAAAGCAAAACTTGAGATCTATTGTTCAAAGCCAGCGGAGTCGCCAAAAACTGTTGGCTTAGTTTTGCAACCAAGCTTAGTCCTATGGGCACCTGCTAACTAGTAGCAGCAGTCTCAATAGAATTAAACAAGAAACTAATCGAAACAAAACTAATCATGGATCTATGCAAGAATATAAGCAAATAATGGAAATATTTTAAAAACAAGAACAAGAAAATATGAAAGAATAAATTTGTATTTAAAAATGGGGCAAGCTAATCCTTGCAATAGTAATACCTCCAATGGTGAAGGTTGATGTAGAGCAACTCCCAAGATAAGTAGCTCCAAGCTCCAAGAGGTCTCCTTTTCCAAGGTTGCTTATAATGGCCAAAATACTCAAGGGAGATTTCGGCAGCATGAGGATGAGATAATGGATGGATCTGAAATGAGGAGCCCCTACCACCTTTTTATAGGTTTTGGTGGTGGGGAATACCATTTGTGGTTTTGTGGAAACCAATGGTATTGACCAACATGGTTTAGGTACTTTTCCCTCCTTTTTCCTTTTTTGAATAAAATTAATATTTTTATTCCCTTTTTTAATATTTTGGGAATTTGGACCCTTTTTGAGGGTTTTTTATGCTTTTTTAGGAAAAATAATCTTTTTGAGTAGGAAAAAGGGGTGTACTAAGGTCTTTTGGTGACCTTTTGTTGGTTTCAGAGGCTCAGATGGTGGAAAAGTGGACAAATGGGTCATGTGAATAAGGGAATGAGCTAGTGAGCACTTTTTAGGTGTTAACAGTACTGCACTGGTACTTGTGTTACCTGATTTACATTAACCCTTTGAGATTGAGACGGACGCATCGGACTATGCGTTGGGCACAATGATCACTCAGTCTGGTCACCTAATCGCTTTTCATTCCGAAACTTTTAACAACACTGTTAGAAGATATTCGATGTATGAAAAAGAACTGTACGCCATTGTGAAATCTCTTAAGCAATGGAGACATTATATCCTTGGCAAGGAGACGATCATTCTCACTAACCACAAGCCTTTACAGTTCGCCTCGTCCCAGTCAAAGTTACAAACAAATCAAGTGGATTAATTACATGCAATAGTTTTAGTTGGTAATTAAGTATCGGAAAGGTAAATCCAATGTCGCCACCGATTTCCTAAGTCGACCACCCATTACTCTCCTTTTTACAGTGATGAGTGTTGTGGGGAAAATGCACCTATAGTTCAGGGGAGAAACTCCCAACTTACGGTGATAAAGATAGACTTACAAGCATTATGCAAGTACAACAAATAAATGAAGAGATTAGGGTTTAGAGATGTAGGAACCTTATTCAGAAGGTTGATCCTAGCTTTTCCTCCCTCACTCTTCAATGATATCCAGTATTGCAATGCCCACACCTGCAAAACAACTTGATACCTTTCTCAAATACCTTTGACTACATACATAAGATTGATATTCATAACAAAAGAAGACATCAAACTACAAGCAAACTGTAATCAAATCTAAGACACATTAATAGGTCATATTTGGAAAGAGAAGAACGTCTGATCTTTATTAATGAATGAAAGCAAGTACATAAAGTTATACCTTCTTTCAAGCTTGGCACTTCACGAAACCTAGATTCAAGGTCTCCTGCTTCTGTTCTCCAAGGATCCCACCCTCTAAGCAACTATGCTAGGGATCAAAAACTAAGCACAAGAGAGGGGGATGAGGGTCTCCATTCCTCCAGCATAACTTTGTTATAGGCTTGGTCCCCTCACATGGCCCTTCTACCCTCCTTATATAGTCAGTGAAGGAGAGGAAAAGAAGTTATAACCGAGTAGGAGGTTCCCCAACCAACTTAACTTCCCAAAATTTTGAGATTTTGACCAAAACAGGGGTGTACACTACTATTTCACAATGGAGTAGCGCCCAGGAGGGTTGAGTGCTACTATTGTACACTAGAGTAGGGTACAGGTGCTAGTTTGTTAAGGTAGAGTAGCGCTCATGTGAAAAATGGCCAAAAACAGGCTTTTCTGCTCATTTTCAGGAGATGGTTTGGTCTAGAAAAATGTTCCTAAGGGTCGTAAACATCAAATGGGACAAGAATGAGGTAATTTCAACCATTTTTAGTGTCCCAAATGACTCCTCCATCCACAAATGTCCTGTTGTGTGACTGAACTTGATCTCAAGAAGTGTCGTCATGCAACCAAGGGAAGCAAGTGTCATCACGGATGGAAAGGTGTCATTTCAAGCTATAACAGATGCCCCCTAATGTATGAGGTTAGAGGGAGTGCGGGAAACGATGGCTGGAATACATTATAAATAACAAAGAGTTGAATCATGGAGGAACTGGAGAAACCGAGAATCATAGGCTCAAATGAAGTACCTGAAAGCAAAGGCAATGTCAGAAAAACTTATCCTTGGGGTAACTGTCCATGTTCAAATAGTGGAACATGACCTCCAAGAGGATACAATAATGATCCAAATACTGATGCATATATCATGGCCACTAAAATAAAAGTGTGGATCCATGAGGAACATAAGTGCAAACATAGCCACATAAATACAAGGTGGATCTATGTCAAAATTGGAGAACATAGCCATAAAGAACAAGCTGGATCTATGTCTCATCAAGAGCCAAAAAGAGTGTGGCTCAGTCTTGCTCAACTTGGGTGATAACATAAATGAGATGATTCTATCGAGGATCCCAAGGTCTTCATCCAAAAACAACCCAAGGTACAAACCTATCCATACGAATAAATGAGTTGACGTCGAACATGGGAGGTATCATTTGATTACTGATCATTGATGTATACCGTTAAAAAAAGCGAGGGTGTCCACCAATAATGAAAATGGAACCCAAGGTACCTATCACATTGAAGCAATTGCGAATAGATGGTCTTACCGTCAAACACTTGAAGAATCCATCGGATAGGAGACATTGATGTATTCCCATCTATCCAATGAGCTCGAAGTAAAAGAAGAATGCTCGAAATCTACTTACTGTTTTTAACGAGCTCAAAGTAAAAGTGGAAGAATGCTCGTAGTCTCCTTACTGTTTTTAACAAGCTCGAAGGAAAGGTAGAAGAATGCTCGAAACCTACTTACTATTTTTAACGAGCTCGAAGTAAAAGAAGAATGCTCGACATGGGAGGAGACGAGTGTCAGCGACATGTGAAACTAGCTCCAAGCGCATGGAACAAAACTATGCCTAATGCAAGGAACATGAGAAAGATAAGGACACTCAAGTTGTGTCTCCTCCAGGAAAAAGGTGTCAAACTGCGAAGGAAAAATGATATAGGGCTTAGCAAAAATGAGATCAGAGATGGAGGCTTATACAACGAGCTAAAAGCGTGGAAGTTGGCATCAAGCTCATTAGTGCAAGCGGGATCATAACAAATGCATATGCAACTTAAACACAAAGATGGGAGTCTTATCAGGGACGGCCAGAAATATATGAGGAAGAAAGATATGAGGCTTCTTCTCAAAGTCATGGTAAATCTAAAAAGGCTCTCGAGCCTATGAGAAAAACTCAGCATGGGCACCAAAATGGCATAAGGGTGCTGACTAGGGTGATCCATGTTAGGTAGGCTCTACTGTCAGACTGGTGCATAATTCATAAAGAGATGGCTAACACACCAATATCCAACAGGTTTGGCCCTATGGAAAATTCAGATGGCAAAAGGTTCAAATGCAACATAACAGCGGGGAAGCCTAAACCTATATGCAAGGTTCCGAATATACCTGACATGGTCGCACAAGGTGTCGAAAAGGACCAGTAAGAAAGTATACATCCAGCTAAGAATCATGTCTCGAAGAAACATTAGTACCAAGATCATATCTAAAACATATGTAAAGAAAGACTTGATACAAGTCATTGTGGTAGAAATACTTTCAACTTCACTATCATCAACAACAGGCATAAACAAGGCAGAGTTTTCAAATGAAGACTCTATGGTACCTGAGCCCAAGGACTTACAATCAACAAGATCGATTTCAGGATGAAGATCAAAGTTGAAGGACATGATGGAATCTACGGAAACAAATTCATCATCACGGGAGTTGAAAATTCTAGAAGCAGAATCAAACTTAGCAGGAACACCGATTTGCGGATCTATAGGAGAGTCCAAAGACTCAACAATAGGAAGATCAGACTTTAAGGTCAAACCGGGGCTGGACATAACTGTGACTGGATCAACATCCGAATGAAAGGAAGACTGCACTATAGACTCTATGAAAACTTCATTGGAAAGAATCATATCATCCCAAATAGGATACATAACTAAACATTTAGATGGAGGTGTCACATGGTCAAAAGCTGGGACTAAGTCCCGAGAAGGTAAGCATGAACTCAGAGACTCATCATCAGAAATAAAAAATAAAAATCAATCATCAGAAACTAAATCCATGATCTTGTAGAATGAAAATGGTATGCCATTTACAAACTGTCCACCAAAAGTACTCTTTAAAGTTGTTCAACGTGAAACAAGAAATATATATTAAATTAAGCATCTCTGTTACAAGGTTAATCAAATACATAACTGGTCCACCCGAGACTCTACTTTTTCAATCTCAATGAGTTTCTGTACGTATTATAGATGCCAGGAACCCGTCAAGAGAGATAATCCCCTGGAATAAATGAACCATCTTTTCCTTACCTACGGTGTACATGAATTGATGTAACAGGTTCTCTAAGGCATTTACCACTAAAATACTCCCGAAAATCACTCATAGGGATGTTCCTCAAGCAATAATGCTTGATTAAATACACAGTTATGACAGGGTCATCCACATGACTCTCCCTGCTCCAGTATATGTTACTGTATGAACCATATCATTTAGTATGTTGCATCTGATTATTGTAATGTTGTAGAAGCACATTAGACACAAATGTGCATATCATAATTGTTTGTAATTGTTCCAGGCACTGCACAAAGAGAAAAACTATATATTCTTCACGCTATAGAGAAGTAAGGCCAATCCTTCTATACTGTGATGGTTATATATAGGGTAAAATGCATGCTTATTCCTCCGAAGTGCGGTGGTCATGTAAACTCAGTTTTTATAATTTGATCACAAATTCTACGCCCTCTTTTAACACACGCATCGCCTTACTAAATATTACCTCCCCATCTTTCACTCAATTGGTAGACGGATTCATAGCCTTCAAATTCGCCAACGGGATTCCAACTTGCATTCATTATTATCACAAAATTTCAGTTTCTGCCAATGCTAATTACATAAAAAAAAATTGAAGCATGTAGCCATCACTCACCCTGTAGTAACTACAGGACTCCTCTCCGGAAGGAGTGGTGAATGACAAGGGTCGATCCCTGCAGAAGGCGATCTAGACAGTAGAGATGTTCAGTGTCAGTGTTGCAAGTGATGCCAAATGTCGTTAAATTCAACGATCTTAAATTTTAAGACACAACGATATCACTGCCTGCAATAAACTTTTATTTTCCCGTAGAACCTTTTCCAATTCAGTAGATAGAACTTTCTTGCATGCTATCCAAGTGGACCCACAACACTATATTCTGCAATTGAGGTTTTTTATTTGAATAATTTGAATAATATACGTATCATTTGGCTCATGCATCAGGCCGTGTGTCTCTCACTCTGCATTCCCATAAGAATTCACCCAAAACCCTATTTTCCCATATTCAGCTCATTTTCTTTCCCATATCCAGCTCATTTTCTTCCTCTGACATTTGTTTTTGGTTTGCAGGTTCGCTAGGTGCCCAAGGTTTCAACTGAAGGTCGAGACTATGTTGGAGGTTTTCAGTTGCCACATCCTGCTTAGGTTTGCACTTCGTTTCACAGGGTAATTCATGTCCATAAAACCACGACGAATATTGATTTCATATTTTTTTAGAAAGCATGGAGTACTCACTTTGCAGCTTAAGTTTCTCGGCTTGCTAGGAGGAGGGATGCCAAGCTAGGCAAGAGGAATTGCGCCCAGCTCGATCTCACTTGAGCTGGAGGAATTGCGCCCAGATTGGCTTAAATCCACGCCCCAATACTCCATGGCATATTGAAGAGCTAGTATGGAAACTTTGGTATCATGATTTTTGTAGATGGTTTACACTACCGTACCCCCACCCATTTGTTTTTTTTCATTACAGATTAGTGGCCTTACGGCCCAACCCCCACTCCTTTCAACAAATCTTACACAACTATAACACCCTTTCTCATCTAGTCTCATGCAACCCTCCATTATACACATACAAAAATTCCCCGACATTCACACATGTAGGGTTAAATATCGAGGTCTACTTAGAACTTACCCAACCAGCAGGACTTTCTTTCAAATCCTAGAACGTTCGCCTTGCAATGCCTTCTACTTTAACAAAGGCTCCCCTTCCTGTCACGAAGTCTACCACTGAGTGAGTTGTAACAAAGATGTAGATAAATATCCCTTTTGATAGCTAGTGCATATGTAAAGATGTAATTGCAAAATTGTATTATATTTATATGTTAATATGCGTTTGATTTCATCATTGTATGGTTAGTGATGCAATTAGATTTGTATGTGGTAATAAGATAGAATTAGCACATTTTTAGTCTAATCAAATTACAGTCCCAAATATATTGGTCGTGGCTTATTACCAACACATTATGCAACCTATGTAACTGCCCATTCGGTCAGCTAATAATCAACCCAATGACAACCTTTCCTTTCTACCTGCCTATTCCTGGTTATCAATCAAGTGTCGGATCTTTATCGACATCTGGTAGATCTGGATCGGAAATTGACAGGAATTTTGGTGATGCAATTGGCTTCGCCTTTGTAGTCTCTGTTCCAACGGGGTATCAATCTCGATCTCCAACTGGTTAACCTCCATTCTACCTAGCCTTGGATATAAATATTGCTATGGTGCCTATATCGTTCTAGCTACCCCTGCCACAGATGATGCCCCCATTACTACTGCTATGGGTGTTGATGGTACGTGGGCTGGGACTATTAATGGAATGTCACGAAGTATGTAACCCTACTATAACTAAGCCCCACCTGGGCATTTTATGAAGTTGACTTTACCACGCCATCTTGATCTGCATTCGTGAAATGCTTGCTTGCTGCTGATCCAGGAGTGATAATCTCAGGATCCAGTCCTAAGGCGAAGATGTGAAGTTAAATTGTGTAAGGTTTTGAACAGGTCCTTTCCTTTTGCTGATTATTTTTACCCATTGATTAGTGATCGAGATTTATTATTTATTGGCTTTAGATTCAATGAATTAGGATAGCCTAGAGTTGTATGTGTGCATAGCTATAATTGTTTTTTTCTTGTGTTAAAAATAGAATGAATTCGGGACTATATGTGCTGTTGTATGTGATGCCTAGGGGGTGCCCAAGGCAGTTGCCATATCTATTATTACCTCTGCGTCGTTTTGATTGGTGTTTGCAGGGTTTGTCGGATCGAGTGATGATGGCAGTCACTTTGTAGTGTAATGATTATTTAAAAGACACTTGGCAATATTAGAGCTGGTTAAATATTTTTATTTTAAAATTATTTAATTATATCACATCAATGATATTAATTTAGAGGACACTTGACATAATGATGTATTTTTTTATGATTATTATTTTTAATTGATTTTTTATATATATTGCACACCAAAACAAATTAGTCAAATCATTAATATAAACCAATAACAAAACAAAAAACTATATTTAAAAAAAAAAAAAAAAAAATTATTTTAAATTTAAAAAAAATAATTTTATATATGAATTTTATAAAACTTAAACAAAACTTTTGAAAAAAATATAAACTAATTAAAGTCTAAACTTTTAACATACCAAAGATTGCCATATAAAAAAATATAAACTAATCAAAGTCAAAGCTTTTAACATACCAAACGATTGCCATATAACCTGTCGAAGGCAGGTATAAGAAGAGGTATGGTATAATAAAAGGTATGCTCATTCCACTTTTCTTTTTTGGATTATTGGATTAATAAATACTTTAACTCTTTTGTCATATAACGTAGAGTATATTTATGTGTGAAAAAAAAACGTAAAGTATATTTGACTTACTATACTTGTCATAAAAATGTCAAAAAGCAAGAAATATCCCTCCCAATCTTGAGATCCATTGTACCTATCACTATAAATAATTTATTAAAAGCAAAACCTTAATTAATTATTTATTTAAAAAACATTTTTACATTAAATAACTACTTCTGATTTCAAAAAAAATTCGCTTAAAATACTTTTTAAAAAATAATTGTATATATTAATTTTTACTTAATTTAATAATTATTAAAAGTAAGAGGTTAGGTGAAACCCTAACAATCTCTTTTTTAATTATATATTAAATATAATATAATGGTGGCAAATACTTTACAAGGATCGAATTCCAAGCATGAAAGATAGCAAACACGCATTCCACTTTTACTTTGTCGGATTAATAAATAGTTTATCTTTTTGTCTTTTTGTCTTTTTGTCATGTACCCGTTGTATATTTTTTTCACATTCCCCGCTTCTTTCGTTTGATCGAGAAATATTTTTGAAGCATGCCTTCCACTTTGTCTTTAGAATTTTTAAGGTGTATTGTACCGTAAATTAAGCTACAATTTTATATTGTGTTGTATTATATAGTAAATTATTAGTTATATTGTATTGTAGTAGATAACAAATTATTAATAATTTGTTTAATAATGTTATAATATTGTTATATGATATGTAATAGATTATTAATTTTTATGTTAAATAAATGATTGTTAATTTTTGTTAGCTCATTAAATCCAACCATTTTAGGGTTGGTGTAGCAGAGAATAAAAAATATTTCTTTTAAAAATTGTTTTTATATATTTACCAATTGTATTGCTACAAATTTTTTAAAAAGTAGATAAAACATAATAAAAATGTTAAATAAAATATTAGATTCGTAACTAGGTTTAACCATTATGTTATAGATTACAATAACATATGTTGACTTTGAGCTGATATAAAAATTATAAAAATCATAATATATTAAAGATTTTATAAAATAATAAATTATTCTTTTGAAGCTAGCTTCCCTAACATAGATGGATCAATACCTATAAATCTTTTGATACCCTCCCTGTTTATATATTTTGGACTATATAGCATATCAGGAATTTGTCCATATTTGAAGAACTTTCTCCAAATATTTTGATGACTTACAATATCATATTGAAGTTATTTTCTATCTACCAAAGGAAGTAGGTTCCTCCTAAACATCGGAAGGTGGGTCTATTAAATTTCTAGGTTAATAGGCCAATTTTATTTTTTTACGGAGCTGCATATCTTGGTCTTTGTGCAGTAGGAGGGGTTATATATCTAAATCAAGATCATTACTTTACCTTTCGTCTTAGATGCGACAGAGGCACAAACATGAAGGCAAAAATCCTTGCATTATGGATGGTCATTAGAGTGGTCAATATGTTTGGGCTGGTAGATGTGAAAGTTTTTGGTGATTCCCAAGTCACTATCAAATGGGCGAGGGGTGATTATAAGTTGAAGGTAACCTCATTAATCCATTGGTGTAACAGAATTCGAAGTGAAATCAATCTCTATCCACATTTATCACTTCATCATATATATCGCGAAAAAAACTCTATGGCTGATAAACTATCCAAACAGGCTCTTGAAGATGAACATGGACTGTTGATCTGGGAGGAAATACTGGATTCAAAGACCCAGACTCAGGTATCTTATTATTTTCTAGACTAATTGCTACTGTGTGATGATGGTACCATTTTTGCATGCTGTTTTTTGAGTCCTAGATATCAGTTTTGATAATGGGAAGGAGTAGGATTACATTTGTGTAATATATGAACAATTTGAAGCTATAACATATTTATAAGCTATATTGGACAATCGTTGTACTATTTGATTTATTCTATAAATATCAATAGTATGCTTTTTTATGCTGAAAAAAATAAAAATTGAAATCTATAAAAGAGATTGAAAATATTAGATTTGATAAATATTAAAATTGACAAAAATTGGAAATCTATAAAAGAGATTGAAGATATTAGACTTGATAAATAGTAAAATTGACAAATAAACATTATATATTAAGAATAAGAAAGCCAAAACAAACTAGGGTTTAGTGGGAGATACCAAGAAGTGAAATATAAATTATAAACTACACAATCTTGTTGGAAGATATAGGAGTAAAGTTAGGAGGTAATAAAAAGATGAAAAACTAAGACAATGATATGATTAATTAGAATAATTAAATTTAAATTAATCAAATAATTTAAGAATTTTAATCAATTTTAAAAATCATAAAATTATAAATTAGTAAAGATGTTTAAAAAAGGAATAATGTAATTATTAGTTCAAATTAATATTAATTTAATTAATAATGGATTTTTAAAATATATTGGAATGAAAAAATAAATAACAAGTGGAATTAGCAGCAAAGCTCTTTCTTAAAAATAAGAAAAAATAATAATCGCTAAGTTTTTTATCATATAAATTTTTATACTTAAAATTTAAATTTAATTATTTCTAGGACAAGATCTTAAAAATAAATATACATTTTTCCTTTCCTTATATTAAAAAACATATATTCATAACGCATCTTCTCGTTAAAAATGTTTTTAAATAGGAATGTTGTCAAATCACCACAATGCCGTTTTAGTCGCTATCTCTCTAGAATTCTCGTTAAAAAGGTTGCGACTCGAAATTTAGCCTGAATTATTTCCCATGCCCAGATCTTAAAAATAAATATACATTATTCCTCGTATTAAAAAAGTTATATGTCTAAAGCATCTTGTCATTCAAAATATTTTTAAATAGGAATGTTGTCAAATTAGCATGCCTTTTAGCCACTATCTATATAGAATTCTCGTGAGAAAGTTGACCACTCAACTTTATATATTCTTAGTTTTTAAGTAATATAATGCTTAAAGATAAAGATTATCTAATTTAAAAATGTCTAAAGCATCTTGTCATTCAAAATATTTTTAAATAGGAATGTTGTCAAATTAGCATGCCTTTTTGCCACTATCTATATAGAATTCTCGTGAGAAAGTTGACCACTCAACTTTATATATTCTTAGTTTTTAAGTAATATAATGCTTAAAGATAAAGATTATCTAATTTAAAAATTAAGAATATGCTTTTTTTTAAATTACAAATTAATGACGGGGTGGTTGCTTTAGCTGTGTGATCTGGATTATTGAGTTTATAGTGTAATAGGATCAATACATCGTGTCATCAAACCATGTAAGCATGTGAGTCATATCACATACGGGCACAGGTTGAGCCCTAAGACATCATCACAACATCCATGATTTATACCAAAGACCCATACATAAAACCATAAAGGATGCCACACAAAAAGCATCAAATCCCCACCATAAAGGATGCCACACAAAAAGCATCAAATCCCCAGCATCTGAAAATGACCAAAACTAACAGTCCCCATGTGGCATAGTATCAAAATGCCAAGACATAAATACAAGTAATATAAGTCCAAAACAGCCAAAGGCTTGGACACAAATGTCAAATATATAGCAAATAGTATAGAGCCGCATAAATCCAAACGGATCAAAAATCCAACAAGGAGTTGGAGATAGAGACTATGAACCTGCAAAATATAAAGCCGCATATAAACATATGAGAAAATATATATCATAAAATGCCGCAAGACCATACCATAAGAATCAGATCCAAAGCAAATCAACCAAGCCCCGGGAGAAAAAAAGGTCCTCATGTCATTCCTCCCACAAGATAATACCAGTCGATGAGTCCAAAGCCAGCTTGGAAAGTATGTCTGCCTCCACATTTATCTCGCGGTAAACATGGGCAAAGTGAATATGTTGAAAATCACTTATGTACTTCCTGACTGCAGCCAACCAATGTGAGAGGAGCAACACATTGAGAGGGGAAGAACCCGAAGCCCATGATATTATGGAAGAAGAATCACCCATAACAACAAGAGAAGAAACCTGTTTGAACCGAGCAAAGTATAAAAGAAGCCAAAGTGCACATAATTCATTGCGGGTGTTCGTACCAAAACCCAAATTTAAATGGATTCGATAGGAAACGGAGTTGTTAAGATGAAGCACCACACCCGCCCCGCTAACACCTCTCCCCCCAGCCTTGGCCCAATCAAAGAACCCGCAAGGATACACCAAAACCGGAGGAGCAATTCGGTAACCAAGTCGTTTTACAGATAAATCAGTCCTGCCACCCGCAAGGATACACCAAAACTGGAGGAGCAATTCGGTAACTAGGTCGTTTTACAGATAAATCAGTCCTGCCACCCGCAGGGACTGATATGGAATTGAACTCCTTAAATAAAGCAATAGTTCGTCTGCATAACCAATCCAAATTTGGGACTATACCATCAAACACGCAGCAGTTGCGAGCCTTTTAGCCACTATCTATATAGAATTCTCGTGAGAAAGTTGACCACTCAACTTTATATATTCTTAGTTTTTAAGTAATATAATGCTTAAAGATAAAAGATTATCTAATTTAAAGATTAAGAATATGATTTTTTTAAATAATTTTTTTGTTTATAATGCCACGTATTTTTGGAAACTGTGTGCATTAATTTACTCATGTTAGCAGTTCCATCTCAGTGCTCTTAATTTAGCCTGAATTATTTCCCATGCCAAGATCTTAAAAATAAATATACATTATTCCTCGTATTAAAAAATATATATGTCTAAAGCATCTTGTCATTCAAAATGTTTTTAAATAGGAATGTTGTCAAATTAGCATGCCTTTTAGCCACTATCTATATAGAATTTTCGTGAGAAAGTTGACCACTCAACTTTATATATTCTTAGTTTTTAAGTAATATAATGCTTAAAGATAAAAGATTATCTAATTTAAAAATTAAGAATATGATTTTTTTTAAATTACAAATTAATGACGGGGTGGTTGCTTTCGCTGTGTGATTTGGATTATTGAGTTTATAATGTTATGCATGGTTAGAATTTGATGAGAATTGGAAACAATAGAAGACATGATATTTAATGTCATTAATGAAATATGATGTATGAAAAGCAGATGGCAAGCAAATGTTTTTTTTTAATTTTGTAATTTGAAATTGTTTTTTATTTTTCAAAATGTCACATCCCAGGCGGATAATTAGTCAATTCATGGTGCTAGCCAATCATAAAACAAAAAATTTAATTTTAAAATATTTAATAAAATAATTTTCATTTTCAAAATATTAAATTTAATATACAATTATTAAAAAACATTTGAAAACATAATAATTTTTAAAATTATCAAAACAAAAATAATAATACTAAATAGTAGCAACCCATTGCTATATTATCTGCCTTCTTCTGCAGTAATAATAATAATAAAGCAAAAGAGTTTTATTATATAAGTAAGAGATTATAAATAAAATTAATTTAAATAAAATTTGAATTAATAAATATATAAGAAATAAAAGAGAAGGGGTTTATACAAGAATTAGTTTAAGTTAATAATATTAATAAAGATTTAATATGAGTTGATTAATGAATAGAATTTAGTTGATCTTCATAAAAAAAATTATAATTTACTTAAATTATAAAATATACAATGAGGGTAAAAATTGAACAAATTTAATAGTAAAATTAAATTAAAATAATTAATCACATATAAATGTATTAGGGAGAAAAAGCTTTAACATTAATAACCACCACCATAAAATAAATACAATTAAAATTTTTAAATCATAACTAATAACAAATATCTTCACTTATTAAATTTTCCATACACAATATCATATATAATTTTATATACAAAGTAAATCTATCACCAAATGACATTTAATACAACTATGAATAAAAAATTATAAAAAATAAAAACATTTAAAATTATGAAAATAATGTAGCTATTCTCTCATGACAATTATTACTAATCATGAGTCACATATGTAATCTCATGTATGAAGAAAAATTATTACAAAATAGCATTCAAGATATCTAAAACTTTTTAGTAAAATTTGTTTTGTTTTAATTATTTTTCCATTATATGTAAAAAAAAAACTTATTTTCATTAAATACTTTATTAGTTCCTCTAATATATATATATATAAAGTATTTTTAATGCATTTATTTAAAACCTTATCACTTTATGTAGAATTTATTTTAGAAAAAAAATCCTTGATATCTTATTTTTATGATGATGATACCACACTTCTTTTAATATTTAACTTTCTCATGAGAGACAAGTTAATTATAATTTATTATTTAATAATATTATAAAATGCATAAGCATAAGCATATATATTCTCACATTATTTAGGATTCCAAAAATTTAGAGAAAAAAAGGTACTTGTTTGGTTTGAGCTACCCATATTTGGTGGAAATATTTTAGAATTAAGTAAATTATAAGAGCCATGAAAAATAGGTTGGGGGGTGAGAATACATGTGTGGCTTTCATAATTCATATTTTGGGCATATTTTGCGATTAAATATTTGATGGTTGCAAGATTGTAAAGTGGAAGCTCAGAAAAGAGATTAAAAAAAAGAAACTCAAATCTAGATACTATGCTTATCCATAATCCAAGCTTACACATTATGATTTCACGTTTAAGCCTTACGCAAACCATAATATTCCCGGTCCTGAATTGAACTTTAATGGAGATTTGGCGAGGGTTTTTAGGGTTTTTTAGCGATTCTGCAGGAATTTCTGATTTTGATGGTGGATTGGATGATTGTGTGGCCTACGACAACTTGGAGTCAAGCTGATTCACAGAATCAGCCTAGTACCAGCCAAGGATAAAAAAAGTGGGAACTATTTTGCTAGTCGTAGGTTACCTCTCTTCTTTTTAACTTGATTTTTCGGTTTTTCCTGCATAAAGTCTGAGTTCTATATTTGGTGATGATCTTTGGTTGACCTCAGGCCACCTCCAGATTTAGTTTTTTTTACATTTTAAAGGCTAGTGTGGGGTCCTACTGGCTTCTCTAGGTCTCGATGTTGTTCCCTTTTGTACTGGCAGCTGTCGTTTTTTTTTGTTTTTTTTTGTTTTTTGTTTTTTTTTTTGACAGAAACCGACAGCTGGGGTTTTCTTACCTTTATCTCGATGTGGTTTCCACTATGGTGGAGTCTTTTCATTCTCTTAACCCTACTCTGCCGCCTTCCGATTCTGTGTTGGGCGATCTCCCTTGTAGGGTTAGGGGCGGAGGTTCTCGCAGAGGTAAGCTTCGAGGTTTGAAGGCAAACTCTAAAAGATTATTGAAAACTATTAAGGCAAGGGTTGTAATAGCTAGGTTTGACATTGACGGGGATTATAATCTTGACAGAATTGGCATCCTTGCTGAAAGGGCTCTGGTGGGTAGGTTGGAGTTTACTTCGGGTAGCAAGTTAGAAATTACGGAGTGGGTTAACAAGTTTTGGGTTCCGCTTACTGGCATGGCTCCCCGTATCAATCTCTTGATGAATCGTTGGATTTTATTTACTTTCTCTGAAGCGGCCCATCTTGACAAGATCTTGTCTTCCTTCTGGGAGTTCAAGCAGGGTTCGATGTTCTTAAAGCGTTAGCATTTAAATTTTAACCTCCTAAATGAATATCAATCTCTTCGGCATCTCTGGATGATCATTCCAGGTCTCCCCATCAAGCTCTGGACAGAAGACGTCATTATGGGGCTAGCTAATTCCATTGGGAGATTTGTGCGTATCGACAAACAAAATTTCTTTGGTATGGACCGCCGCTATGCTAAAGTTATGGTTGAAATTGATATGAGGGGTGGCTTATCGGCTGAAATTGAAATTGCTTGGGGATCTATGGTTTGGAAACAGACACTTGATTTCTTTAAAATTCCATTTCGATGCTTCTCATGTAGAAGGATTGGACATGTTCGGGCTTCCTGTCCTTTCAGCTGTAAGAATACTTTGGGTTCTTCTGCTTCAGAGCACTCCTCTCCCAGGGTTGGATCTCCTAAGTCATATATTGATCGTTCAGGTAAGTCTTTAATCAAAACCCCTATTAACTATCCTGAATTATCAAATGATGAACTTGCTTTTATTGAAAACTCTGAAAAATGCTTTCTAGTCGCATTTCTAAGGGAGAAATTCAGATGCGCCATGATCTTGTGACGGGTCTTCCATTAGTTAGCCTGGTGAATAATTTTCCCTGTCCGAAAGTTGGTCGTAAGCTTTTTGGTGTTCTGGAGGCAGATTCTACTGTATTAGGGAACTCTTCGCCTCGCCTTGCAGGGGATGACTTGTCAAACCCTCTTCATGTTAGGTCTCCTCTCCCTAGTAATTCGGGGTTACAGTCTCTACATTCCGATAAATTGGGATTGGGCCCGACCTCCCCTGTTGGATGTTCTTTAGATACATCTTTGAATCCGGGTTGTGAAGCTGGGCAGAGATTGGACGGTCACAAGTTTTTAGATTGCTCTGCTAGCACTTCCCATTCGGTGGACAATTTTATTTTGGCAGAAAGTAGTTATCTTATTTCGGAGAATGGGGAGGAATTTCCTCCATTACCTACCTACACTAAAAATCTGGGGAGTGGGTCTTTGGCTAAACCTGTTCAAACCCTGAATTTCCAAAATGTCACTATTAGAACGGGTAAAAAGAAAAAGAATTTTGATAAAAATGTCCAACTTTCTTTAGATTCTTACACTCCTATTTCTCAGAGATTAGAGGAGGTGGATAGGTCTGATCTGGTAGTTTCCCTGGGGCTTAGAGCGTCGTCCCCCAATTTGATTGTTCCATGATGTCTATTTTGTCTCTGAATGTGCGGGGATTGGGTAAGGTGTCTAGGGCACAGGCTTTATCCAATCTGTTCAAAACTACTGGCCCTGCTATTATTTTACTTCAAGAGACCATGTGTGATAAAAACCTTGCTATCCATAAACTTTGTAAGCTTCTTCCTTTTTGGGAGGTGGCAACAGTAAGTTCTTGTGGCTTATCTGGGGGACTAGCAGTTGCATGGGATCCAAATGTGTTTGTTTTTAAGGTTTTCTCAACCCCCTGGGGAATGCTATTAAAGGGGTCTTTCTGTGGGAACCACCACTCACTTTCCATACTCAATTGTTATGCTCCTTATAGGGAGAGACAGAGTTTTTGGCTATCTCTCCAGGGTTCTGGGCTTATGAACTTAGATGACTTGATTATTGCAGGTGATTTAAACTTCACTTGTCATGCTTCTGAAATTTGGGGATCCTCTGCCAGGCTGGATGATTTAGCAAATTTCTTTGCTCAGCTAATTGTGGACACAGATTTGGTGGATGTCCAGCCGCATAAATTGGTCCCCATATGGACTAATGGTAGATTTGGATGTGATGGAGTTCATAAGCGTCTGGATAGATTTCTTGTCAAATCGGATTTGTTGGGCATCTTCCAGAAGCATAGGTCTTGGGTTTTCGACTGCAAATTTTCGGACCACTGGCCCATTGTCCTCCAACTAGATGAATTGGGCCACAATCAATCTTTGCCTTTCAAGTTCAATTCCTCCTGGCTCGGTGATGATTCCTTTTGCTGTATGGTTAGAGATTTTTGGCTAAGCTGTGATGTTTCTGATTCAAATCCGATTCAGAATTTTTGTCATAAATTAAAGGGTTTAAAAGAGACTGTTTCTAAATGGATTAGGGATAAAAAGAAGGCAGAAAAAATGGAGTTATCTCTGTTAGAAAAAAAGCTTCAGGTATCTATCTCTGCAAATGTTAATAATTCCCTATCATTTGACTCTTTTGAGGTTATGAGACAGCTTGAGAAGAAAAAAGATGAGTTACTTATTCAGGAAGAAAAAGAATGGCGACTCAAAAGTCAAGCCATTTGGATTTCTCATGGTGATAAAAATACAAAATTCTTTCACACTTTTGCATTAGCTAGGAGGAATTCGAAATACATATGGGAAATTGACGATGACAGAGGGCATCAGCATTCTGGGCTTGATAACATTAAATCAGAAGTTGTCTCCTTCTTTGGTCATATTTACAGCGACCCTGGTGATTGTTGCTTGACAGAGCAGATTAAGGTGGCTTCTCTATATCCACGCTTCTCTAATGAGCAGGAAGCTGTCTGTATTCAAGAAGAGGTCTCTCTGGAAGAAATTGAACAGACCCTGAAAATTTTTGCTAAAGAAAAAAGTCCCGGGCCTGATGGGTGGCCGGTGGAGCTATACCTGCATTTTTTTGACCTGATGGGTCGTGAACTTAAAGATATGGTGAATTTCTCCAGGATCAATGGATATATATCGGGTGGTCTTAATTCCACTTTTGTTACCCTTATTCCCAAAAAAGACAATCCCAGGTATTTTGGAGATTATCGTCCGATTGCTCTCTGTAATTTACTTTACAAACTTATTTCAAAAATTATTGCTGATAGACTAAAGTCTGTTCTATCACAGCATATCTCAGTTGAGCAATTTGGATTTTTAGCTGGAAGACAGATACATGATGCCATTGGCATTCCCCAGGAGCTGCTGCATAGTATTAAGATTTATAAGAAAAAAGCCCTGTTACTTAAAATGGACTTGGAAAAAGCTTATGACAGGGTAAACTGGTCCTTTCTCAGATTGATCCTCATCAGAATTGGGGTGCCTCCTTTGATCATTAAGTGGATAATGGCCTGTATTTCTTCTATGAATATCTCTGTGCTTGTAAATGGTAGTCCGTCTGATTTTTTCAGCTGCTTTGGGGGGATTAGACAAGGGTGTCCCATATCTCCTCTTCTATTCATATTGGTCATGGATAGCTTCAGCAGATTGGTTATCAAGCCTTAATGAGAGGGCAGATAAAAGGTATTAAGATAGCAAAGGATTGTGTGATCACACACATACTGTTTGCTGATGATGTTTTAGTGGCTGGTGTGGACTCTGTTGAGGAGTGGTTTATGTACAACGAAATCATCCAGACTTTCTGCAGTGCAACAGGTATGAAAGTCAGTTCTGCTAAATCCAACTTTTATCATTTATCTTTAAATGATGGGCATCTAAGTGACATCCTTTCGATCTTGACTTTTAACTGCTGTCCCATGGATCAAGGTTTCAAATACCTGGGTTTTAATCTTAAGCCGAACAATTATCAAATCAAGGATTGGTATTGGTTGTTGAGAAAAATTGAGGCACGTATCGCGCATTGGTCTTACAGGTTATTGTCCATTGGGGGTAAGCTCATTTTAGTGAAGTCTGTTCTCTCCAGCATACCTGTTTATTGGTTTTCATTGCTTGAAGTGCCATCATTCATCATCAAGACCATCAAAAAATATTTCTTCAACTTTCTTTGGTCTGGGACTGCAAGCAGTGAAAAGATTCCTATGGTTGCTGCAGACACTCTTTCTAGACCTTATAGATTTGGTGGTTGGGGCATTAAAGATTTGGGGATCTTCAACATTGCTCTCAGATTAAAAAGTCTTTGGAGGGGTATTTTTGGAAAAACACTTTGGTCTAGTCTTATTCATAACAAATATATAAAATTGGATGTTTTCTGCTGGATTAGAAATCCTAAATTAGTAAGTTGGAACTTCTCTCCTATGTGGAGGGGCTTTATGAAGATCTTTCACTGGATCAAAAATGATATTTTATGGCAGGTGGGGACAGGAGAATTGATACGTGTTGGGATAGATCCCATCATTGGAATGGAAGATGATTATATTCTGCCTCCTACCATCTCTCAGTATCTTCAGATTTTAGGGCTGTCTACTTTGAACAAAATTCATCTGCTCAGATTTGGGGATGAGAATAATGCTAAGTGGATGTTTGCGAGAGACCTTGGCCTATCTGGCTATTTAGCTCGATCGTGGGATGCTTACATCACGAACTTAAATTCAGCAGGTGTCAAATTGAATCAAGACACATATCATCTTGTTTGGGGTGGAAATCCTGCTTCTGGTTTTGTTACAGCACAAACTGCCTATTCTAGAATTGTCCAAGACAAGTTCATCTTTCCTCAGGATTGGTGGTACAAGAGGCTTTGGCACCGGTCTATCCCGTTAAAAATGAAATGTTTTAGTTGGTTATTATTGCAAGATAAACTGAAGACTTGGGAAAATCTGTGTAAACGGGGTTGGATTGGACCTAGTTTATGTGTTCTTTGTAAAAGTGAAGTTGAAACAAAACAACATCTTTTTGTCAAATGCAGTTTCACTAATAAGATCTGGGATGTGGCTTCATCTAGTTTGAATATTACACAGTGCTGGGATGTGGGGTACTTTAATAAGTGCTTATTAAATTGGTTCAGACATTGTAAGCATCATTTTTATATTGCTATATGCATTTCGTGGGCAATTTGGTATACTAGAAACTACGCCATCTTTTGAAACTCCACTCTTGATACTTTGCAATGTAGCATGACTGCTTTAAATATGTTTGCATCTTGTAAGGAAGATGAGCATAAGTTGAAGACTGACAGAATTAGTTATTTTAAGTTCAAAGTGGATCAACCTGTTCTCTTCTTCGATGGAGCTTCACAATATGGTTTATGTGCAGTTGGGGGTGTCATATATCTGAACGAGTCTCATTATTTTTCTGTTAGACTCAATTGTGGTACATGATCAAACATGAAAGCGGAGTTAATGGCTCTCTGGTGTGTTCTTAAAGTTGCTAATATCTTTGGTTTGGTTAATATCAAGGTATATGGTGATTCCAGGGTTACCATTAAATGGGCTGCGGGTGAATTCAAGCTTAATGTTATGAATTTGAGACACTGGGCCCTCCGCACACTTTTTGAAATTTCAAAGCATCAAAATATCAAATTTGAGCATATCTTTAGAGAACATAACTCACTTGCAGACAAGCTATCAAAATAAGCGTTATCTGGTTTGGAAGGGCAGCTGATTTGGGAGGAATGGTGTGACAACTGTATCCTGGACTGTGGCTCCACTTATCACTTATTTTTTTGACTGATTCGAGTTGGTGTAAATCTCTCTGACTTTTTTGATTCGGTTGTTTCCATATTTTGCATTTTGCCTATATGTAGTGATGTTTGTATCTTTCGTGCCATAAAGGTGGTTTTGAGATCGATGAAGGGATCCTGAACTTTACGCTCTGCAGACCTTATTGAAGTTGATTCGGCAAGTGAATCATGAGCTTCATTGTACTATTTGATTCATTTTTGAATATCAATAGTAGTTTTTTTTCGCTGGAAAAAACCATAATATTCCCGGTGCTTTTTCGAAAATAGTCGGATTGGCATCTTGTCGTAATTTTTGACAGAAATTTATTTATTTTATTACTTCTCCGGTCTCCTCGATTCTTTAAATCAACAATTGATTGAGCGAATAGGGAGGAGCTGCAGAGGCTTTAAGAGCAGTCTGTCCACTGTCAGAGACGCACGACTCTTTATGGCATAAGGTATGGCCATCTATAGATCGAGGATTTGGCTTTTTTTCCGGCGTGTGCTTCCTCACCAATTTCCGGCCATCATCGGGATCACGCCATCACGTTGCCCCCTCACGCTTTGTTGTAGCTGTCAGTTCGTATTTAATGCAACGTCGACGTCTTCATTCTTTGGAACGCCCTTCGGGAATAGTAAAGCGATGGGGAGAGGAGCGGAATTTGTTTCAAATTTGAATCTACGGAGCGGGAAAATTTGAATCCGATTGAGCGGGCAAATTTAAATCTAGCTTCTGATGCTGAGATTTTGTGATGCTGAGATTTTTAAAAGCTGTGATGCCTTTCGTGTGGCCTGCATTTAGTAATTCCAATAAACTATCATGCAGGGAGGAGATTCCAGACCGCAATCACCAGCGCATACTCCAAGCCATGGCGAAGGCGAAATCATGACCACCCAATTCAAGAAAAAGAGATGACTAGCATTCAGTGAGTATCCATTCCTGATGGATTGGTGCCCGAGGAGAATCAGATTGAAATTCCCAAGTTGTTGAGAGCAATGGAAACGGCGATGGCCCTTACTCTAATTTCGGCCCTGAAATAAACTCTCAGCTGTTTGAGCAAACATCTGGCGCAACAATTACAGAATCCGCTTCAAGTTCAGGGCCAGCAACATTTCAGCTAAATCGTCAACAAGTCCAGCTTGATCAGGAAGTGGCTGACAGTAGTTCTTGTCTGAGGAAGCTGCTCCAGAGGCTTGAAGGAACTGTTGTTGATCATCATAATGCAAGCAACGTGACTATGATCAGTACCAGCTCCCAAATACAGGCATCCGACTGCACTAACGCCTCTGAAATAATGCATTCGATTGCTTATAATCAATATAATTTGGATGCTGCAAGCCAGATTTCCTATGAGACAGCAGCCTCTCCAATACCCATGTATGGAGGGTACATGCAGAATCATACAAAACTAGGAAGCCATCTGCGGCACTTGCCCAAAATGATCATTCACTGGCCGTTTTTCCAGCATCTAGGTCGATCGACGGGGCTAACTATGAATCGGCCTGGATGAATACCTCCAGTGCCGAAAATAACAATTTGGGAGCCTCTGGACTCTCAACGGAATATTTGAATGATCTTTTATTATACAATAATTTCTCACAAGTACAGCAAAGAGAAGCCTGCAATTATGATTGTAGTTCAATCAGCATATATTAGAAGATCAATTCTATTATCCGGTGAAGATTCAAAAGATGATTTTGTAGATTGATTCTATCTGACATAATAAAGGGTGTGATTTTTGGATTCTGATATAATAACAAAACCAATTAGATGATACTACCAGAACAATAAAAGTGACTTATTATCCATTTCATCCTTTTAGTTTTCGATCCCATGAAAGGTGATGTACAGCATGTCGATTGAAGAGGTAGTCTTTTAATGTTTAATCCCATTAAAGACTATTGATCATGATTTAAAATGCATTATGTTGTTGAAGAGCTTTCAATTTTGGATCTCATCAAAGAGGTAGTCTTTTAATGTTTAATCCCATTAAAGACTATAGATCATGATTTAAAATGCATTATGTTGTTGAAGAGCTTTCAATTTTGGATCCCATCAAAGGCATGTTTTTATTTTTGGATCTTTTTGGATCCCATCAAAGGCATGTTTTTATTTTTGGATCTTTTTGGATCCCATCAAAGGCATGTACTATAGTTATCTTTATCTTTAGGTTTATTTGAAGTCCATTAGAATAAAATCTAGTTAAACGGCCATGTTAGAGAGGTGGATGTAAATACAATTATGGGAATGGAGGATTATAATGTCAAGATTCCAGAAATTTAAAGTTAAGATAAACTTGGGATAATTTTAATTAAAAATGTTGATATAAATTTGAAATAATATTAATTAAACAAAACAGAAAAGGCTTGATATTATCTCACTCCAAAATAAAAACATATTTTGAGTCTTAATACATTTGCTAAAAGCTTTTTCTGAACTTTTTCAAATTTCTTGGAAGATTCTAGTTGAAGGAGCCTAGAGGCTTAGAGCCCAAATTGGACATACTCCATCACTAATTTTTTCTGCATTTTAGAATATAGTTGAAGGAGCCTAGAGGCCTAGAGCCCAAATTAGACATACTTCATCACTAATTTTTTCTGCATTTTAGAATATAGTTGAAGGAGCCTAGAGGCTTGGAGCCCAAATTGGACATACTCCATCACTAATTTTTTTCTGCATTTTAGAATAAAGTATTTTCATGATCCTTAAAAGAGTTCTCATTTTAACTACATTAAAATCTAATAACCTAATAAAAAATTAACTTCAATTTGTCACAACTGAATGTGATAGTTATAATATACCTAAAAGCCTAATGCCATTAACATTGTTTTAAATTTAACTTAACTTTCATTTCAAAGTAATGCTAATGTTTTAAATTTAACTTAACTTTCATTTCAAAGTAAGTGAAAAAAATTCTTTACAACAACTCCAAAAACTACAAAGTGGTAAATGTTGAATGATCTAGCCAAAACTGGCCTTAGAAGGGGCCTCGCAATTATTTTTTTCTACCCATTTACTTATTTCCCTTTATACAATGGTGTCATATATGGGAAAAGGCATTGTTAACCATCACGTTTTTATAATTTATCAAATTATTTAGTTATTTATATATAATTGTTGAGATTTATTTAGATATTTTAAGCAAAAGTGATTTATATGTCAATTTCCAAAGTAGAATAGATAAACCTTACATTTAAATTGATGAACACATATTTTTTATATTTTTTTATTAAATTCAATTTCTATATTTATGGATTTTATTTTTATTTTGTATATTATATTGTATTTTTATTTTGAAACAATCATTGCACATATTCGTCCTATTAGGTTGTAGAATACACATAACTTCTCTCAATGCAATAAATATGGGAGATAGTTACAAACTCACATATCCCTAAGAGAGCCTTTGAATGCTTTAAATTCATTACTTTGGAGTGTGTGTATTAAAAAAAAACTTATCACATTTTTTCAAGGAAAAACAATTAGTGACACATTCGACAAATGTTTTATGAGTTATAAGTGCTTTTCTACAACCATGGTACTACTCTAGTACTTAATATCCACAAAATATTTGATGAGTATCTAAGCATTCACCCATCTGTATCAAAAGATATTCTTAAAAATGAAATAGGAAACAAAACAAGAACAACTAATGTGTAGATTAGTGACACAACAATAAGAGTTTGCTCCATCTAGATATACTCACACAACTACAAAAATTTGTCTTTTGCAAAGAGAGGTAATCTCATCTCCTTGGTGTTTAGTAGTCACCAACATGTCAATCTACAATTTCACTTCTCCTTTAGAAAATACCATCAATGTATGCATTATTTTCTCTTTACTTGTGAGAAGGATATCTTGGATAAACATATATTTTCACATATTTCAAGCAAATGTGTTGATTTAAGATTATTACACTGTTTTTTTCACTATTAATCTTGAATCACTAAATATCTAGAGCTCTTTAATATTTATATAGCTAAGAGAATACAAACTACTCTCAACTTTTACCACCTGTTAGTTCCATTTCCCATACCATAGTTGGAGAATATCCAATGAAACTTTAAAATGAATTAACACCCATTTGCACCACACATAGTTGATTCCCTCTTAAATCTCCATCCAAAAATGAGGTGGAAGTGTTGATTGCTTTTCCAATCAATGATATTAGAACCAAAAATTGTTTTGAGTTCTATCATAAACTTTGCAAAATTCTGTGCTTGATCCCTACAAGAATTTGTCCCTATGCTCTAAAATTATCATGACCCTCTGTCACTCAAATCCATTTTGCTTCTTTATTCTACATTCAAATCAAGAGGGATGGTCCATGTTGACACAAACCCAGTCGACAAGGGTTCCTCACTCTGTCTACATCCAACCCACCACGATCTCCCTGAGCACCGGCCCAGACAGGTTTTACCCTGTCCAGCAACACTTGTAGAGCAGATGAGGTCTCACCCGAGGTGTTCAAGGGAGAGCTGACGGAACCATGTTTCCGTCGAAAGGAGGACTTTGTGCATCACTTCATCAACTTATCGACTTATCACAGCATCGCATAATAGATCTAACCATTCAATTTAGGCATTCAACATAATTGCAGCATCATTCAACAGATCTCATCATTAAGCAGAGCCATCAATGCACAATGATCTGTGAACATCTTGAAGTGACCGCCCAACAAGTAATGCCAAAACTTCTGCAGCGCATATACCATTGCCAAGCCTTCCCTCTCAGTAGTGGTGTAATTTCTCTCCGCAGATGATAGCTTCCGACTTGCGAAAGCAATGGGATGATCCAAATCGCCCTCTCTTGGTTGCGTGAGCACTACTCCCAGCGCGATCGACGATGCATCCACATGGACGTGGAATTCCTTGCTCCAATCCGGAAATACCAATATGGGTGCAGAAGCCATCTTTGCTTTTAGCATCTCAAAAGAGTTCACTATAGACTCTTTTCGACCCATGCTCAGTCGATGCAACAGACTCTCAATCTCAATGAGAGAATCCAGATCCTTTGCCAGCAATAAGCAACTCTCAAAGAAGTTTTGCAACATTCCAAACTGCCACGATGGTCCTACTTCTGAAGTTGAATCAAAAGCCGAAGGCATGTTATAAGTGATCTACTTACCAAGATCTCTTCCCATCACCTTACGTGCTTCAAGGAATATATATCGTTCAGCACCAATATCAAAATGTGCCTTCTTCTTTCCAGCCAACCGGATTAGTGGGTGTGAACTGTCTTCGCCCGTTGTCGCACCTCCACGAGTGATAACGACAACGTCGACATCTTGTGCCCTTGGTTCCGCTACAATCGTCGCAACAGTCGATCCTTGGTTCTGGTTCGGCGGTTTATTCAAATTCTGATTCCCATTCTGATTCAGTCGCTGATTCTGGTTTTGCATCTGATTTTGATTCTGCACTGGTTGCTAGTTCTACTAGTTTGGATTCTAGAACTGGTTCTCGTTCTGGTTCTGCAATTACGGAACATTCCTTGCCTTCCCTCTCACGATCAACTGTGGACAATTTTCAATAGTGTGGTCAAGACCAAAACAAAATGACACTGTGTTTGCAGCTGCGGAAAATCCCTTTGTTAAATTTATTTATTAAAAAATTTATAAATATTGTAAATGTACACCATAAGCATAGAAATGAGTCAAATTTTTTTATATCATTCATTCTCATTTAGTTCAATGTTTATACCTTGTTTATATTTAGATAGTTTAATTCAATTTTATAAATATTATATATAAGAATAATAATATAAATTTTTATTTTCTTAATTCACTATTAAATAAATTTAAATTTTAAATTAAAAAAAATTCAACAATTTATAAAAAACTTACAACAAGTTTCATTTATGTTATTATAATTCTTTTAAATTATGTATTTATTACTATTTTACATCTATTTTTAACATATTAAAATTAATTTAATATATTTGTTTTAAAATATATTCAAAACCTTCTTTGAGGGTAAGGAATCTATCATATCTTAATATATAATGAATACTTATGTAAAACACTACATTGTATTTTGATGTATTAATAAAATTTTAATTTTCAAAGTATTTTGTACATATATTAAGAGAAAGAAAAAATAAAATAAAATTAATAACCATCTATCAAATAATCTAAATAATTTAGTCAATATTAAGTTATTATAAATAATTCATACTAAATAATTTAATATAAAATAAAAAATTACAACATGTTTTATTTAAGTTATTATAATTCTTTTAAATTATGTATTTATTACTATTTTACATCTATTTTTAACATATTAAAATTAATTTAATATATTTGTTTTAAAATATATTAAAAACCTTCTTTGAGTGTAAGGAATCTATCATATCTTTGGGTTATTTTGAAGTCTAGAAATAAAATACCATGCATTTAGCTTAACTCATTAGGAGGAATCCCTCTTAGTTACATAAGATCTTCAAACTGGTGCATAGTGGTTTCTTCAACCAAAATCTCCCTGACAAATCCAATAGAGGTTGATCTCTCATCAAGGCCAACTTAAACAATCCATTCATGATTGATGCGTTCAAGTGTGGGAAGATGGTGAAGACTTGGGCTATATTTATGTATTCAACATGAATATCCTTACTTATGGACATGGATTTTTTGGTTGATTCATATCCTATCAAGTCCATTGATTCGAAGCAAGGAAAAATCACTATAGTTCTCTCCACTGTTAATGACAAAGGTGCTCTACTTGTGACCTAACCCTTGTTTACTTGTCCATTGATTAGTGATAAGCATATGCGCATATACGGAAGCTGCACATATATGGAAGCTTCCGTAAGCGTTCCGCATATGCGCATATATGAAAGCTTCCGTATATGCGCTGCGAATATATGGAAGCTGCGCATATAAGGAAGCTTCCGTATATGCACAGCTTCCGTATATGCACAGGTTCCTTATATGCGCAGCTTCCGTATATGCGCATATGTAGAACGCTTACAGACGCTTCCATATATGCCCTGCGCATATACGGAAGCTTCCGTATATGCGCAACTTCCGTATATGCGTAGCAGTGTATGCGCAGCTTCCGTATATGCACATATACAGAAGCTGCGCATATACAGAAGCTGCACATATATGCATAAGCATTTTGTATATTCCAGTATATAGACTGGTGTATATACCAGGAATATACACCAGAAACCTTATGCTTACGAACCTACACCTCCACCGATGCTACTGTTGGCTGCTTTTTGGACAGACCCGGGTTTTCAGGTTGCGCAGCAACAAACACCCCTTGGCGCACTAGCCCTCTCGGCAACGAGCTGCGCAGCAGCCCGAAGCCTCACCCGAAGTGGCTATGGGGGGGCTAAGGAATCAGGCTTCCTTAACCTGGGCGACGCGGAGACCAATCTTCTCCCTCTCTCTCCTGCGAGAGGATTCCTCAAAGCGGAACGTCTTACGCTTCCGCAGACCTCTCAGGGCAACAACGCTGAAACTTGCACTTATCAACCTAGCTGCGCGGTATCTCCGCTCCGGCGCACGAGGCGATTACCCACTGCGTTCGATACTCTATGTATCGTCTCTGCTTGCGCAGCCAGCACAGTAATGCATTCCTAAGCGCTGCAGCGATAGTGCTTCTACCGACTCCTTCGATAGTGCGCGAACACAGCTTCTAAGGGAGCTTCAAGTACTTGCGTTATATACTTGTTCATAAAGACAACGAAAGGTTCATGTAAACCAGATAGTAAAACATAAACATGCATTCACACAACACAACATCATAACAATGAGAATTATATAGTTCACCTCCACGGGGAAATCACATTCACTGGAACTGTATCTTATATTAACTCAACATGGGAATTACACAGTATGCTGCGCACATAGCTGCAGCCTTAGATCTTTCTGGGAAACTCCACGCACATAGCTGGGAGCCCTTCTCTTAGATCTACTCTCTTCTCCTACAGAGATTACAATGGCTCAGACTTCGACTGAGAATTTCTTCAACTCAGTGACTAGCTCTACAGCTATCACTCCTCTTAACATCTAACCTTCTTACGTCTAAAACATCTAATGGCGAGCTAACCAACTAACTAACATATCTCAAACAGCTAACCTTCTTACTTTACAATTACACATATACATAGGTGGCCCTGAGGGTCGCACCTTTACAAAACTGTGGGCCTTTCCCAGCAGTAATCCCCAAAAACCCTAACCACGGACATGGCTAGGTGTACTGTAGGTGCCGCTTGCAGTCATGTCGCCGTTTCCTGCAGGTTCCGTGACTTCCGGCGTAGATTGCGGGTATGGGCGCCGCTTCTTCATTCACTGCTCCTTGTCCTTCGCATTCAATGCTTTGGTCGGTTGCTCCTCCTTGGTCAAAGCAACCATAACTTCTGTACTTAGCCTTAATGAGGGTAGCTGAGCCCTCTATTCCATCGCTTCATTTATTGTGGTAGCTGAGCTTTCTACTCAGCCACATTCATTCTCCTTTGACGTGTGCGCGCGAGCTCCGTGATTTTCGGTCCGTAATCTGCGCTGAGCTCGTCCATCTGGCACCGTACTGCGCACCGTTTGCTTCTGCCCAAAATTGGTGCTTACTCAAAATTAGCACTTCTTGCCTTCAACACTTGTGCTTTTTCCTCAAAATTCGCAGCTTTACCACAGCTGCGGCCTAGGCTCCAACAGGCCCCTAACACTTACTTGTGGCTTGCCCCCAAGCCACTCGCACTAGCGTGTGGTTGCTTTACTTGCGCGGCTGCGTTTGCTTGGGTCACAGCAAATGCGTTCTTCCACTGCGCAATAGCGGAGTCCATTTCATCGACGCACTCCATAGCTGTCTGCACCATTTCTGCAGTGGCTTCTTCTTCTGTTATGCCATCAACCAACTGTTGAGATTCAACAAATTCTTTGATCTTTGCCTCGGCTTGGGCAGCAAGTTCAGCATACTCATCCATAAATGGCTAAATGCTGTTGGTGAGTTTAGCATCTTCATTTCTGAGCTTGTGCAGTTGTTGTTGTACTCTGCACACTTCGCTCATTTTCCTCATTTTTGCTAAGCCTTCTAAGGCCTTAGCTTCTTCACTCAGAACAGTTAGGGACTGTTCTGCTGCTTGTACCTGTTCCAAATGATCGACTTTGAAAGGGAGCTTCTCAAGCTCAGTTTAAGCCTCCATAGCTTGCGTCATCAGGTTTTCGGCTTCATCTGCTCTGCTCTTCATTTGTGTGGAAGCTCTGCGGAGTGCTTCAAATTGTTCCTGCCTATCATCTGTAGAATGCGCAGAAACACGAGCTTCCAACTCGACGATCTGCGTTCTATGGTCTTCAGCCATAGCAACTATTTTCTGCTCTAAGGCTTTCACCCTTCCACCAATAATTTTAACTTTCTCAACCAGAGGAAGGTCTGGTTGAATCTCGCAAGCCGACAGCTCCTGGGTGATTTCATCAACTACGTTTCTTATCCCAGTGTCTTGTGCCTCATAAAGTGCGAGTTTCTCAGAGATGTTCTTATATCCTGCCTTCAGCTCTGTTTCTTGCGATTGCAGTCTTTGGTTTGCATGGAATGTGGAGAGCTCTCTAGCTCTCAGCTCAATAGAGACCTTCTCTTGCACTAAATGCAAGGTTTCTGTGGGAATCAAAGACAAATTTATTTCAACGGGGCCAATTGCGCTTACCTGCAGTGCGGCCAAAGGATCCGGAAGTGTCATGCTTGTAGGTGGGATGTGCACGACAGTATGCCTCTCTGCAAGTACTTCAACTCGCTCGGTACTTGTAGATGCCTGCGGCACCTATGAACTAGATGCTGGAGCATGGGTCTGCGCAACTCTTCCCGCGAGACCTTTTAACTCGACGAACTACAGGTCCAAAGCACTTCTGATCTGAGCGTGCAAGGTCCGTAGCTCACGAAATTGCTCTTTCAAGTATTGGTCGATCCCCGAGGCAATGGTCTCAGAGGGATGCGACACCTTCTGCTTCTTGGCAGCTGGTTCTATCGAACCTTCATCACTTCTTTGCTCAGTCGCTGCCTTTCCCTTATCCTTTTCTTGCGCAGCAGGGGGTGGTATCGCGGATGCGATTTTAGCGGCCTCCCTCCATTCATCCGACCAAGACTTCACAGTTTCTTCAACATCTTGAGTAGTCATCTTGTAAAGGCCTACAGCCCATTCGTCCTGAATTCCGCAAGGGCGGAGGTAAATTGCATGTAAGTTGGCAGAAAAGACCAACTTCGCTACATATATTTGTGCTGTCTCCTCACTCAGCCTCGGCATTTCCTGAATGGTATCTTTGAGGAGATGGTAATATTCACAAAAGACAGCGCGGTTCATCTTGCGCTTCGCGGGATTACTAGAATCCCAGAGGTTGACATAGCGCATTCCTGCAACCTCTCCTGCGCGGCGCGGAAGGAACTGAGTGTTGGGGGGCTCCTTCCACCCGACAAAGGCGCATAAAATTAAAAGCCAAGAAAAATGGAACAACTGACCGGCGGTGTCCTGGACGTTCCAGCAGTCTTCCAAGAAAGAATTTAGGAGGAAGAGAGACCAGTTGTACTGCTCTCCTTCCGCAGCTGCGATTGCGAGCTCCACGACAGCTCCAGTGACTTCTTTAGGTCTGCACTTTGTGAGAAGTCTACCTGCAAGCAGACTGCCTATAAATCTAAGTGCTTCATCCTCAACTATAGTGAGGTCATAAGCCCGACCTCCTCTTGTCAATTTGTATTTCTGCACCAATTGTGCAGCCAATTTTCTATCCTTATCTTTTCCAACAAAATGAATATTGGGGTCCTTACCAACCTTAGACAGGCCGGTAATACGATGAATCAAGTCGACATTCAAATCAATTAGCCTCCCCAGCCAAAGGTAACCACCATGAACGCAGGATAGCAGTGCCTTAACAACTGCATTGACTTCATTGCTACGCCCGAAGTGCGGTAGCTTCAACAGGTTCAACAGTCCAGGTTTCTCTAAATTTGCTGCAAATTCCTTCGGGATGAATTCATCAACCTTTCTAGTGGGATTGTGAACTACCGTCAGATAGCGATTGTTCGGATATCCATCATCTATTTCGGGATACATATCTATTTCAGGATCATCTATTTCAGGATACATATCTACTTCAGGATCTTGCATGATCTATTTCAGGATATGCAGTCCAGTCACCAGTTTGATGCCTCCAGCACCTTATCCACCTTCTTCTAGCACCCGGGAGCCACTTTCCACAGAGTTTTAGCCCTCCTAAGCTGAAAGGCGCCCTCTTCTCACCTACTGACAGAGAAGGGCGCACTTGTTCACCTACCACTGCAGATTCACTCCAGTTACATTCAGTTAGCTCCGATTCTGATTGATTTCACTCCGATTTCACTCCTGACTGACTGTTTCACCTCCGATTGACCTCCAGTTCGATTAGGTGACTTGTTCTAACTCCAGTTAGCCTCCCATGCGCCCCCACTGAGCCTCCAGATCCTATATCAGTGCTACACACTTCAGTTACATTTATTATGATCAGTTAGACTCAGCTTGACACCTGGATGACTGGTTGGTGTGATTGATGAGCACCACCGATGATTGATGAGGACTCCTAGATAGAGTCAAGCTACTCCATTTAGTGATTCGAATGGCCTACTTAGTCAATTTGAATTGCTCATTGACAGCAATTGGATTGTATTGTAATCTATTGTAATTCATTCACCCTTTCTGGGATAGAGAGCACTGCTGCATGTTTTGCACAGTTTTGCACCATATTTTCTATGTTCATCTGTTGTGATTGATTTACTTGTTCATTAGATCTGCTGTGACTAATTTTACATGGTATCAGAGCCATGGCAGGGACAAGATTTCTTTTCTACAGGTGTTCTACATGAAGAGAGAGCAATCTTTGCTCACCAATATATTTCAGCAGCGGCATGCAAAATCTCATGTGCATTCGCTCATGTGCATGCAAGGCTGAAAACATAGTGTTTGTTTGTGTGTGATTTGCAGGTTTCTTAATTCCTCCATGTGCATTCGCTAATGCAAAGATGGAGACTTCTTCTTCACAAAATATTCTTACTCCATTCAACTATGATGAATGGAAACCAAAGATGATTGCATTCTTGAAGAGACAATGTCTTTTTGATATGTGCATTGGTAATACAAGAGATTTTGATTCCGATGAAGAGGAGAATGATTGGCTCAATAATTGTGATAGAGCTTTTGGAGCAATATGTCTTGCTATGTCTCCTTGTATGCGCTACCTCAGTAAGACTGCTGAAAATCCAAGTGATCTATGGGTCCAACTTGACAGAGAATTTGGAAAGCAGGGAGAAGAGGATCATGCTAGCCTTTTGGAGAACAAGCCCAGTGAGATCTCCTTATGTGTTCTTTCCAATCATGTGTTGGCCTCAACAATTGTTCAAAATGAAGAAGAAACTGTAGATTCAACACTCATTCTCTCAAAGTCTTCTATTTTGAATTCTGAGCAAGATAAACAAGCTCATACTCTAAATTCCGAAGAGGTTCTTGAATCCTCTCCTTCACATGAGTTTGTCGGCATGCAGAATAATGATCTACTTGATGTTTTGGAGGTAAAATCTGATTTTGGAGGTGAAGCATTCGCCCTCCTTGATTGCTTGGCTTCTATAGACTTATGTTCTATCATTTGCAAAGTTTCTCAGATTTTTAATGAAGATGAAGAGCACTACCATTCGCTTGAGTTCAATACTCATGCACTTTTTGCTGATTTTGGTTTTGATCTCACCCTTGTTGGTTCAAAGGAGATCTCAAGAAACCATTCATCTATTTTTGGAGCTGATTTAACTTCTATTGATAAGAAGTTCAAGTTTCAATATCTATTTGATCCGATTGGAGCTATTCCTACCTCACTTGGTTCGAATCACAGGTTCCAGGATCATCCTCATATTTTCAGATTTGTTCTCACCATTTTCAGTATGAAGAGCAAGTTCATAAAGTCTCCACATTTGCTTGTATCCACTGATGGAGAATTCAAGCACATGTTTTTGGAGCATAATCCATTTACTCCCAAGAGTAAGATACCTCCAGACATATCTACTTGATTTTGGAGGAGTTAAATCTTTTGGTGTACTACAGTCTATTTTGAGGGGGGGTATTTTTCCCATGAGGTTTTCCCCATTTCCTCGGTTTATTGACTGTTATTAGTTTTTGGATTATTGTATTGGGGTGACCTTTGGTCTTAGTTACTAGGGCCCCACATTATTTTAGTTGGCACATCATAGTCTAGCTTGAGGGGGGGTGTTCGGATATCCATCATCTATTTCGGGATACATATCTATTTCAGGATCATCTATTTCAGGATACATATCTACTTCAGGATCTTGCATGATCTATTTCAGGATATGCAGTCCAGTCACTAGTTTGATGCCTCCAGCACCTTATCCACCTTCTTCTAGCACCCGGGAGCCACTTTCCACAGAGTTTTAGCCCTCCTAAGCTGAAAGGCGCCCTCTTCTCACCTACTGACAGAGAAGGGCGCACTTGTTCACCTACCACTGCAGATTCACTCCAGTTACATTCAGTTAGCTCCGATTCTGATTGATTTCACTCCGATTTCACTCCTGACTGACTGTTTCACCTCCGATTGACCTCCAGTTCGATTAGGTGACTTGTTCTGACTCCAGTTAGCCTCCCATGCGCCCCCACTGAGCCTCCAGATCCTATATCAGTGCTACACACTTCAGTTACATTTATTATGATCAGTTAGACTCAGCTTGACACCTGGATGACTGGTTGGTGTGATTGATGAGCACCACTGATGATTGATGAGGACTCCTAGATAGAGTCAAGCTACTCCATTTAGTGATTCGAATGGCCTACTTAGTCAATTCGAATTGCTCATTGACAGCAATTGGATTGTATTGTAATCTATTGTAATTCATTCACCCTTTCTGGGATAGAGAGCACTGCTGCATGTTTTGCACAGTTTTGCACCATATTTTCTATGTTCATCTGTTGTGATTGATTTACTTGTTCATTAGATCTGCTGTGACTAATTTTACAGCGATCTGGCACCAACTGAGGATATGTTCTGTAGTCGCCCAAATTGAAATCAGAAAACTTGACCAGTGGAAGGTGTCCAAGCAGGGACCCTTATTGTCGCACGACTTCCGGCAGTGGTGGCAGTGGAAACGGATACTTGGCATTCTTCGGAATATGCACTTCTGGTGCATCATCTGGACGCGGCGGAATGTAATTTACCATTGTTGCCAAGGGCTCTGGAACGGGTTCGTCCGGCTGCTGCGGTTGAGACGCCCTTGTGCCCGGAGATTGTTTGGGATCAGTCCAACCAGGGTGCATGTAAGCCGAGGTCGTCACCGGGGTAGTCATGCCGAAATCTAAGCCTCTGCGCTTAAATTGACGAACAATTTCTTCAGTTGACAGGTTCTCCTTCGTGAACCGGTATACACAACAAGGACTTGAATAGACAAATGATGGAACAGCGTAGGATATGAACGCTGAAAGAAAAAGGGAGTAGTCTACACAACACGGCTCTGAAAACAATAACTTAGATTCTCAAACAAGACACTATGCAACTCGAGAAAAGTAACCCGAAGATATACAAGTGCGAGGTATTTATAGCTAAAGGCGATAGTAAATGCAGACAAATGGGGCTAATAGCTGTAGGTGCCTATGCATGAGTTGACAACCCCCTACCCCCGCGCCTCTGCGGTGCATTAATTGTGATGGACGGGCTCTGACAGCCTTCTGGAAGAAGCTAAAGCTTTCGGCGCATGACATAAATGTGAATCTTAGGGAGATCAAGCCGAATCTGTCAGAGCAGATACAATTAATTAGCGAGATTATCCTTCATTAATATTCAGACGCGGTTATAGGACTATAGTAATTCAAATTTTCGGCGGGTCACCTCAGCATAGGTAACTGTGCATATAGAGGGGTCCACAACGAGAACTCCTCAAGCGGCAACTTGACATGGGGAACTCCGCAAGAGCGACAGTTTGATAGTCCGAAAAACTTCGCAAGAGCGCAAATAGGCTCGCTCAAAAACAAACTTTATTGACATGCACGGATGTTTCAAGGAACTGCACGGGAATCCAGAGACTGAAAGTGTCTCGCGACTTCTGTGTAGACTGTGATAATGCGATGCCTCTTTCAACTACACTGGACATCTGCACTACTTTAGCAATGTATTAAGTCGACAGGGTGGAGTGGCCGTCGCGATAAAGCTTGAGCCGACTCCCATTGATCATTGTGGGTAGCAATTCTCCATTAAGCTTCGCAAGCTGAACTGCTCCTCCTTCTATTATCTTTGCCACCCGAAAAGGGCCTAACCAATTTACACGAAAATTGCCTGGAAACTTGATGAATTTACTATCATAGAGGAGTACCAAGTCTCCTTCTTGAAAGATTTTATTCTTAATATGCCTGTCGTGCCAAGCTTTTTGTCTTTCCTTCTGCACTTGTTGATGGAATCTGGCTAAAAGTCTGTCTTCTTCTAAGGCAAGCAATTGTGAGAGTCTTTCACTCATAGTATCAGTATCTGCCATTTCTATAATTTGCGCAATTCTGAAGCTGGGAACAATGTATTCCATGGGCATAACTGCTTCTTGTCCATACACCAAACTGAAAGGTGTGTGACCTGTTAGTTTCTTGCATGTGGTTCTGTAAGCCCATAATATAGCTGTGACTCTAAGGTCCCAATCATCTCTTTGTTGATTACAGATATTCATCAGGGCATTCTGCAGAATCTTGTTGAATGCCTCCACCGTACCATTAGCTTGAGGGTGGTAGGGTGTACTCTTATGATGACTAATGTGGAATTCTTCAGTAAGGGCCTCTATAGTGTCATTCAGGAAATGTGTGCCCTGATCACTCATTAGAATCAGTGGACATCCAAATCTAGTGACAATGTTCTCAAAAATGAACTGCGCGGCAGTGGAAGCATCGCAGTTCTTAACTGGCTTCACCTCAGCCCATCTGGTGAGGTATTCAGTAGCTGTGATGATGTATCTTACGCCGGTTCTCTTTCCTGGTGGGTTAATAGGTCCTACAAAATCAATGGCCCATTTATCAAAAGCACGCAATGTTATCTGGGGTCTTAGCGGCATTTCATCTCTTCTTGAAGGTTTTCATGTCCGCTGGCACACATCGCAACATTTGCAGAATTCCTTAGTATCCTTGTGCAATGTTGGCCACCAAAGACCTGCGGCTAAGATCTTCTGCGCAGTCGGCTTTCCTGCAAAATGGCCTCCTGCGGTCCTTGAGTGCGCTTCTGCGATGATGGAGTCCTTCTCATGTGGTAAAATGCATCTGTGCAAGACTTCATCAGGGCCCAACTTGTAGAGCTGTCCTGCTATCAAAGTGAAGTCTGCGGCTTTGACAACAAGTTGCTTCTTCTGCTAGATTGTAAACTCAATTGGCGCTTGCCCAGTAGTGAGAAACTCAAGAATATCGGAATAATATTCATCGGCCGCTTGAACAGAAAACAACTGCGCATCGGGCAGATTGTCCTCCAGATTTGTAGGTTCCTCCCCTGACTCTATCCTAGATAAATGGTCAGGTCCTGCATTCAATCTACCTGGCTTCACAATAACCTCAAAATCATACTCCTGGAAGAGTAGTAGCCATCGGAAAATTCTTTCCCCTAACACTGGCTTATTGACCAAGTATTTCAAAGAAGAATGGTCAGTATACATTTTAAAATGAGCATCCAATAGGTAGTGTCTGAACTTCTGTAGGGCATACACCATAGCTAATCCTTCTCTTTCTGTAGTGGTGTAGTTCTTCTCAGCTGTTGACAGTTTTCTGCTAGAGTAAGCAATGGGGTGGTCAATACCTCCTTCTCTCGGTTGTGTAAGCACAACCCCTAATGCTATAGAAGAAGCATGTACATGAACATGAAAGGGTTTTGTCCAGTATGGGAAAACTAGAATAGGCGCAGTGATCATCTTTTCTTTAAGTGTATCCAAGCTCTGTTGGCATTCTTCTGTCCATTAGAACTTCGAATCCTTTTTCAGCAATCTTTCCATAGGCGCAGTTATCTTTGCATAACCCTTGATAAATTTCCTGTAATACCCTGTATGTCCCAATGTAGTGCGCAATTGTTTAACTGAGTTGGGCGCAGGTAAATTAGCAATGATGGCAACCTTGGCAGGATCCCTTAGGAGTCCTTGTCTGCATACAATATGACCCAAGAGAATACCAAAAGGAGCACAAAAGATACATTTTTTCAAGTTAAGGGAAATCTGATACTGTCTACATTTTTCTAACATCATGCGCAGGTTCCCTATATGGTTCTTTAGTAACCCAAACACAGTCCAATCATTAAAATAGACTTCTAGAACTTATGAATGAATTCTTTAAAAATGACAACAACGACTCTAGAGAAGATAGCAGGTGCATTTTTAAGACCAAAGGGCATTACCGTATACTGGAATGAGCCCCATTCAGTCGCAAAAGTGGTCTTATGGCAGTCGTCTGGATGGATTCTGATCTGATGGTATCCCAAAAAACCATCAGTGAAGGAGTAAGCCTCTTGTCCTCCAACATTATCAAGCACTTCATCTGTAAAGGGAGTAGGAAATGGATCATGCGCTGATGCGTCGTTCAGCTTGCGCAGGTCCACGCAGATTCTTATTTCACCTTTTTCCTTTTTGTCTTGTACCACCATAGGAATAATCCAATCACTTTCCTCTACTGGCTCAATGATACCTGCTGCGAGCATCTTATCAATTTCTTCTCTAACCTTTTCTTTATATCGCGGGTTCAACCTGTACGGGCGCTGTTTTACTGGCTTGGCGTCCGCTTTCAGAGGTATGAGCATAACTCCTAAATATCCTAGTATGCCTTTCATTTCTGTGAACTTGGTGGGAAAGATATCCTGGTAGTCACGTAATAAATCTGAAACATGGCCAACAGTTTCATCATCCCAATAATCTCCTATAGAAGCAAACTTGGGTTTGGCTTCTCTACCAATGTTAATCTTTTTGAGCTTGATGTGTTCTGTAATGGCAGGGATATCAAGCTGAGGGCCTTCGACTTTGCGCGTCCATTCTGATTCTGGAATATTGATGTTGCGAGGATCGTCTTCCTCTTCACCAGCGGTGAAATTATAGCATTCCAGGGCATGTTCCATCTGGACAGCCCAATCTGGTTGAGAATATTCTGGTTCAGGACATGGTTCAAATACCTTCTTTTTAATACAATTTAAAGCGTGGTCAATACTTGGATGTTCTGATTCAAAGCTGAAAGTAAGTTGAAAACTTTCTATCATAAGAGGCCAAGTGATAGTGCCTCTGCGCAATTCTGTTTCAGTGTACCAGTTCCTTGGAACTGTATCCAACATGTGGATGAATAGGTGAACCCACTTATCCTCTGGAATATGTGACCATTGCTGAATACATGCTTCAACGTGTGACCCGGGGTCACTCTGTCCATCATATTTGCGTAATACTTCTGCTGTAGTTCCCTGAAATCTGCGCAGTATCAATCTATGACAGTCTTGCCATGTGTGAATATTTTCTTTAAGCGCACCCCACCATCTTGCGGGTGTAGCGCGCAGTGCTACATCCAATGCTTGTATGCGCTATTCTTCTGGGATTTGTTGTTCATATGTATGTATGAATTCACTTACTTCAGTTAAACCATCAAAAATTGGATTGTTGTTCAATTCTGTGCCAATCCATCGAATGGATTTAGTCATCATGGCGCAACGCCTTGCAGAAACCTCATGTAGGCAATTCTGCTAGTTTTCCAGTCCTGCTTCTGAATCTGATGTGCACGAGCTATCGCATCGCCAGCTGATATGGCCGTCCACTGTGGGATTGACATAGTCACTATGACTAGCAGTCATCTGGTACAAACTTTCCATATGGCGCGCTTCTTCTTCTGCTCGAATGGGTTCAATATAGCGTGGTCCTTGAAGTGGATCAAGCGGTGCGATGACCCTAATCTGCTCATCCTCAAAGGTCATCTGTCTTTTCTTCGAGTTAATGACAGCCAAATCATCAAATGCCCAGTCTATGCCTAAAAGTGCTAGATAAGGCCGACTATCATCCATAATTTTGATTACTTCAAAGTTTGCAGAACTTCTTACTCCTTCAATATCAATAGGTACATTGGGTAGTCTGCCCAATGGAGAAACTCGTTGCTGATTCGCAAGTCTTAGCTGGATAGGAGATCTTGTAAGCTGAGGGCTTCCCATCTATTCCCATGTCTGCATGGTGAGAACATTGACTTCTAAGCCCAAATCTAAAATGACTTCGTCCATCTCAAATGCTCCAATCTGCGCTGTGAGCCTCATCTCTTTTCCATTTCTAGTATGACTCCCAATCTGGTGAACAACACACTGTGGTGTATTCATCGACGCAGATTGTTGACACTGATCCAACAAGTGTTGAAGTTCCATAGTTTCTTTTTCATTGTGCAACAACTTTAAGCAGTTTCTCAGGAAAGCATGGACACTGCCTAGTGCATCCTCCTCATCAGGCCTTCCATATGTAGTGGCCTGTTCTTGTACCAGGTTCTCTTGTCTTAGCACTTGCGATCTAATATCATTATGCGGAATTGCGACAGAACTTGAAGCTCGCGGGTCTGAGAAATACTCTTGAGCTTGCTTGAATGCTTCTTTTTGCTTCTGTAGGTCGAGTGGGGCTGGTTTAATATTAGCGTGGCACACCCATTGCGTCGCTTGCTTTCCAGTTCCCAACTCTGGCATACCAGTAGTTGCTCCACTGCGTGTCACTATATTATTTGTAGGATCTGGTTCTCTTTTTTCTGCTCCAATCAACCGAATATTTTGATTAACCTGTGGCGTCTTTGCTTGCATCTTAGCCAACAATTGAGGGCATTCTTCAATGACATGATCATAAGATTTACAGTATCTGTAGATGGTTGTAGGATTTTGGCAATCCCTTGCATAATGACCTTGAGCTCCGCAATTATAACAAGTGATCTGTCCTCTTCCTCGACCAAGACCTGCTGCGCGTCCGCGACCCCTATAATTTCCTCCTCGGCCTTCGCGAGTTTGGTCATACTGTGGCCCTGCTGTGGGTCCTTGTGCCTCTGACTGTACTCTATAAACATAATGTTTTCTTTCCATCATAAGGTCATATGCTCTGCAATTGTTCTCATCATGGCCTACTGATTTACAGAAATTGCAATATAGATTCTTTGGAGTTTGTACATATTTCTGTAACAAGTGACATTCTTGTGGTCTGTGACCTCTAGTTCTATAGATTTCACACCAAGGCCCCTGAGCCTGTGGTAAAGGGTTAGGTGCTCCAGTTGCAATATACTCTATGAAAACGGGACAATGGTCCTTTGAATGACCTTGTGTTCTACATTTTGTACACCAAATGTCTTCTTTAACTTCCTTGCCTTTCTTAATATCATGCACTTGCAAGGTTAAGTTTGCTAACTGGTTCTGCAACTGCGCAACATCGTTGCTTGTTCCAGCAATTGGTGAAGCTTCTAGTTTCATAGCCATCTCTAGAGCTTATTCCTGAGTAGTAAGATTCTGTTGCATAAGAGGAAGTCTAATGTGTGGAAGCAGCGCAGCAATGAACCATTCCTTATGCTGTTGCGGTGCAAACTCAAAGCTTACTTGATCTATCAAGGCTTTGAACTTCTGGTCAAAGTCCCATACTAACTCTGTAGGTAGATGTTTTATGTCTTTGAGTTCTGTTATACAATGGGATTCTGATTTAGGTTTCTTGAATTCTCTAATCATAGCATTTCTTACATCAGCAAGCGTTCTATTCTGTGCTGCTGAGTATTTCATGAACCAAGTTAAGGCTCTTTCTCTTAGTGTGGTTTCTAACTGAACCAGCTTAACAACGTCATCATTAATTTGCTTAATTGTCCAAATGGCTTCACATAGGAACCAGTGCTGCTCAGGGTCTTCTATCCCTGTTCCCCTAAAAGTTGGTAGCTTCATGTCATCACCCATCCTTCTGGCGCTAGTTTGAGGTGGAGGTGCTGTAGCAGTGCCTCCGGGATGGTTAAACAAAGGTGGTGCTGAGGTACTAGAAGTACCGTGCGGGCTACTAGAAGGTGTTATTGCGGGGTTATAATGAGCCCCGTCTGGCTTTTGCGGTGTAAAAGGGTGATAAGGGATATGAGCAATACCTTGTCTCTCTATATGGCTCGCTCTAGGAGCTTGACTATCTTCTGGGATAGACTCAAAAGAATGCTGGTCAAGGCCTACTTTATACCGTTTTCCACTATGAGTGCAACCAATAACTTCAAGATCACTATCAGAATCTGCGGACATTACTTGTCTATGCTATTCATCGGAAGCTATGCATAGTTTTCCTTTTTCATATAAGAGCATTTTAATCGACAGGTTTAGAGAATTTAGGAACTTACCCTTGTATGCTTGGAAGAAGCTCCTCTCAGCTTCGCTGAAGCTCTTTCTCGTATCTACTGCAAACTCAGTGATGAAGCCTTTCAACACACTATTCAACCAAAAGTCTACTGCGTGGGACACAGAATTATCTACCCGCTTCAAAATGCTAACTAGCTCAGGCGTCCAAGCAACGGGTTGATCAACATGCACAGTGGGTCTAGTATCTTCTAGCTTGGCTACCCACGCATGCAACTCAAGTGCAAATGTGACAAAGAAAATTTTGTGAAGGTCAGTATAAATATGCTTCTGCAACCAGTCTTCTGTCTGAAGCCTAGAGCTTCTATTTTCTCGTCCAACAAACTCTCTAGCCTTTAAATCAAACAAGTCTTGAATTTCTTTTGCTGTAGGATTCTAGTAGCACATTGCCTTCAAGGTAATAGGGTCAAAGTCGGCAATGGAAGCATTTGTTGGCTGAGCAAGTCTCAAGGAAACATAACCATTTGTTAGCTTCCTTTTTCTCTAGGTTGCGCATCAATCTTGCACGTCGCTGGAATAACAAGTCTCAAGGCAAGAAGTCACAAGGCAACGGAACCATTTGTTGGATGCTTTTTGGACAGACCCGGGTTTTCAGGTTGCGCAGCAACAAACACCCCTTGGCGCACTGGCCCTCTCGGCAACGAGCTGCGCAGCAGCCCGAAGTCTCACCCGAAGTGGCTATGGGGGGGCTAAGGAATCAGTCTTCCTTAACTTGGGCAACGCGGAGACCAATCTTCTCCCTCTCTCTCTTGCGAGAGGATTCCTCAAAGCAGAACGTCTTACTCTTCCGCAGACCTCTCAGGGCAACAGCGCTGAAACTTGTGCTTATCAACCTAGCTGCGTGGTATCTCCGCTCCGGCGCACGAGGCGATTACCCACTGCGTTCGATACTCTATGTATCGTCTCTGCTTGCGCGGCCAGCGCAGTAACGAATTCCTAAGCGCTGCGGCGATAGTGCTTCTATCGACTCCTTCGATAGTGCGCGAACACAGCTTCTAAGGGAGCTTCAAGTACTTGCGTTATATACTTGTTCATAAAGACAACGAAACGTTCATGTAAACCAGATAGTAAAACATAAACATGCATTCACACAACACAGCATCATAAAAACGAGAATTATATAGTTCACCTCCACGGGGAAATCACATTCACTGGAACTGTATCTTATATTAACTCAAGATGAGAATTACACAGTATGCTGCGCACACAGCTGCAACCTTAGATCTTTCTGGGAAACTCCACGCACACAGCTAGGAGCCCTTCTCTTAGATCTACTCTCTTCTCCTACAGAGATTACAATGGCTCAGACTTCGACTGAGAATTTCTTCAACTCAGTGACTAGCTATACAACTATCACTCCTCTTAACATCTAACCTTCTTACGTCTAAAACATCTAATGGCGAGCTAACGAAATAACTAACATATCTCAAACAACTAACCTTCTTACTTTACAATTACACATATATATAGGTGGCCCTGAGGGTCGCACCTTTACAAAAATGTGGGCCTTTCCCAGCAGTAATCCCCAAAAACCCTATCCACGGACATGGCTAGGTGTACTATAGGCGCCGCTTGCAGTCATGTCGCCGTTTCCTGCAGGTTCCATGACTTCCGGCGCAGATTGCGGGTATGGGCGCCGCTTCTTCATTCACTTCTCCTTGTCCTTCGCCTTCAATGCTTTGGTCCATTGCTCCTCCTTGGTTAGAGCAACCATAACTTCTGTACTTAGCCTTAATGAGGGTAGCTGAGCCCTCTATTCCGTTGCTTCATTTATTGTGGTAGCTGAGCTTTCTACTCGGCCACATTCATTCTCCTTTGACATGTGCGCGCGAGCTCTGTGATTTTTGGTTCGTAATCTGCGCCGAGCTCGTCCATCTGGCACCGTACTGCGCACCGTTTGCTTCTGCCCAAAATTGGTGCTTACTCAAAATTAGCACTTCTTCCCTTCAACACTTGTGCTTTTTCCTCAAAATTTGTAGCTTGACCATAGCTGTGGCCTAGGCTCCAACAGCTACCTTATCAATATGTATGCAGAGAAAAGAAATCATCTGTCACTCGCTGCCTTCTTCATTGCGTACAGAAAAATCTTCATCTCAGAGGCCAACATAACTCATAGAATCTACTTCCGCTTCTCACATCTTGGCATCGATCTTGGTATAATCCCCATCGCAAGGATCCTATTCTTCTAACACCGAGTTTGGCATTCAGTGCTGAGATCAACACTTAGCATAGAGATCTCGCTTGCAGGGTTTATGGTCGTCGAGATCTCAGCCGCAGGAACCCTAAAGTAACACGGATCATCCTCGCTACTCCTAATCTCAGGGATCTTCTATTGCGCCTGCCATCGCATGGACAGAGCTCACTACAGGAAAAAGTCTACCTCGTTATCAGTCGCAGATCACTCAAATATAGTTCCCTTCACTAGGATCCTCCCCCCTTACTACTAGCGCAGGCATTTAATATAAAAGGATACCACTAGAGTGATCCTCCAACTGGTCGCTAGATGGAAGGTAAACCAACTCGGCGCTGGAGATGATGTCCCTAGAAACTCTTCGAGATTCAGCCATTTGTCTAGCATGCTACGATAGGGGTAGGTAGATCTTAGGCGAGTTGATTCCATTTGTTTTCTTTAACTTTGATTATAATTTGTTTATATTAAACCAAGGTTTATTTATTTTTAATATACCACATATAGACATTATATATATTTATTTTTGCATACATAACTATATTCAACCACCATATATAATACATATATAAAAATACAATAAACCGACACTGTTTATGTATTTCAATTTCATAACTTCTAATCATTTATAATAATAAAAATACTTTTAATTAATAACAAGTATCCCATAATACCTTTGTTATAATTACCTTAAATATACCCTTTTGACAAGTATTCCCAAAATATTCCTTAATAGGTTGGGTTTATCAAATATGCCAAAACATATATAATATGTCTTATATATATATATTATAGGCCATTACTTATAATACCAAACATATAGTTTTATGTTTTATATGTGTAGATATATCATTAATACCTTAGGATAATTCCTTTCCTAAGTAAACTCTTCAATTGTCAAGATCATGACTAAAAGCCATAATTTAACTCTCATCCTTTGAAGTTCCTAATAATACTTCTTATATGTATATAAATATAGAAGTTATAGTAGCTTTAGTAATTTTTTCTTGCGTATTTTCAAATTTATGCTTCGGATGATACTTAGCATCTTTTTAGGTTTACGAGTTAACATGCCATGCTTCCTTCTCTTCCCCTCGTTTAGTTTCCACATCGTCTCTAGTCTTCTAGATTAGGAGTTAAACCATATGAGTTACAAGGTTTTCTGGTGGGGCCTTGGCCTTGAGCTCCTCACTAGAAACCAATAATTAATTACATTTACTACAATAATAATAATAATAGTGGTCTAAATGGAGGGATGTTACATGAAGTTGGTTGAATCATCGAACCCATTCGGTATGATATTATGGCCAGATGATTTCCCTTACGAGAAATTTGCAGCTAACCTCGTTGATAGAGGTATTCAAAAGGGCGATGTAGTCTTTGTTTTGCTTCCAAATATGGCAGAGTATCCCAACATTGTACAAGGAGTAATGTTGGCCGGGGCAGTGTAAATCAAGTTTAGTTACAATACATCTATATTTGAATTTAAAATTTAAAACACAATTCTAATTATGTAGCAATATTACCTAACTATATATATAGCCATATTTATGTTTTTCTTTTTATTTTAAAATCATGTTACATCCTTCAAATTTTACAAAGGCTAAGGGATGCGTGGTGCATGTAGATCACGTGCCATCTCCGTGCAACAACACAAAAATATAATTAATTCATAGAAATGGAGGATGAGAAAAATCCTCATCCCTTCCGTATCTGATTCACTTTTCTGGTAATTTTTTTTCTTCTTTACTTCTCTACTAGACGATTTTATCCCCTTCCATCTCTTCTTTCCCTATTTGGGAGCTGCGTCCTTGGTCGGCCTCTCTCCTTCCAAGGCTTGCGATTCTCTTCCCTCTGCTCACTAGCTGCATGAAGGCATTTTCATCGAGGATCAATATTGTGACCTGATTTAGTGCATGAACTGGAGAATTTGTCATGTAGATAGAAATTGGTATGCTAGCTTTAACCTTCTCTGCAATTATGGACACTAGCAGCGACTTAGTGTGGAAAGTGCAAGCCCTGTATTGATTTTTCAAATGGTTCAATCTATTGTCCCTCAACATACAGCAAGGTCCCTTGCAACAATTCTTTGTGTAAGCCTCTGCCCAAATTTTCTTGCAACAAAAATGGGGATTGTGATTACAATTATGCTTATGGTGACCAGTCCACCACCACGGGGATTTTTTCATTCGAGACCTTCAAATTTTCTTCTCAATCGATTCCTAATATCGCCTTTGGCTGCAGCTAAGACAATGAAGGATCTATATTCCAAGAAGTTAGTGGATTACTAGGGTTAGGATGAGGGCCTCTCTCCTTGGTTACAAGGCACTCTGCATACACATTTGGCGGATTGGAGCATCAGGTCAGCCTTTTTCAAGAACAAGCTGTGCGCTCATCACTTTCACGACCAGATTGTTCCCAGATGACCAGGTTGAATCCGCCCTCCTATCAAAGCATTTAGAAGCAAAACAAAGCCTACTTGCAGCCATGTACTAGATCAAAGAGCATTGGAATAATGTGCACCCAGCTAAGTCGGAGGAAAATGATAAAGGTGAGGTCAATGACAGTGGTGAATCCTACGGTGTGCACCTTTTTGTGTTTCTCTTTCCATGTCATAATAATTCTTGTATTTTGTTGTCTTTGGTATGCTCTTCCCAGCCTTGGGTTCACTAGCTAATATTTCATTAAAGCTTTAACAACTTTTAGATGTCTTTGAATCTATTCTTTCAAGCCCTTCTAGCCTTTCTACCAGGCCCTTTTATCCTCATGTAAAAAAAAAATAGTAGCTTTTATATTTTTTTTGTTTAACTTCTTTCACCCAAATTGCAACGTTTCATGGATGTCAAAGAGATCCAAGTACAATACAGATAACATAAACAATGAAAAACATATTGGAAATTGTTTATCAGGCTGATTTCATAGGGATGAAAGCATATAACATAATGAAAATGACTTTTGTTCTCTTCTTTAGGTTGCAACTGTTAACTAGTCTCTACAACGATAGGAAATGACATGCAAAAACAGGTCTGGAACAACATTCTTGAAAGAATATTTTATAACCAAATTTGTAATTCATAGTTTCAGTATGCTTACAGGAATTTTTCTGAAATGAGCAACTGAAGATTGTTGGATTGCACATTGCTGCTTGTTTTCCACTTCGAATAACTTCTAGGTTCACGCTCATGTTGAAGTTGTAGATTCACACTCAATAGAAAATGATTGAAGTTAACGGAATACTATTAGCAAATAGCAAGATTAGCAAGATTACACGCAGAATAATATCAAGCTTCAAGATTGAATTCGCATACTAATATCTATAAAATTAGCTAGCCATCATACTATTACTTTGCACACATGTGCATGGAAATAGATAATGCATAGGTTGTGCTTGTCTTTGGTAAATTGCTAACAAACATTTATATTTTTCTGGATTTTTATTTGGATTTGTACAGATATCAAGCAAAGTGAAATGAATCAAATCATTTATAGCGAGGAGCAGCATTTTTATGAGCAACTGGAAGTCATTTAGATTTTTCTGGATTTTTAATTGGATTTGTGATGAAATTAGTCAAATCATTTATAGAGAGGAGCATCACTTTGATGATCATTCCAGAATTGGCATTCGTAGGAGCATTACTCATTAATATCTACTATTTGATATGAATTGTAGGAGATATGGTAGATTGTCGATATCATATTTGTCACTTCAAATAGAAAACATTCAATTTAATTTTAATCTTCAATGTTTGTTTGGACATTGTATATTTGAATATGTTTGAATGCCATTACGCGGAGCTCTAAAACGTGTTGCAGGGGTCCAACAATAAATGCCAAGGTCATAAATTGAGGCTTGGGTCACGTTAGTATTTGTATGAGATATAAAAATTAATGTCAACCACTCTACTGACACCTTTTAAGGGTACATGTTATATTAGGAATAAATATAATAATTAATGCTGACGACAATCAATCACTAAAGGTGGTTATCCTTTTCTATACCTTTACAGATGGCATTTTACAAGTTTTTTTTATTTTAATTTAATTTATTTTATCTTTTTAGTCTGACAATTATTTTGCACAGCCGGGTTATATTGTCAATTCAATGCTTTCAGCCAATTATAAATTGGAATTTTTGAATTTCAAATATTTAAAAAATAATTTTTATTTTCAAGATATTAAACTTAATATGTAAATATAAAAGAACATTGGAAAACATTATGAATGTTTTGTGTGATTAATGCAAAGTCAAACTCATGTAATGACTAACCGATCGCTATATTCCCTGCTATGGAAGGGACTAATAAGAGGTATGGTCATTCCACTTTTCTTTATTGGATTAATAAATAATTTAACTCTTTTGTCATATAACGTGGAGTATCTTTGACGTACTGTACTTGTCATAAAAAACTCAGAAAGCAAGAAATATCCCTCCCATATCTTGAGATCGGTTGTACCTATCTTAGAGTCGAGTCGGGGCCACGACTCTTTATCAATTAAAATAGAAATACATTTTTTATTATAATATTTAGAAAACACAATGCCAAAGTTTGTACCCAACTCTTAAATTTGGTTTAATAGATGTGAGGTTAAGTCAATGGATGATAATGTGACACATTGAAATTTCTTATTAGTCCATGCCAAAGGATAGGGTACTAATGGTTTTCGATCCTCGTTGACTAAGTATTAGTTTGCATTGACTCAAATGCAATGTACCCTTTTAACCAACGGTTTCAAATTAATTTTCTATTAATTAATATGAAAATCAAATTTTTCTGCAAGCTGATTGGATTATAGTTTGAAGTGTTATTTCCGCGGTGGTGGCTTGGGCATTGAGAATGGATCCCTCTCCCTACATTCTTCAGTGGGAATCTGACAACTCCTTGTGTACTTCCATGGGTGTTTGACATTTTTTCATTGTTTCCCATCCTCATTTGGACTCTCATTAACTTACAACTTAGTGAAGATCAACTTACCAATGTCTTGAGCATTTAATAACTAAAGTCTCATTAACTTACAACTTAGTGAAGATCGACTTACTAATATATTGAGCATTTAATGACTGGGTTTGATGGAGGTTGTTGTTATGTTATAGGGTTTCACGCACTTGGATTCATTAACTCAATATCAATCTAATCCTGAACATATATCCTCTAGCTATGGTTGTGAGTTATTCCCGGTGATTACAGTTGCAACTAGATGTAACTGTTGGTCCCTGAACCGCGCAGAACCTGGGTCTATCTAGAGAAGTTAAAGAACAGAAAACTTCCCCAAGTCACCCAAAATGCCTTTCATTTCAGAAAACTTTGTTGGAAATAAATCCTGATACTCACGCATAAGGTCTGCGATCTGCACGACCATTTCTTCATCCCAGTAATCCCCAATAGATGCAAACTTTGGTTCTTCACTTGTGCCAATGTTAACTTTTCTTGTTTTGACAGGGTTGCTTAAGTCTGGAATTTCCAATGGCAGTCCTTCAACTTCGCATTCTCCTTCTATCTCAGGTATATTGATATTGCACGGATCATCATCCTCTTCACTTTCTTCTTTGTTATCGCCTACTACGAGGTTATATTATAATTCCAACTGTTTTTCCCATTGTTGATATTCAGGTTGTAGTGTGTCATAAAATATCTTGTTTTTGATAATCTGCAATGCTTCATTACTATTTGGACAATCATCCTCAAAGATGAAAGTTGTTTGGAAATTTTTAGTCAGGACAAACCATTCTGTTGTTCCTTTGTGCAGTTCTGCATATGTATACTAGTTCTTTGGGAACTTCTCTAATGTGTGTACAAACAGATGGACCCACTCTACTTGAGGTCTATGTTCCCATGTTTTTGAACAAATCTCTATGTGATCTCTTGGATTCATTTGTCCATTATACTTTACTATTTTCAGCGCAACTTTCTCTGTGAATCTGAGTTCCATCATGTGCTTGCATTGTTCCCATGTTTTTATATTATCCTTATGCACAACCCACCTTCTAGCGGGTGTAGCGCGCAGTGTTGAATCTAATTCTGACAGCTTATATTCATCTGGAATTACAGTATATTCCTGAAAAAATACATGAATGCTACTCAAGCCATCATAGGTAGGAATTGGACTTACCTCTGCTCCAACCCAGTGTAGTGATTTCATGATCTGCGCACATCGACTGCCAGACACTTCGTGCATTCTGCTTTGCCAATTATCTAGTCCTGCATCTGAATCTGATATGCAAGAGATGTCACGGCACCAACTCAACATTCCATCATCCGTTGGATTGATTTAGTTGGCCTGATTCGTAGTCATCTTGTAGATGTGATCTAGATCATGAGCTATGCATTCTTCTCTGATTGGCTCAGTGTATGTAGGCCCTTGTGATGGGTCCAAGGGTGTGATGACCCTCATATCTACTCCTTCAAATATCATATGTTTCTTCTTCAAATTTATGATTGCGAGGTTATCCATGGCCCAATCTATCCCCAATAGTGGAAGATAAGGTTGGCTATCATCAACAATTTCAATAACCTCGAAGTTTGCATGACTTCGTACTCCGTCTATGTCAATAAGAACATTGGATACTCTCCCAAAGGGTATAACCTTCTTCTGATTTGATAACCTCAATTGTATGGGTGACCATGACAACTTTGGTTTACCCATCTATTCCCATGTCTACTTAGTCAAGACATTCACTTCTGAACCTAGGTCAAGGATGATCTCATCCATTTCAAAATCTCCAATCTGCACATTTAGTCGCATTTCTCTTCCAATTCTTTTGTGGCCTTTGATCTGATGAACCACTCTATGTGCTTCCTCTACTATATTATGCTGCTCGTAATTGCTCAATAGGTTCTATAATTCTGCTAGGGAATTCTCATGCTTCAACAGCTTCATGCAGCTCTGTAACAACTGCGCAACATGACTCATCGCGTCTGTTGGAGTATGTGTATGGTCATATGAAGCTGGCATATCTTTGATCGACGAAGTCTCAGTTCGCAACTTGATTATTGGGGTTACAGGCACTAGTTCTTTGAATGTTTCTCTTGCTTCCATGAAGGTTTCTTTCTGTTTATTCATCTCGACAGCATGTGTTTTTCCCATCGCTTTTCTTATCCAAGCCCCTTCAGTAGGCTTTTGCTCAGCATGGTAATTCTTAGGAGTTGAAGCTTCTGCTTTTTTATCTGCGCCTTTGTTAACTCCACTTCATGTCACCACATGAATGTTGCAATCCGTATTCCTCTTTTCTATTGCGATCATCTGTACATTCGGATTTTGTCCCTCTTGCCTTCTTTCTTGCATCTTGTCTTGCAAACTAGGGCATTCCTCAATAACATGATCAAATGACTTACAATATTTACAAGTTGTACAAGAATTTGTGCAGTCTCTGGATAAATGTCCAAGTTGAGTGCAGTTATAGCATAATATCTGACCTCTACCTCTTCCCTGTCCTTGTCTGGTATTTCTTCCTTTTACTCTGAATACACCACATCCTCTATATGCACCTTGATCATACTGAACATTATCATTGTTATGTGGTGTTTCTTCTTGAACTCTGTAGATGTCATGTTTTCTTTCCATCATTAGTTCGTATGCTCTACAATTGGAATCATCATGACCAACTGATTTACAGAATGTGCAGTATAAGTTCTTGGGTGTTCGCACATACTTCTAAATCAAGTAACAATCTTCAGGACGGTGTCCTCTAGTTCGACAAATTTCACACCATTGTCCCTGCTGCTGATTCGGTGCTCCACTATCATGGTAGTCTTTAAATATTGGACAATGTTCCTTCGGGTGTCCTTCTCCCTTGCACTTTGTACACCAGACTTCTTCTCTGGTTTCTTTTCCTTTCTTAATGTCTTGTAGTTGTAACGTCAAGGTTTCTAGTTGGTTCCATCTCTGAACCATTCCTGTGCTAGTCTCTCCTATTGGCAAAGCCTCTAGTTTAATCACGATCTACAGGGAATTTTCCTGCGAAGCAACCTTTTGTTGCATCAATGGTAGTCTAATTGTGGCAACAATGCAACTATGAACCACTCTTAGCATTGTTACGGTGCGATGTCAAAACTGACCTGATCTAACAATGTTTTGAACTTCTGGTCAAATTCCCACATTGACTCAATTGTTTTCTACTTAATCTCTTTTAGTTCTGTGATACATTGTGACTCTGACTTAGGTTTCTTGAATTCCCTTAAGAGGGAAACCTTGATATCCACTAGAGTTCTATTCTGTCCAACATAATACTTCATAAACCAATTCTAGGATCTGTCCCTGAATGCAGTGACGAGCTTTGCTTTCTTAACAACATCATCCTATACTTGCTTAACGTTCCACATGGCTTCACACATAAACCAATGTTGCTCAAGGTCTTCTAGACCCTAAACTTTGAATATCGACAGTTTAATATCGTCTGTCATTCTCCTTCTAGGAGGCACAGTGTTCTGTGATGTGTTAGGGATACTACTGCGCAGAATGTTCTGAGTATTCATGCCTGTGGTGTTAGTACTACTGATGTTCTATGGATTAACATTATTGTCAACTGGAGGATTCTGTGAGGTGATGGGCTGATAGGTAGCTACTGAAGGTTGTGTTTCGCTATCAGGTTCAACTTGTAACTCAGTTTCTATGTGAATTTCATGTTAATTAGGGTTCTTCTCTTCACTAACCTTGTATATTTTACCACTTCTTAGTGTATGAATGTGTTCTTTTGTATAACTGTCATTAGCTCTGAGCATTACAGAATTAAAAATTCCTAGATATCTTACTGCATTCTTAAAACACCTTTTTATGCTAACAACATTTTAATGTATAGGCTTAGATTGTTCAGGTACTTACCTTTGAATCCTTTGAATAAATATTCCTCTACTGCATTGTAGCACTTGAGTGTGTCCACAAAATTTTTTGTCATGTAGCCTTCTAATATGCTATCGATCCAGAAGTATACTGCTCTTGAGATCGGGCTTTCCACCGCTTTAAGTCTCTGGATCAGTTCTGGAGTCCATGCCGTAGTTTCTCCCTGGTAGTAGGTTTTATGTTCTACTAGTCTCAACAACCACTCATATAGATCGTTGTTGAATGATGCGAAGAAAATTTCGTAAATATCAGAGTATAGATATCTCTGCAACCATTCTTTGTCAGAGAAGCGTGGATGTTTGTTCTCCTTTCTTGCAAACTGCTTCTCTATATTGTCCACCTAGTTTTGTATTTCTATCCTCTCAGGATGCAAATATTCAGAACACATCACCAGTTCAAGCGCGGAAACAGAACCATTTGTTGGCTCATATACTGTTCTTTAGCTTTTCTAGATAAACCCAAGTTCTACGCGGTTCTGGAAACCAACAAAACCCCCTTTTCACTAGCCCTTTTGGCAACAGTCTACGAGCAGAATGAGGTCTCACCCAAGTTGCATTTCCTTTAGATGGCCTTCCTTTACCATCATAGGGATCTCATGACCTGATGTTTTCTAGGAAAGAATGGACGCATTGAAATAGAGGTCAGGGTTGTGCCTCACTTTGAACGTGTTCAGATTCTTAACAAAGCATGTGCTAAATGACAATACTCTAAATAAGATAGAAGAGTTAGAATCTTGAAATCGAATAGAACGGTGTCGAATAGCCTATTCGAGCTTAGGAATGACATTTTACAACAAATCATAGTAATGCTTCTTTCTAAGGTTTTTGATCATAGGAATAAAATTTTACAACAAATCAAATAATACTCTCTTCCCTCTTAAGGTCTAATAGACCGAAATTGTCCTGAGTGGACGTTAACCACCACCATCATCATAAAAAAAGATGTGGCTAGCCATCAATCAACCAATCAACATTCACATATTTAAATTATATATCTAGTTCTCTTAAAATTCATCATGTTAACTTATATTATATATTTATCATGGAAATGGGATCTCTATATAATTTTTATTTTTATTATGCCCCTACGGTAGCAAGAGACATATAGGTATCGCCAAACTCAGTTAATTCTTCACTGTACAACATGTTAATTTTTTATAACCTGTTGTTATGTCATAGTTATATATTCTTGTATTAAATCAAATTTGATCAAAAAATATTTATTTAAAATCATATTAGGTATGCAATGTTGATGTCGACCTCAATTTTTGTATCCCGGACATGGGTAGCGGGCCAACACTAGCATCATTTAACAAATTTTACACAATTTTGACTTCATTTCTATGAATTAATAGTGATTTGGATTAACTTCTATTTAATTTATAATTTTTTTGATTAATTTTGTTTAATTTATAATTAAACAGAAGGCATTTTTTAAGGGGGTGGTGCCTCTCAAGGCTTTGTCATCTATCTCGAACCTATGAGGAGCCACCCCCTGTCTTTAATAATCCATTCAATAAATCATATTTTTTTGTGGCTTGGTTCATTCATGTGCATTGGATCTACACATCTATTTCACATATGCAACAACATCTGCAACAACTGTGTCATCATCTCATCTCATCGTATGTTATCCTGTCTTCGTTGTCTCTCCTCTCTTCCGTATATACATTGTCTCTCCATTGATTAATCACCTCAATATAGTTGCATCATGTCCTTTTCTTCAATCCCATGCCTTCCATCATTTTTCTCATGCTTGTTACTCCATCCCATTCGCCAGGTGCAACATATGTGTTTGAAAGCAACACTTAGTTCCTCGAGTTTGCTTGTTCTAAATCAAAAAGATGTTATGCTGCAACAAGGGAAAATTTGAACCCAAAATCTGACGGCATATTTTTTTGAATTTCAATAACACTCCATCTAATATCTGACAAAGTGGTTTTTTTTAAACGTCGGTGAAACGTCATAGGATATCTGATCGTCAGAAAAATCGGTCAGATATCTGACAACAACTCGTCGAATAACCTATGCTTTGTTTTTTAGCTAATAAGTCGAATAAACGACAACGAGGTGGTCGAATATTTGACAACGTATTCATCCCAACATGTCGAATAATCAAGATTGAGGTCGAATATCCGACAACAAGGAAATAAAATATCCGACAAAGTATTAATCCCGACTTGTACAAGTGAGGTCGAATATCTAACAACATATTCATCCCTCCATGTTGAATAACCGACAATCATGACATCGAATATCTGACAACAATTGGGGCAAAGATCCGACAACGTATTCCTCCCCAGTTGTCAAATAACCGACAAGCTCAGACCACAATCCGACAACAAAATCTGGTGACGTTTGATGTAGGAGGTATAGCATACTCATTAGATTATTGTTGTGTGGTCGTCGGATATGCAACAAATCCCGGCCCCAATATACGATGACTTTTCCGTTAGATGTATAGCAACACTGTTGTAACTTTTTTGTGTTTTTGTCGGATATTTGACAATGTTGAGGAATTTAAACAAAAATCTTAGAGATTCGAAACTAGTCAAGCTCTCTATCATTGCATTGAGACCAAATAATCCACATAATTATGAGAAATACCTAGAGAAGGAAAATATAAGAGGCTCTCTTAGAAAGAGATCAAAATTCATGGCCAACATAAAATGATGAAATTTGATGTTGATTGGATTGAGTATGTTGGCATGTAAGACTCAATTCTAGTGTTGGGATTTCTAATTAGGGAATAATTAGATGCCTTCCCACGTGACTAAACAATTGAAAGAGTTTACATATTATATGGAATAATTTGTGAAGGCTCATTCAACCCCTCTATCCATGTTAGTGTTTTTAGAGTCCATGTTGCAAGGTGTTTGTAGATTTTTCATGTAGCTTTATTTCGTAGATAGTTCATGGTCCTTGATAGTAATTTTGTAAGGAAAAATTAAATTAACAAGTTTAAAAGAAGGCCATTCTAATTTTCAATACTTTAAAGTTTCTTCATGAGAATGAAAAATTATCGAAAAAAACATTTAAAAGAGGAAGGGATAGCTTTTCAAATGTATCTAGGAATTCATAAAACCCATAGCTAAATTTAGATAAGTGATTTCTAGATTTAACTAGAAAGAAATGGAGACCCTTGTCAGGCATGTCATGGGTTCAAATCTAGGGAGATCATAATGATGAGAAAACAACAAACTAAAATGTGATTCATGAACGAATATTGTGGGAAACATCCTAACTATTGGCTTCTCGGTTGACTTGCGTAACAACCATAGAAAGTACATTCCATTGATCGAGAGAAATACACAAAATACCATGAACACATTACTAAGGTAGAAGGTATGTGGGTACCTTCTCTAACCCTTAGCTGTTGAGCCAAGAATGATCACATAACATGTGTATTTGTGGTATGTGTGTCTTATTGAAATCATTATTTTCTTCTTCCTCAAAATCCAAATATCTAGTTTCCATCAAGTTGTTATTATGATTTGGTTATGTATGATTCTTGATCCACCCAACAATTGGCATTATTGTTGGATGCTAACATCGACTCCAACCAGCCATCGATTTCAACATGACTTCGACATGCATCGTCGACACTTGCAACTGACGAACTACAACATATTGTCTCTCTGTATTCCAGTTGACCGTAACGGTTGAACTTCTGAAACCGTTCTAAGTTCTCTTGTAACTGAATGTAATGGGAAGACACCCAAGCGTATCAGTACTCTATATAAGCATGTAAAATATTGTAATATACATCATTGATCATCATCCAGTAATAGAGAAGATCAATTCACATTCCTGCATATTGTCTGTGTGTTTGTATTTCCTGCTTTGCTTATTATTATTATCCACCATAACAGTACCGATTCATTCAATCGAACTGTTGTCCCTGACGTGTTCCTGGGAGCGTGCGGATCATTGGTATCAGAGCTTGCTTAGAACTTCATCTTTGTTTGTGCTTAAGTTGTGTGTAGACACTTCTATCGAAGTTACCTGACTTATGCATGTTCAAACACGCTTGCAAACTCAACAATCCAAGCAGAAACTACCTTTAGAGATGGCAGGAGAAGCAGACAATCGAAATGTAATTGACGAGACAACACAACTTATAGAGCAAGCGCTGGATTGACAGTGAACTAAAATGTTTGCCCATTTTAATGAGATTCTCATGTGATTTGCTTTGACATCAGGAGGATTTCCGACAAAGTATAACTCTGAGAAAATCAGTCCATTCAAAGTGAAAATGAATTTGGACATACCGAATCTAGAAGGCAAGATTGAAGCGAAATCCGTCGACAATTAGGTACAACAATTGGAGTCCTATTGCTCTATGAACCAACTCTCAGAAGCTGAAAACATCGCCATTGCATCCTTAAAGACGTCAACATCTGTGCACTGCTGGTGGGAGAACCTCTTGAAAAAGATGGAGAAAAGCAGAGACCCCACAGAGACATGGGATAAATTTGTCGAATACGTTTGAAAGGAGTTTTACTCACCCAAGTACCTTGAACAATAGTATAAGAAGTGGCAGCAGGTAAGGGAAAGACCAGTCCATACAAAGTTACACCGACGAGTTTTATCGACTAATGGCTAGACTTGGCGTTCAAGAAGAAGAGAAATTGCTTGTTCTAAAGTACGTTAGTGGATTGTCCTTGTACATTCAATAGGAGATGGAGTTTCTGACTGTCAATAAGCTCGTGGATGCATTCTAGTATGCCGGTAAGCTTGAAACCAAACAAAAGGGAAAATCACGCTTAGCGACTAAACCGTTAGGACAACCACCCGACAAGAAGGCACCAGCCGACTTCGACATATCAAGACCTTCTCAGCCAACTCCGCCAAAGAAATACCATGGAAAAAAGAATCCTTAGAAATACAAAAGGGAACGTATTAAACAAACCCCTACCAGGAAATGGTGTGATTACCACAATTCATCATGGCATGATACATCTGAATGCAAATATCGGAAGACATTTTTGGAAAAAGTGTCGACATCCAACTTGTTTGACAAAAATTTGGTAGAATCTGACCCAGAAGCAACGACCCTTTTGACATCAACATCGACCACTCCAGCAGCCTCGACTGTCATCGACGAGGAGGAACGAGAGTGCCTGTTCCATACACAGATATGGGTTCAAAACAATCCATTGCATCTGATTGTAGATAACGGTAGCCAGAAGAACTTTGTTTATGAAGATCTCTTGAAGAAACTATGCCTTGTTACCACTTCGCATCCTCAGCCTTATAACATCGATTGGATGAAGGATGGACAAGAACTAAGGATCACCCGACAATGCAAACTCACCTACTTCATTAAGCCTTTTGAAGATGAGGTACTCTGTGATGTGGCACCACTCTCCGTAGCTGACACCCTGTTTGGGAAACCTTACTTATGGGATCGACATGGAAGTTACCAGTCACAACCTCAAAAGGTGATTGTCAGAATTCAGAATCAATGGTACGACATACTAGAGCGATGACCTACACCCACGGTTGCAATGATATCTGCTAAACAGATGAAGAAGCTCATCAACCATGCTCAGAAGTTCGCATTAATCATGATCAAGCCACAACATTCCAAGAAGACTGCAGCAACCAATCGACTCACCGACCAATCTAGCTCCCGATAGAAGCAGTAGATCGACAACATTTTTGATGAGTACCAGAACCTATTCCAAGAGCCATACAGAGTACCTCGACATTTCCAGGTAAAACACTCTATTGAACTTGCTCCTGGTTCTTCATTACCTAACGCATCTGTTTACAAAAGATCCATTCTAAAAAATGAAGAGATTCGTAGACAAATTCAATATTTGATCGACAAAGGTCATATCCGACCTAGCTCCTCTCCTTGTGGAAGTCCAACCGTCCTCTTTCTAATGAAAGACGAGACTTGGCGCATGTGCATCGACTACCGGGACCTCAAATTTTTTTTGTTAAAGAATAGATACCCTCTACTGTGGATAGATGAGCTTATCGAATGTTTGAAAGGTTCTTAATTCTTTACTAAGCTCGACCTCAAGTCGGGATATCATTAGATTCCAATCGAGCCTGCATATTTATGGAAAACTACTTTCAAGACCAAGGAAGGATTTTTTTAATGGTTAGTCATGCCTTTCAGCTTAACCAATGCACCTGTGACCTTCATGCAATATATGGACAACACTCTTGGAAATTTCATCGACAAATGTGTCATTGCCTACCTTGATGATATATTGATTTTTAGTCGATACTGGGAAGAACATGTCAGACAACTTCGACTAGTCCTCGACACTCTCCAACAACATCGACTCTACTTGAACTTGGACAAATGTTCATTTGCGATGAACAACATCAAATATTTGGGGTATGTAATTGACTCTGTAGGCGTTCACGTCAATCCATACAAAGTACAAATCCTCAAATATTGGCCCATTCCTCAAAGCATTCATGAACTAAGAATTTTCTTGGTTTGGCGAATTTTATCGACTATTCATACTCAGCTTCAGTCACATAGCCTGGCCTTTGAATCAGTTGACTAAGGGAAATGGGAAAGTTGTCTTCAAATGGACATCAATAGAACAAGTAGCTTTTGAACAACTCAAACACAAGCTTTGTACTGCACTGGTACTTATGTTACCTGATTAACATTAGCCCTTTGATATTGAGACAGACGCATCGGACTGTGTGTTGGGCACAATGATCACTCAGTCTGGTCACCTAATCGCTTTTCATTCCGAAACTTTTAACGACACTGTTAGAAGATATTCGATGTATGAAAAAGAACTGTACGCCATTATGAAATCTCGTAAGCAATGGAGACATTATATCCTTGGCAAGGAGACTATCATTCTCCCTAACCACAAGCCTTTATAGTTCGCCTCGTCCCAGTCAAAGTTACAAACAAATCAAGTGGATTAATTACCTGCAACAGTTTTAGTTGGTAATTAAGTATCGGAAAGGTAAATCCAATGTCGCCACCGATTTCCTAAGTCGACCACCCATTACTCTCCTTTTTACAGTGATGAGTGTTGTGGGGAAAATGCACCTATAGTTCAGGGGAGAAACTACCAACTTACGGTGATAAAGATAGACTTACAAGCATTCTGCAAGTACAACAAATAAATGAAGAGATTAGGGTTTAGAGATGTAGGCACCTTATTCAGAAGGTTGATCTTAGCTTTGCTTCCCTCACTCTTCAATGCTATCTAGTATCGCAATGCCCACACCTGCAAAACAACTTGATACCTTTCTCAAATACCTTTGACTACATACATAAGATTGATATTCATAACAAAAGAAGACATCAAACTACAAGAAAACTGTAATCAAATCTAAGACACATTAATAGGTCATATTTGGAAAGAGAAGAACGTCTGATCTTTATAAATGAATGAAAGCAAGTACATAAAGTTATACCTTATTTCAAGCTTGGCACTTCACGAAACCTAGATTCAAGGTCTCCTGCTCCTGTTCTCCAAGGGTCCCAGCCTCTAAGCAATTGTGTTAGGGTTTATCAAAAACTAAGCACAAGAGAGGGGGATGAGGGTCTCCATTCCTCCAACATAACTTTGTTATAGGCTTGGTCCCCTCACATGGCCCTTCTACCCTCCTTATATAGTCAGTGAAGGAGAGGAAAAGAAGTTATAACCGAGTAGGAGGTTCCCCAACCAACTTAACTTCCCAAAATTTTGAGATTTTGACAAAAACAGGGGCGTATGCTACTATTTCACAGTGGAGTAGCACCCAGGAGGGTTGAGTGCTACTATTGTACACTGGAGTAGGGTACAGGCGCTAGTTTGTTAAGGTAGAGTAGCGCTTATGTGAAAAATGGCCAAAAATAGGCTTTTTTGCTCATTTTCATGAGATGGTTTGGTCTGGAAAAATGTTCCTAAGGGTCATAAACATCAAATGGGTCAAGAATGAGGTAATTTCAACCATTTTTATTGTCCCAAATGACTCCTCCATCCAAAAATGTCCTGTTGTGTGACTGAACTTGATCTCAAGAAGTGTCGTCATGCGACCAAGGGAAGCAAGTGTCATCACGGACGGAGAGGTGTCATTTCAAGCTATAACAGATGCCCCCTAATGTATGAGGTCAGAGGGAGTGCGGGAAACGATGGCTGAAATACATTATAAATAACAAAGAGTTGAATCATGGAGGAACTGGAGAAACCGAGAATCATAGGCTCAAATGAAGTACCTGAAAGCAAAGGCAATGTCAGAAAAACTTATCCTTGGGGTAACTATCCATGTTCAAATAGTGGAACATGACCTCAGGGAGGATACAATAATGATCCAAATACTGATGCATATATCATGGCCACTAAAATGCAAGTGTGGATCCATGAGTAACATAAGTGCAAACATAGCCACATAAATACAAGCTGGATCTATGTCAAAATTGGAGAACATAGCCATAAAGAACAAGCTGGATCTATGTCTCATCAAGAGCCAAAAAGAGTGTGGCTCAGTCTTGCACAACTTGGGCGATAATATAAATGATATGATGCTATCGAGAATCCCGAGGTTTTCATCCAAAAACAACCCAAGGTACAAACCTATCCATACGAATAAATAAGTTGACATCGAACATGGGAGGTATCGTTTGATTACCGGTCATTGATGTATACCGTTAACAAACGCGAGGGTGTCCACCAATAATGAAAATGGAACCCAAGGTACCTAGCACATTCGAGCAAGTGCGAATAGATGGTCTTTCCATCGAACACTTGAAGAATCCATCAGATAGGAGACATTGATGTATTCCCATCTATCCAATAGTGAGGGAAAATGCCACTAATGACTGCAATCCCCAAGGTACTAACCGAACCTCTAAACTTCATTCCCAAAGTACAATGAGTTGAAGTCGATGGGAAGAAGCCCGTTGCAAGGGAGGCCTTAATGCATCCTCCATCATCCAACACGAGGGACACTCAACAGGTTTGAGCTGATTTGGAGTAGGATCGAACACATGATGAAACATACTCACACCAAGGAATGGCCGACACATGAGTTCAAGGCAACTGCAAAATGGCTGACACAAGTTATATCCTTGAACAGTGAGCACGACACAAGAGTGACTTAGGAAGCTTTGAACATAAAGAGACCACGATGCAAATCTGCAATGTAGGAGACATTAACAGATTCTCCAAATGATTGGAAAACTAACCAAACGGAGGAGTAAGAACTTTGAGATCAGGTTTACCCTAAGGTCAACACTAGAACCCAACTTGTTTGATAGACTCAAAATAGGTGCTTTGTTCAAGGATATAGTTGACTTGCTGCCATCATGTTGAAAGATATTTAACATTCTTCCCTTCCCTTTCCTTTTTCATTTTTTAATGAGCTTGACAAAGAACTAAAGCATGCTCGACGGTATTTTCATATTTAAGGAGTCTGAAAAACCTAGAAGAAAACTCCATACACCTATCCGTGGATTTTATATCGAGCCTAGATTGGTCTGTGCTCGGCGGTGTTTTCTTGCTTATAGAGTTGAAAAACTTAGACAGTCCTCTATACACCTACTCGTGGATTTTTATATCGAGCCCAAGTAGGTTGATGCTCGCCGGTGGTTTCTTGTTTATAGAGTCTGAAAAACTTAAACAATCCTCTATTTACCCTCTCGTGGATTTCACATCGAGCCCGAGTAGGTGAGTGCTCGCTTGGTGTTTTCACATTTTGAGAGTCTTAAAATCCTAAAGGCGACTCCAAAGGTCCTTTTTCGTAAAGTTAGTCTCCTTCCCCGAAAAAGTGTAAAATGATGGAAGAAGAACTCTTCTGGTGCATAAAAGAGTATACCTAGAGTATACCTTTTCCATAAATTATCCACCAAGGCCCGGAAAAGGGGTAATTCTATACTTGAGTGGATGTCAGTTCAGTTATTTTAACGAGCCCGAAAAGACAACTATGCTCAACAAACTTTTCCTATTTAAGAAGTCTGAAAAGGGCTTAAAAGAACTCCATAGGGATCTTTTCCGTAAAGGTTTAATGAGTCAGAAAAAGTAAACTCATGACCTCCTTACTGTTTTTAACGAGTTCAAAGGAGATACAGAAAATGCTCACAACTTCCTTACTGTTTTTAATGAGCTCTAAGTGAAGATGAAAGAAATGCTCATAGCCTCCTTACTGTTTTTAATGAGCTCGAAGTGAAGGTAGAAGAATGCTCGTAACCTACTTACTGTTTTTAATGAGCTCGAAGTAAAAGAAGAATGCTCGAAATCTACTTACTGTTTTTAACGAGCTCAAAGTAAAAGTGGAAGAATGCTTGTAGCCTCCTTACTGTTTTTAACGAGCTCGAAGGAAAGGTAGAAGAATGCTCGAAACCTACTTACTATTTTTAACGAGCTCGAAGTAAAAGAAGAATGCTCGACATGGGAGGAGACGAGTGTGAGGGACATGTGAAACTAGCTCCTAGCGCATGGAACAAAGCTATGCCTAATGCAAGGAACATGAGCAAGATAAGGACACTCAGGGTGTGTCTCCTCCAGGTAAAAGGTGTCAAACTGTGAAGGAAAAATCATACAGGGATTAGCGGAAATGAGATCAGAGATGGAGGCTTATACAATGAGCTAAAAGCGTGGAAGCTAGCATTAAGCTCATTAGTGAAAGCGGGATCATAACAGATGCATATGCAACTTAAACACAAAGATGGGAGCCTTATCAGGGACGGCCAGAAATATATGAGGAAGAAAGATATGAGGCTTCTTCTCAAAGTCATGGTAAATCTAAAAAGGCTCCCGAGCCTATGAGAAAAACTCAGCATGGGCACCAAAATGGCATAAGGGTGCTGACTAGGGTGACCCATGTTAGGTACGCTCTACTGTCGGACTGGTGCACAATGCATAAAGAGATGGCTAACACACCAATATCCAACAGGTTCGACCCTATGGCGAATTCGGATGGCAAAAGGTTCAAATGCAACATAACAGCGGGGAAGCCTAAACCTATATGCAAGGTTCTAAATATACCTGACATGGTCACACAAGGTGTCGAAAAGGACCAGTAAGAAAGTATATATCTAGCTAAGAATCCTGTCTCAAAGAAACATTAGTACCAAGATCATATCTAAAACATATGTAAAGAAAGACTTGATACAAGTCACTGTGGTAGAAATACTTTCAACTTCACTATCATCAACAACAGGCATAAACAAGGCATAATTTTCAAATGAAGACTCTATGGTACCTGAGCCTGAGGACTTACAATCAACAAGATCGACTTTAGGATGAAGATCAAAGTTGAAGGACATGATGGAATCTACAGAAACAAATTCATCATCACGGGAGTTTAAAATTCTAGAAGCAGAATCAAACTCAGCAGGAACATCGATTTGTGGATCTATAGGAGAGTCCAAAGACTCAACAGTAGGAAGATCAGACTTTAAGGTCAAACCAGGGCTGGACATAACTGTGACAGGATCAACATCTGAATTAATGGAAGACTGTACTATAGACTCTATGAAAACTTCATCGGAAAGAATCATATCATCCCAGATAGGATACATATCTAAACATTCAGATGGAGGTGTCACTTGGTCAAAAGCTGGGACTAAGTCCCGAGAAGGTAAGCATGAACTCAGAGACTCCTTCTCAGTAGCAGTTGAACTCAAAGAACAATATGCCACAAAATTCCCATGTGACATAGTAGTGCCTAATGACGAGGGACCTGACTGGTCTACAGTTGGGTAATAAGGAGGATCAACGAATGCAAGCTGATCAATGGTGACAATGTTTTCGTTATGAGGGAAATGCATCACATGAAAAAGCGTAGACACCACAGCATGCATAGCATAAACGTAATCATGCCCGAGGATCATATCAAAGTCCATAGGGTCCTTTAAAACCATAAAATCAACTAAGACTGTTTTTCCACCCAAAGTAACAGGTGCCTGACGGAGGAATCCGAACGATTCACTAGGTATTCTATCAAAGGTCAATAGCCAATTAACAGCTGGAATAACATTAGGGAAACCCAAATCTCTCCAACAATAAGCGGGCAAGATACTAACAGAAGCTCCTTCATCAACAATGCATCGGTTAACCGTATGGTTCTCGATATCAACCTTTATCTGGAAAGGTGTTGAAGAAGGAAGACGAGGCTTGGATAGACTATTCCAATCAAAGGAAACGATCCTAGGGCTTGGTAGGGGTTCACATGGCACAGATGAAGTACCCCTTTTTTCAGGAACATCCAAACTGGTAATGCAGAAGACTTCCGCAGTAGGTGCATCAATCTTTGCAGGACTGATGGGATCGGTCGAAGATTGCATCGATTCGATCACTTCACTCTCTGAAGGAAGAGTGGGGTCGACCAAAGATTGCATTGGTTCAACAACTTTATCAACCAAAGGTTGATCTGACTGTAGGGAATCTATAGACAACTCAGGAACAGAGGTTCCTTCAGACATGGACCACACTCTTCGTGCCTCTTGAATGGCAGGGCATCGGTGAGTAAGGTGATCTCCCTTATAAAGTTTACAAGGGAGCTTTGGTTTCCATCCTATAGGTCGAGACTCCTTCACAACGTCAGTACTCTCATCATGACTAGCATTGGCTGACAGCTTGCCCCCAACATAACTTGCAGTGGCTAGTTGCTCAGAAGCAGAAGACTTTTGAACTAAGGACCACACTTCTTGCACTTCTGGAAGTACAGGGCACAAGTAAGTAAGGTGATCTCCCTCGCAAAACTTACAAGGGAACTTAAGCTTTTGTTTGTTGGATTTGTCGACAATGTCAACTCCCTCAGCATGACTTGCAGTGGTTGATCTGGTGTCTCCAGTATGAATCACAGGAACTGGTGACTTGTCATTAATGTGACTAGCAGTGATCAATGACGTGTCCTCAACATGACTGATAGTGGTTGAAGACAAAATTTTAGTGTTATTTTCAGTGACTAAAAGTTTTCTCCCAGCATGACCTCTAGAGGCTGGGTAGGTGCCCCCTGCATGACTTGTAGAGGCAAGGTGCTTGCCCCCAGCATGACTTGCAGAGGCTGGGTTGCTGCCCCCTTGTTTTGGCATCTTCTTCCTATTCTTCCCTCGTCTATGCCTTTTAGACTGTTGGTTACTAGTATTGCTACTTTCGCCACATGATGTAGAAGGAGGAGGAGAAGATGTTACTGGCAAAGAAAGCCCAGGGTTTTGATGCTCTTGATTTGAGGTGCTCACAAAAGAAGCATCAGGAGCATGCAAGGCATTCGGAGTGGAAAACAACCAAACTGGAAACCCAATAGTGAATCCAGGAAGATTTAGAGTAGCCATTAAGGGAGCACCAATGTTTCCAATGAATGGAACAGCACAAGGATCTCCTGGAATAGGGGTACCTTGATTGGCACTCGCCGGAATGCTAGACATAGTTTCCTGCTCAAATGAGCAATAAGTTCTCTAAGGAAAACTAAGAAAAGTAGCACAAAGAGCACACCACTAAAAAGGTCCTAGGTAAATCAAACCAGGCAAACAGATGCCTTCCGGAGAAGAGTTTGGGATGATGAGGGCCCAGAACAGATCAACGAAGGATGAAGAATAGTTACTCGGGGTCCACAATACAATGACTAAGGGTGCAAGCGCTGGAATCACCCAACCAAGCTCCCAAAGACCTGCAAGGGATTTCCTCCCACGTCTGTCCTAGGTACAGTAGATATAACCCTCCGTCGTCACCTGTGTATGAACCTATGGTCAGATACTAAGGATACCACCACACCGAAAACTCCTGGGGGAACAGTCTCTGGTTGAATCAGAAGGCGTGGGCAAGGTAACTGAGCCCAGAACTCAAAAGAGTCCCCAAACGCGATCCAATCCTGGTATATGCTCGAAACAAAAAGTAGGAGGTGTATTCCCAACAATCTGATCTCACAAGACCTACTGCATAGATCCCAGGCAAGCTTTGAATGAAGTGGGTTTACCTTCAGTAGTCATACTATGATTTTTGCATAATGTGTGATCTTGGGTGGTTTAAGGTGTTTTAAACCCAAGATCCTAACCAAGACTAGTTGGTGTAGTGTAACCTAGAAAAGAAAATGTTACTAGTACATTTTATTAGAGTTCATTTTAAAGGTTACTTGCTTACTCAAAAAGGTAGTGGGTGTGTAAGAGTGGTTATAATAGAGATAGAGTACTGAAAATGAAATGTTCACCACTAAACAAATCTTTTCTTTTCGATGCAAGTCTTAAAATTATGATCTAGAATGCATATGCAAATGCAATTTTTTAATCTTTCGAATGCAAAAAAGGTAAAAATAAAGTCTAAATGTACAACTCAAAACCTAAGAATGCAGCTACTCAAACAAATAGGTATGCAAAAGAAAACTTGTTCTTTTTTATGCAAAGCACTCTAAAATCTTTTAAGCCACTTGCAAGGTACTCTATTCAAAAAATAAATCAAATTTTTTTTATGCTTTTCAAAGGTAAGAAACAAAACTGAAACTAACCTACTATCAAAGCAAAGCAAAGAAACTTTCAGGTTTTCTTTATTGAAACAGTAAAAGCTACCAAATATGACTTTCAAATTCTTATTGATGTAAGCATGCCAAACATTGGGAAAAGAGTACAAAAAATACTTTTAGACCCAAGCGAAACAAATGACCTACGAAGAAGTATGGTTTGGTAAAGTCAGGTCTACACATAAACAATGCAAACAAGGTCTTGAACAACAGCCAAAACACTTGAGCTTTCACTACAAAAGAAAACTTAAAAGCATAAGGGAGGATAAAAAACCAATCTAAAAGAGAAATTTCACTCAAATAGATACAAACAGGGTCAAGAAGACTCAAGAGGTTTCAAATCCAGTGGAAATGGGGCAAGCAGGTTCAGTCAGACTCAAATTAGGGTACAAAACACCAAACGGGTCCACAACCCCCCAACTTGGGTCAACAAGCCCCAAAACTTTCCAAACAAGCCCAAATTGATCAAAAGAGGTTCAAATCATGAATGTAGGATTAGTACAAGGATAGGAGACCACTTATAGTGGTTTAACATAGACCTAAGGTCATCGGGGACCCCAAAAAATGTAGCCACAGCCCCCAGTTTTGGGTCTACAACCCAAAAACTCAAAACTTTCAAACCCAAATTATGAGCACTGCTGTGTATGAGGCATACCAGCGGCCATAGTAGGGTGGGTGCTACTGTGTAGAGGAAAAGTAGCGTATGGGTGCTACTGTGCTTCACAACAGTAGCGTACAGGTGGGAAAAGTTGAAAAAATGGGGTTAAAACCCCCCAACTTGGGTCCACCAGGGTCTAAAAGGGCTAGGAAGGGTCTGTAAAAGCCAAGGAGGGTCAAACAGAGCCTACTAACTGATTCTAATCAAGAAAATGAACAAATATCATCAAACAAGACTGAATAAATGACCTTGTATACCCCTAAGCAGTTAGGCTTTTCCCCAACGGAGTCGCCATTCTGTTGTGGGGAAAATGCACTTATAGTTCAGGGGAGAAACTACCAACTTACGGTGATAAAGATAGACTTACAAGCATTCTGCAAGTACAACAAATAAATGAAGAGATTAGGGTTTAGAGATGTAGGCACCTTATTCAGAAGGTTGATCCTAGCTTTGCCTCCCTCACTCTTCAATGCTATTCAGTATCGCAATGCCCACACCTGCAAAACAACTTGATACCTTTCTCAAATACCTTTGACTACATACATAAGATTGATATTCATAACAAAAGAAGACATCAAACTACAAGCAAACTGTAATCAAATCGAAGACACATTAATAGGTCATATTTGGAAAGAGAAGAACGTCTGATATTTATTAATGAATGAAAGTAAGTACATAAAGTTATACCTTCTTTCAAGCTTGGCACTTCACGAAACTTAGATTCAAGGCCTCCTGCTTCTATTCTCCAAGGATCCCAGCCTCAAAGCAACTTTGCTAGGGTTTATCAAAAACTAAGCACATGAGAGGGGGATGAGGGTCTCCATTCCTCCAGCATAACTTTGTTATAGGCTTGGTCCCCTCACATGGCCCTTCTACCCTCCTTATATAGTTAGTGAAGGAGAGGAAAAGAAGTTATAACCGAGTAGGAGGTTCCCCAACCAACTCAACTTCCCAAAATTTTGAGATTTTGACCAAAATAGGGGTGTACGCTACTATTTCATAGTGGAGTAGCACTCAGGAGGGTTGAGCGCTACTATTGTACACTGGAGTAGGGTACATGCACTAGTTTGTTAAGGTAGAGTAGCGCTCATGTGAAAAATGGACAAAAATAGGATTTTCTGCTCATTTTCAGAAGATGGTTTGGTCTGGAAAAATGTTCCTAAGGGTCATAAACATCAAATGGGTCAAGAATGAGGTAATTTCAACCATTTTTAGTGTCCCAAATGACTCCTCCGTCCACAAACGTCCTGTTGTGTGACTGAACTTGATCTCAATAAGTGTCGTCATGTGACCAAGGGAAGCAAGTGCCATCACGGACGGAGAGATGTCATTTCAAGCTATAACAATGAGTATGTAGGGATATGACACCACCATTTGGCCTCAGTTGTATTAAGAAGATAACGACTTCTCATCAGTCTATCGACAACTTCAGACCAACAAGTCATCGACTTTCGACTATTTCCTGAAAGACACCTTGCTATACAAGCTTGGAAAACTTTTTGTACCGACAGGTGAGCATCGACAATATCTCATTTGGAACGCACACTATAGCACGACTGCAGGACACTTTGGAGTATCGAAGACCATTTCTATTCTCCAAAAGTATTTCTTTTGGTCTTCAATTAAAAGTAACATCAAGAAGTACATTCGATCATGCGTAGTTTGTGACATTGCTAAACCACCTAATCGACGACAGGAATTGTACACACCTTTTCCAGGTCCTAGTTGACCATGGGAAAATATTTCTATGGACTACTTGACGGGATATCCTACTACCAAACATCATCATGATGTGATATTAGTAGTAGTCGACAGATTTTCCAAGATGGCCATTCTCATTCTATGCGAGAAGACTACGACAATGCAACAAACCGCTCAGCTCTTCTTTGAACATGTCTGGAAACATTACGGTTTACCGACAACCAGTATTTCTGACAGATATTCCAATTTTTTCAGCATTTTTGGAAGACTCTCTGGCAACAGCTCGACACAAGACTTTCCTTATCGACACATTTCCATCCTCAGACAGACGGACATACGAAAGTTGTGAATCTCTTGGTCGTACAAGTACTGCTTCGTATGTACAACCATAAGCATAGACAAACGTGGGATGAAAGTCTTACATATATACAACAAAGTTACAATTGTACTCAACATAGCTCTATGAGAAAGATTCCATTTAATATTTGTTATGGATTTCAACCCTCAACACCTATTGACTTGATCAGTTCTTCAACACAGTCGAACGATACCGACTATAACAAACAAGAAGTTGACAAAGCATTGAAGTTTCGAGATAAAATCTGCGACATCCAGAGACAAGCACATGAAATATTGCAACAAGCTAATGTGAAAGCTATGACAATCTGCAGGAAGATCTCATAGCTAGAACAAATCTCACTAATCTCACTCAATAATTGCAGAGAAGAAAGAAGAATTAGATGAATCAATAATCACTCATGAACATAGAAAATGGAGAATAGCATTATAATCATACATTAGCTGTGAGCTGGCACTGTGACTAACTGAATACAATACAATAACTATCAAGAGAATTTGAATTAGCCAAATTTCATTCGAATCATCCTCAGTGTGTAGCTTGGATAACACTAGAGACATCATCCAATCCGTGGTAGTAGTCACAAATAGTCAAAAGTCAGTCAAATGAGTCTAGCTGAACCATTTGAGCACAAATCAGGGGATGGAGACTCCAAGGAGGGTGCATGAGGATGTCAGAAGGTCAAGTGGCACTCCAAAATAGACAACTGGGAGCTATAGGCAGTTAAACTGAGCAATAAATGCAAGAACTGGTCAATCAATGCTCTAACAGACTGTTAAACTCCTGGTAGGTGAGATAAGGCACATATGTCATCCAGGTCAGGAAAAAAAGGCGCATCAGGTAGGTAGGAGGGATACTGAGAGCTAAAGACAAGATCTAGGGGGTTGAAAATAGGCTCCAGGTGTTGGGGAGACCACCATACTGATGACTGGATGCATGCATGCATGCAAATATAAAAAATGATGGTGATAATATTCCAACACCGCTCCATAATCTATATTATGAAGTAATAATAGAAGAACCTAAATGGTAGGGACCTGGTGACTGAGACCAAAGGTCACCCCGTACAACAACCTAAATGATAAGTGAGGAAAGAGGGAAAACCCAATGGAAAGAAATCCCTCCCTCAAAATAGACTGAAGGATGCTCATGTAGCATGGAATCACTCACCCCAGAGGGAGGAAAGTGACTCTCTTTACCGAAGAATGATCGATCGGCAAGAAATGGATCAGTAATGTGAGAATGATGAAACCTTCCATTCTAAAAATCAGATCTGGTTCTCCTTTCATCAAGTGGATCTCCTAAAAGATATCTAACAAATCTAAGAGTAGTGGCTTCCCACCTCGAAAGAGGAGGATCATCAGGTAAAATGTCATCAGGTTCTTGTGTATCTGGATCTCCAATTCGCTCATCTTCACTTTCAAGTGCTATATCTTCAGGTTCTTGTGGATCTGGATCTAGCATTTGCTCTTCATCATTTTCACTCTCATACTATGGATCTGAATTGTCATGTGATGAAGGTTCTCTCTCTTGGATCTCATCAAGCAATGGATGTGTGGTAGGCAAGCTATCTTTCTCAACATGATGAGCATCATGAAGAGGCCATTCCTCAAACTGTACACTCCTCTCAAGAAATGTAGACATAGTAGAAGGATTAAGAAGCTTGTAGGCCTTTGCACTCAATGCATAACCCACCAGTATACACTCTCTGCTTTGTGGATCTAGGGATCTCCTTTTCTCATTTGGAATCCTTTCCCATGCTCTAGATCCAAACACTCTAAGATGGGATACATCAAGTTTGTAGCCCATCCATGCTTCGAAAGGAGTCATATTTTTCAGTCCTTTATGAGGGAATTTGTTCTTAAGGTAAGCAACACAGTTGATGGCTTCTGCCCAAAGACTAGGGTGCAACCATTTCGACATGAGCATGCAAGTTGCCATCTCCTTCAATGTTCTGTTCTTCCTTTCTGCAACACCATTTTGTTATGGTGTATACCCATTGTAAGTGTGAATGGCCTTGATCTTTCTATTTGAAAACGTTTCTACAGAAGACTTGAAAAACTTAAAGTATCGAAATACTTCTGATTTTAATTTTAGAAAGTATACCCATGTAAATATTGAATAATCATCAATAAAAGTAAGAATATACATTGCCTTGCTCAAAGGTAGATATGGAAATGGCCCCGCAACATCACTATGGATCAAATCTAGGGGTTGAGAGGCTCTCCTTGCCTTTCCTTTCTCAAACCTCTTTTCAGGATGTTTACCCATCAAGCAACCCTTACAGTTTCCCTCGGAAAACTTGACTTTGGGAAGTCCTTCAACCATCTCTTGTGTATACATATCTTGCAGGTACTTGTAGTTGAGATGCCCAAATATTTCATGCCACAATCTACTCTCTTCATTTGCATGAGTGTGAAGAGCATATTGCTTGGAGAGAGGAAGAAAATGAGAGAACTCATACAATTTCGAATTGTGGTTTGCAACACCTTTTGCAATGATATTTCCTGAAACCATGTCTTGTATTTCAACCTCATTTGGAGAGATCACCCTCTTGGGATATCCAGTATGAGTCATCTGATATACTGAAAGTAGATTAGCAGTGAGAGTGGGGACATAGAGCACATTTGATAAGTACCCATGATCAAGTTTGATTCTTCCAATCCCCTCAGAGGAGACCTCAGAATCATTCCCCAACATGATGGATGGCCCAACAATGGATTCAAAACTAGTGAAGAGATCTTTGGAGGAAGACATGTGTCTTGATGCTCTTGAATCTATGATGAAGGAGGATTGTGTTGATGCACTTTCCATGAGGGAATGTCATCTCTCTTTGTCCTATGATCTTGATGGTTCACCTTCTTTCTTTCTGGCACATGTAGGTACTGGAAGATTATTTTTTTCAAGAATTGAAGCCATGAGATCTATGGTCTTCTTCATACATGAACTCTCAGGATGGAATCCTCTATTTCAGTATGTGCATTTGGATTTACCCTTTTGATTTTTCTTGTATTTCTTAGGATTCGAAACTCCGTCTGACTAATTTGGAACCTCCTTCTGCTTTTGGTCATTCGACCTCTTTTCAGAAACTTTTTGTTTCCCTTTACCATTCTCTCTTCTCATCTCAGTGGCTGCAAGAGCTGAATCCAATTTGGTTTTTATCACTCCCATGTGCACTAGCTTCTCCTCCTCAAGTGTGAGAGATTGGATGAAGTTTTCAAGCGAAGGAAACTTCCATTTTGGAATGGACAACTTTGTTGAATGGAAGGTCGAAACAAACACTGAATAATCAAAGCCTAGCTTCGACAGTATGGCAAAGATGAATTGTTTTTCTTCCTTCTCAATCCCATATCTTTTCAATAGTGAAATCAAGTTCTTGAACTTATTAAGAAACTCAGTTATGGTTTCAAAATTGCTTGGGCTCAAGGAGGTGAGCTCATTTTCTAACTAATGACCCTTCAAGTCATCCTTTTGACCAAGAAGAGATTCGATCTTGTCCCAAACCTCCTTTGGAGTCTTCAGATAAATAACATGAAAGTGTAGGTCTTAAAAAATGTTAAGTAGCAGCAGTCCTACTGCTTCATCAATATTGTCTAAGTACTTTGATTTCTCTACTTCACCAGTGGGCTCAACTGTAGATCCATTCACCAGTCTAGAAAGGCTCGTAGACTTCAATAAGATGTCCATATTTTCCTTCCATTCGAAGTAGTTGAATGAATTCAACTTGAGATCCATGATACTGAAGAATTCGAATTTGAAGAGGGGATAGTCCTGCAAAACAAATGAGAATTATGAAATGGAGATTAGCTGCAATTCGAATTGAACACTGCTGTAGGACACTGAGAACATGTGATTGGGTCCTTCACACCTGGCTATACGTCACTGGATTTCTCCAGTGAATTCAAGGAAATAGCATCAGGATTTGTTTTGGAAACACAGAGGCTTCTGGTGCTCAATGAAAGACAATTGCTCAAAGAATTGCTGCAACTGTTGCAACTGCTACTTCCGCAATTCCAATAGCTGTTGCCAGCTCTGATACCATATGAAAATCTGTAGGAAGATCTCACAGCTAGAACAAATCTGACTAATCTCACTCAATAATTGTAGAGAAGAAAGAAGAATAGATGAATCAATAATCGCTCATGAACACAGAAAATGGAGAATAGCAGTATAATCATAGATCAGCTGTGAGCTGGCACTGTGAATAACTCAATACAATACAATAACTGTTAAGAGAATTCGAATTATCCAAAGGTCATTCGAATCATCCTTAGTGTGTAGCTTGGATAACATTGGAGACATCATCCAATCAGTGGTAGTAGTCACAAATAGTCAAAATTCAGTCAAATGAGTCTAACTGAGTCTAACTGAACCATGTGAGCACAAATAAGGGGATGGAGACTCCAAGGAGGTTGCATGAGGCTGTCAGAAGGTCAAGTGGCACTCCAAAATAGACAACTAGGAGCTACATGCAGTTAAACTGAGCAATAAATGCAAGAACTGGTCAATCAATGCTCTAATGGACTGTTAAACTCCTGGTAGGTGAGATCAGGCACATATGTCATCTAGGTGAGGAAAACAAGCCACATAAGGTAGGTAGGAGGGGTATTGAGGGCTAAAGATAGGCTATAGGGGGCTGAAAATAGGCTCCAAGTGCTAGGGATACCACCATACTGATGATTGGATGCATGCAGAATGCATGCATGCATGCAAATATAAAAAATGATGGTGATAATATTCCAAGACCCCTCCGCAAGCTATACTATGAGGTAGTAACAGAAGAACCTAAATGGTACGGCCCTGGTGACTGAGACCAAAGGTCACCTCGTACAACAATCTAAATAATAAGTGAGGAAAGAGGGAAAACCCAGTGGGAAGAAATCTGCCCCTCAAAATAGACTGAAGGATGCTAATGTAGCATGGCATCACTCACCCCAGAAGGAGGAAAGTGACTCCCTTTACCGAAGAATGATCGATCGGAACGAAATGGATCAATAATGTGAGAAGGATGAAACCTTCCATTCTAAAAATCAGATCTGGTTCTCCTTTGATCAAGTGGATCTCCCACAATATTTTCGACAGATCTAAGAGTAGTGGCTTCCCATCTTGGAAGAGGAGGATCATTAGGTGAAATATCATCATGTTTTTGTGGATATGGATCTCCCATTCGCTCATCTTCACTGTCAGGTGCTAGATCTTCAGGTTCTTGTGGATCTAGATCTAGCATTCGCTCTTCATAATCTTCACTCTCATACTCTGAATCTGAACTATTTTGTGATGAAGGTTCTCTCTCTTGGAGCTCATAAAGCAATAGAGGTGTGGTAGGAAAGCTATCTTGTTCAACAGAATGAGCACCATGAAGAGGCCATTCCTCAAACTTTACACTCCTCTCAAGAAATGTAGACATAGTATAAGGATCAAGAAGCTTGTAGGCCTTTGCACTTAATGCATAGCCCACCAGTATACACTCTTTGTTTTGTGGATCTAGGGCTCTCCTTTTCTCATTTGGAATCCTTTCCCATGCTCTAGATCCAAACACTCTAACATGGGATACATCAAGTTTGTAGCCCATCCATGCTTCGAAAGGAGTCATATTTTTCAGTCCTTTATGAGGGACTCTATTTTGAAGGTAAGAAGCACAGTTGATGGCTTCTGCCCAAATACTAGGGTGCAACCCTTTCGACTTGAGCATGCAAGTTGCCATCTCCTTCAATTTTCAGTTCTTCCTTTCTGCAACACCATTCTGTTGTGGTGTATAGGGAACAGTATGTTGCATCTCAATGCCTTCATCATCACAAAAAGATTGAAAATCACCTTTGAAATACTCACCCCCATTGTAAGTGCGAATGGCCTTGATCTTTCTATCTAAAAACGTTTCTATAGAAGACTTGAAAAACTTAAAGTATCCAAATACTTCTGATTTTAATTTGAGAAAGTATACCCATGTAAGTATTGAATAATCATCAATAAAAGTAAGAATATACCTTGCCTTGTTCAAAGATAGATATGGAAATGGTCATGCAACATCACTATGGATCAGATCTAGGGGTTGAGAGGCTCTCCTTGCCTTTCCTTTCTCAAACCTCTTTTCAGGATGTTTTCCCATCAAGCAACCCTTACATTTTCCCTTGGAAAACTTGACTTTGGGAAGTCCTTCAACCATCTCTTGTGTTTGCATATCTTACAGGTACTTGCAGTTGAGATGCCCAAATATTTCATGTCACAATCTACTCTCTTCATTTGCATGAGTGTGAAGAGTAGATTTCTTGGAGAGAGGAAGAAAATGAGAGAACTCATACAATTTCGAATTGTGTTTTGCAACACCTTTTGTAATGATATTTCGTAAAACCATGTCTTGTATTTTGACCTCATTTGGAGAGAAGATCACCCTCTTGCGCTCTCCAGTATGAGTCATACGATATACTGAAAGTAGATTAGCAGTGAGAGTGGGGACATAGAGCACATTTGAGAAGTACCCATGATCAACTTTGATTCTTCCAATCCCCTCAGAGGATACCTCAGAATCATTCCCCAACATGATGGATGGTCTGACAGTGGATTCAAAACCAATGAAGATATATTTGGAGGAAGACACGTGTCTTGATGCTCCTGAATCTATGGTGAAGGAGGATTGTGTTGATGCACTTTCCATGAGGGCATGTCATCTCTCTTTATCCTTTTATCTTGATGGTTCACTTTCTTTCTTTTTGGCACATGCAGGTACTGGAAGATTATTTTTTTCAATAAGTGAAGCCATGAGATCAATGGTCTTCTTCATACATGAACTCTCAGGATGGAATCCTCTATTGCAGTATGTGAATTTGGATTTCCCCTTCTGAGTATGCTTGTCTTTCTTAGGATTCGAAACTCCATCTGACTAATTTGGAGCCTCCTTCTGCTTTTGGTCATTTGACCTCTTTTCAAAAACTTTTTGTTTCCCTTTACCATTTGCTCTTCTCATCTTAGTGGCTGCAAGAGTTGAATCCAATTTGGTTTTTATCACTCCCATGTGCACTATCTTCTCCTCCTCAAGTGTGAGAGATTGGATGAAGTCTTCAAGCGAAGGGAACTTCCATTTTTGAATGGAAAAATTTACTAACTGGAGGGTCAAAACAAACAATGAATAATCAGGGCCTAGCCTAGATAGTATGGCAAGGATGAGTTGTTTTTCTTCCTTCTCAATCCCATATCTTTTCAATAGTGAAATCAAGTTCTTGAACTTATTGAGAAACTCAGTGATAGTTTCGAAACTGCTTGGGCTCAAGGAGATGAGCTCCTTTTCTAACTTATGACCCTCAAGTCATCCTTCTGACCAAGAAGAGATTTGATATTGTCCCAAAACTCCTTTGGAGTCTTCAGATCAATAAAATGAAAGTGTCAGTCCTCAGAAATGCTAAGTAGCAACAGTCCTACTGCTCCATCAAGCTTGTCTAGGTACTTTGATTTCTCTACTGCACCAGTGGGCTCAAATATAGAGCCATTCACAACTCTAGAAAGGCTCTTAGAATTCAAGAATATGTCCATCTTTTCCTTCCATTCGAAGTAGTTGAATGAATTCAACTTGAGATCCATGATACTGAAGAATTCGAAGTTGAAGAGGGGATAGTCCTGCAAAACAAATGAGAATTATGAAATGTAGATTTGCTGCAATTCAAATTGAACACTTCCTTAGGACACTAAGCACATGTGACTGGGTCCTTCACACCTAGCTAGACCTCACTGGATTGCTCCAATGAATTCAAGGAAATAGCACCAGGATTTGATGTGGAAACCCAGAGGCTTATGGTGCTCAATGAAAGACAACTGCTCAAATAATTGCTGCAACTGCTGCATTTCGAATAGCTGCTGTTAGCTCTGATACCATGTGACAATCTGCATGAAGATATCACAGCTAGAACAAATCTCACTAATCTCACTCAAGAATTGCAGAGAAGAAAGAAGAATAGATGAATCAATAATCACTCATGAACACAGAAAATGGAGAACAACAGTATAATCATACATCAGCTGTGAGCTGGCACTATGAATAATTGAATAAAATACAATAACTATCAAGAGAATTCAAATTATCCAAAGGTCATTCGAATCATCCTTAGTGTGTAGCTTGGATAACATTGGAGACATCATCCAATCAGTGGCAGTAGTCACAAATAGTCAAAATTCAGTCAAATGAGTCTAACTGAGTCTAACTGAACCATGTGAGCACAAATAAGGGGATGGAGACTCCAAGGAGGGTGCATGAGGCTGTTAGAAGGTCAAGTGGCACTCCAAAATAGACAACTGGGAGCTACATGCAGTTAAACTGAGCAATAAATGCAAGAATTGGTCAGTCAATGCTCTAACTGACTGTTAAACTCATGGTAGGTGAGATAAGGCGTATATGTCATCCAGGTGAGGAAAACAAGGCGCATCAGGTAGGTAGGAGGGCTACTGAGGGCTGAAGACAGATTCTAGGGGGCTGAAATAGGCTGCAGGTGCTGGGGAGACCACCATACTGATGTCTGGATGCATTCATGATGGCTGGATGCATGCATGCATGCAAATATAAAAAATATGGTGATAATATTCCAACAAAAGTTAATGCTCGACACGATAAGCTTTGTATCCTTCATTCATTTCAAATTGGGGATAAGGTTGGATTACATCTCAAGAAGGAATGCGTCACCGGTCCATACAAGAAGCTGAACCCTTTTCCATATGGTCCATACAGTATTCTTGAATAGATTGGAGAAAACACTTTCCAACTCGACATACCTTCATGCCTAGGTCTGCATCCAGTATTTAACGTGGATCTACTTCGACCATACCATGCAGCACTATTGGAACATAACGAATTGCATACAACAGAACCCAAAGACATCCATCTAGATGTTCAGGAGCCTCTTCCTTGCGACACCATTGTGGGATGATGAGTATGCCATACAAGGACAAACACAATTCCCTTGTTTCAGGTGACCAAATCCGGACAACTCCCCTCACAAGGAAAATGGTACTCTGCTACTGAATTGACCAACAAGTTTCCTCATCTATACGAGCAAACAATGGGGACCATTGTTTCGTAAGGAAGGAGGTATGATCCACCCATTAGTTGGCATTATTTTTGGATGCTAACATCGACTCCAACCAACCATCGATTTCGACATGCATCGTCGACACTTGCGACTGACGAACTACGACATATTGTCTCTCTGTCTTCCAGTCGACCGTAATAGTTGAACTTCTGAAACCATTCTAACTTGTCTTGTAACTAAACGTAATGAGAAGACACCCAAGTGTCTCAGTACTCTATATAAGCATGTAAAATATTGTAATATACATCATTGATCATCATCCAGTAATCGAGAATATCAGTTCCCATTCTTGCATATTGTCTATGTGTTTGTATTTCCTCCTTTGCTTATTATTATTATGCTTATGCCATAACAATACCGATTCATTCAATCGAATTATTGTCCCCAATGTGCACCTGGGCACGTACGGATCAATTCTTACCATTGATTCAATGCATCTATCTAGCTGAAAATGTCATTTTGAGGAAATATTAACTCATAGTATTTACATATTTTCTTCCTTATCTTTTTCCTATATAATCCAATTTGATTTCAAGAGATGTTGCATGTGATAATTAAAAACTTAACACTACTCTTTATACAAGAATAAAAAAATTTCGAGTCATGACCATTCTTCTCTATACTATAATGTATAGAAGACAACTTGAAGTTGATTGTGGCCTCAAAATACTTTCCAAACTCCTCAATTGTTCATGAATATTTACTGTTATTATTAGAAGTGTGATCAATGCCAAGAAGAAGCACTGAGGTGGTGAATATATGTATGTTGGTCAAAATTTCTAATTGGATCCAACCTAGATGGGAAGTTGTGTAGCAATTGGACATATGTTCAATCAATATTGCCTTATTTTCTACAAGATATTGGAATCCTCCATGAGGCTCTTGTCTATGATGAAAACCCACTTTCCTTACACTCATGATATTTACAACTTTTGCAAACACACTAGAATTAATAATATTGTCAGTGTTTGCTCATACCATTTTGTAGTTATAAAATGATATGAAATAACAAGTGCCTCTTTTCATTTTGCATTCATGAACATGAAATTAGCATAATTTGGAATGTTTACTATATTTTTTAGAGGTAGAAAATAAAAATCTAAGAGATTAAATTTTTGTATCATTTAGTGTGCATATGTTTTATCAATATGTAACATGATAAATAACATGGATATGCAACCGAGGAGAAGTATTTGGTGGTGAACATGATCTTCCATTGTGGAGCAACAACAAAGGAAATGGTGGCATTAATATTTGGGTATAGAGGGAACTTTTCAATCTTGCACATGATGTCCATGGTGATGTTCACAATGCCCAAGGAATGAAAAAGGAGTGGAATCGCAATCCTTTCAGGAAGTGGTGGACAAAATATGTGGAAAAGGTTGTTACAATGACGATCACAACACCCACCACTATGAAAACCTTGGGCATGAGGTTCTTGATGAGGCAGAGAATCCATTAGATCAAGTCTAAGTAAGTGAAATTACTATAAGGTAATAATTATAGATCCACTTCATATTTAAATTTAAATTCATTTGATGGTTTCTTCGAGCAATAATGAAGAAGCAAGAAGTCAATAGGTGGGGATGATAAAAGTCAATAAGTAGGTGGATCCGAACATGCAACAAGACGTTTTTCGAAACCCAATGATAGGTTTTAATGGTTTGGAGGATTTTTCTCCCTTCAAAGACACCTTCGATGTAATTATTCATATAAAATAATGCTCCATATGCAATGTTTTCATACTCAATGGAATTTGCACCATGCTCCCATTTTAGGGACATCTAATCACTACTATTCTCACATGTGTGCCTTCCAATAGCCAATATGAATATCACTCAAAACCAACATTACCAATGTTGGCTTAAGCATTTGTAAAAATCTATAAAATACTATCATTGTTGGCTTTAATAGTTATAAAAGTTGAAAGTGAGCATAAAAGAGAAACAACTCTATGTGAGTATTGTCACAACAATCATTTATCAATGCTTTAAAAAAAATTTCGATATAAATATGATTAAGTCCTTTCAATTTTTTTGTCACTGCTAAAATGACCTTTCTCTGCCATTTAAAAAACTCCCAATGTTGCATGCATAATAACAATTCAACCAATACATCCATGAATAGAAAATATATAAATCAATTCAAAAGACTATTCATCATATTCATCTGTTAATATCATTCATAGTATGGGGATAGAGTAAAAGGCAATAGCGACAAAACTTAGTCGACACCCTTGTAAGTTTTTTTTAAGGGGAAACTTTCACTTTCATTTTTTTAAAGCACACTATAAAAAGAATGAAGTGACAATACAGTACATGTATAGGATTAGAGTAGCTTGCAATCTTATATAAGATTATATTGTATTATAGTGGTTCATTTATTATTATTTAAATTTTAAGGGATGATTTTTACATTTGTGGATGTAATCTTCATTAAACTCATTGGTGTAAATTATTGTAACATTCCATCCATCCATATGACCAAGAAGAGGGGACATTAACTAATTACAACTTCCAAATTTTACGAAATGGTCATAATGCGAATTCATAACAACTAAAATGCAAGTTCAGATACATAAATAAAAACATACATCATAAATTAACTCTATCCGCACACACCTAGCATGCATATACACGCATAATCATCACATGCGTAAAATAAAATCATTTCAAATTCATATACAAGAGAATACTTATCTTTAAACAAATAATATCCATGCAACTGGTTTTGTAAGAGCGATTTTCCACCAAAGTCAAGCCAACCCACTTGTTTATATCAACGCTTTCATGTGGAAAATCCGGCAGACCAAATAATTATTATGTAGGGTCTTGTGTAAAATATTTCAAACCAAATAATAAAAACATGTCATTTATATACCAAAATATATAAAGAAAAAATATTATGCGAATGATATGGCTTTATTGTTACCAATTAAGTGTGTTGTCGAACACAAAACAACTAGAATTCCATATAACAGTCGTATTGCTTCCCAATTCTTATTGAAGAAATGATTTGTAGCAACTCTTGCCTTGGTTACCAATAAAACACACAAATAGTAGAAATAAAGAGATTAAAGGATACGTACTTGAAGATTTTCCTAGACTTATTGATTTCACTGTTAAGTTGAATCTAAATGATAAACACATAGGAACATAAGCAAGATACAACACTTCATGTGGAATAGAATGAGTAGAGCACTTGAAACATCCAATCTACATGGTATTTGTTAATGATAATGCTACCGAACCATTAACAACGAGATTCTACCTCAAATTAGAATTGCAGTATCATGATTTCCACTTGTGGTTCTACATTTTCTAGCTTCAAATTTATATAGTTTGTCTCAAAATTGTGTTATGGCTCCTGTAACTCTAGAAATTTAGATATCTGTCAAGATTTTGGTATTGTTCAATGCTTGGTATTACAAATGCAATAGCATTAACATTAAAAAATAAAACACTATATGATCTCCAATATCTGTGATATAATTTGCAGATCCTAAGCCCTAACAGATTCAGAGTTATTCGCATTTGAAGTTAGGGTTTCTGACTAGTCCAAAAACTAGTCTAAAAAAGGTTTGTTGGGTAAAACTGTTATATTCAGGGCATGCGAGATCCAAATTGAGTGAGACCTATTGCATAAGAAATAAAACAGACCAAGGTATTAGTGGTGCATTTTCATACTCGTATCTGAAATATTGGACATGTGGAAGTCCGTACAAGTTCTCTCTTCTGAAAATACCGAAAATAACAAGTGTTGGGATATTTGCCATATCTTTCTACTGGAATATCAGAATCAGGTCAAACCTATGGCATTTCAGAGAGGATATATCAAGATACTTCAGGAAGTATTTTCAAACTCAGAGGGTCCAAAATTGCAGATATATCTATGTTTGAAGTACAACTAGAAACACAGTATTCAAATCAAGGTTTATAAAGATACACGATTTTAAGTTGGAATAATTTTTAGTATAATGATCTATTGGAGGTGAAACCTAGGGTGTGATATATATTTATATTGTTCAAAATTCCCCCCAAGGTCAGTGTAAAAAACAATACTCCACTCAAACCCCCCGAGGACTCATCTCATATGTATAATGAAATGGAAGACCTATCTTTTCAAATGTCCAAGCTGGAGGAAAATATGAAAGGGTATGTGAAAACGGTCGATTTACTTAATCTAGAGGAGAATTTGATGGGACATATGGATGAAAATATGAAAAATATTTATAATCTCATCCAAAATTCAAAGGATACCCTCCCTACAGGTTATTATGTGTTGCAGAGTATGAAGGAGGACAGGGATAATAAGCCTTCCCATAATGGAAGTTATTAAGGATGGTCACCAAGAGGTACCCAACTTCCCAAGATTGACATGAGAAAGTTTGATGGAAATGATCCAGTAACATGGATATTCCATATGGATCAATTCTTTGATCTACACTAGGTGCCAACCTTGCAGAAGGTAACTATCGCACATCATTATATTTAGAGCCTGATCATTTTGTATGGTACCAATGGATTTGTGACCGAAAAAAATGACTCTTTTATATCTTGGTCTATATTCATAGAAGAATTGATTGCACATTATGGGGATATTAATAGAAACACATTCTTTATCTAATTAATACATCTTAAGCAAAAAGGTCCAGTTACAGAGCACATCAAGCAGTTTCAGAAGCTAAGTCTACGAGTGAAGAACATTTCAGAAGATAATTTGTTGGATCTCTTTATTGGAACCTTGAGGGATAGCATTCAACATGAGGTGTGTCTCTTTGAACCACCATCCTTAGAGAAGGATTTCATGGTGGAAAGGAAGGTTTAAAGTAAAAATATGACGATGGCTACTATAAATACCACCTCCAACACATTCAGAGAGAATAATGTTCGTTCCTCTAACCCACCTCAAAGTTTGACACCTCAACAACTAGATCAAAGAAGGGAAAAATTCCTATGCTTTAATTGTGATAGCAAGTATAGTAAGGGACATAAGTGTGGTGAGAATAAATTATTTTACATATATTGTGAAGAGGAAGAACCAAAAGAACAAGAATGATCTCCAGAGGAAAAATTGAATATACTACTTCATAAGAGATTACTCCCACCATATCCTGTCATGCATTGGCTGTAACTAGCACTTCTCAAACTCTCAAAATTGAAGGATTTATCAAAAAGAAAATGGTAACAGTGTTGATTGATTCTGGTAGTACTCATAATTTCATTCACTCTAAATTAGCAAAATTCCTCAATTTCTTTGTATATCGAGCACCAAAGTTTCAAGTAATGATTGCAAATGGAGGAACTATCAATTTATTAGGAAATGCCATAATTTAAATCTTACTATGGGAGAATATGTATTGAATATTACAATGATTGTTATTACAATGGTTGGTGTTGATGTTGTCTTAGGAGTTCAATGGTTAAAATCCTTGGGAACTGTGTCTTTTAATTTTTAGAATATTTTCATGAAATTTTTATGGGAAGGAAAGGAATATGAGTTAAAAGGTATCATAGGGAAACCAAGCAAGGTGATAATCTCTAATGGTATGACAAAATTGATGAAAAAGGGACATCAAGGTGTAATTGCACAATTATGCTCATTAGATGTCCAAACATCTAAGCCTCCTATTTCCCTAGATCTCCAAAGGGTCATTAATAAGGTATTCCACCTGCTCAATATTTTGATCATGCTATTCACTTAATTCCAGGAAGTGTTCCTCCTAACATTAGACCTTACATATACCCATGTGGCCAGAAGAGTGAAATTGAGCATATGGTGGAAGAAATGTTAGATGATGGCATAATTAGGACTAGCCAAAGTTCTTACTATGCACCAGTGGTAATGGTACACAAGCTAGATGGATCATGACTTATGTGTATAGATTATAGAGAGCTCAACAAGATCACCATTAAAGATAAGTTTCCAATTCCTGTCATCGATGAATTGTTAGATGAATTACATGGAGCAATTTTCTTCACAAAGATGGATCTTCATTCTGGGTATCATCAAATTAGAATGAAGGATGAAGACATCCAAAAAACAACATTTAGAACTCATGAAGGGCCTTATGAATTTTTGGTCATGCCATTTGGTCTCATGAATGCACCTTCCACATTTCAAGGTTTGATAAATTCCGTTTTCAATCCTTTTCTTAGAAAATTTGTGCTAGTATTCTTTGATGATATACTAATTTATAGAAAGTCTTGGGAAGAACATCTTCAACATGTTGACAGGTTACTACAACTACTAAAGGACCAACAACTATATGCAAAACCCTCAAAATGTGTCTTTGGGGTGAAGGAGGTAGAGTATTTGGGCCATATCATATCTCATGAAGGTGTCAAGGTAGACCCTAACAAAATTAAATTCATGATATACTGTCCGAGTCCCAAACTGTGAAGAATATTTGAGGATTCTTAGGTCTGACAGGGTATTACTGCAAGTTTGTTTAGAACTATGAACGAATAACAATGCCACTAACAACATTATTGAAGAAAGATGCATTTTCTTGGACTCCAGAGACAACTCAAGTTTTTGAACAACTTAAACAGGCAATGTGTAAAGTTCTTATTTTGGCCACACCGAACTTCACAAAAACCTTTATTGTGGAATGTGATGCTTCACGAAATGGCATTGGTGTTGTTCTAATACAAGAAGGACACCCAATTTCTTTCACTATTCATCCAATCAAGGGAAATAATTTACAGAAGCCCATTTATGAGAAGGAGATGTTGGAAATACTACACACTCTTAATAAATGGCATCCTTACCTAATATGAAGGCACTTCAAGGTCAAAACATATCATGATAGTCTTAAATACTTCTTGGAACAAAGACTATCTTTGGAAGAGCAACAAAAATGAGTAACCAAGATGTTAGGATTTGACTTTTAAATCATCTATCGAAAAGGGAAACATAATGTGGTGGCAGATGGGCTCTCCAGAAAAGATGAAGATGTTGAGGCATTAATTTGTGCCATTTCCATTATACAACCATATTGGGTAGTAGTAGCAAGGAAGAATGGAAAAATGACCTATCTTTGTGGACACTCATTCAAAAGCTACAAAATGAACCCAGTGTATCAGATACTTTTGTGAGAAAAAATGATTCACTATGGTATAAGGATCGCTTATATTTATGCAAAACATCCCAACTCAAGTAGAATGTCCTCTTAGAATTACAAACCTCTCCTATAGGTGGGCACTCTGGATTCCTAAAAACTTACCACAGGGTCAAGAAGGAATTTTTCTAGGAAGGTCTTAAATATGATGTTCAAAGGTTTGTGGCTGAATGTTTGGTTTTCCAACAAAATAAGGGTGAAATGATTAAAACCTTGGGACTTATACAACCATTAGACATACCTTGCTAGTGATGGGAGGAAGTCTCCGTGGATTTGATCACAGGTATACCCAATTCAAAAGGAAAGAATTCTATTATGGTGGTTGTTGATAGACTCATGAAGTAGGCACATTTTTGTGCACTCTCTCACCCTTTTAATGCAAGTACAGTAGTTGCATACTTTATGGATATTGTTTAGAAGTTACATGGAAATTTGAAGATTATTGTAAGTGATAGAGATCCAATTTTCACTAGAAAATTATTGACTAAATTATTTTTTTGTTTGGGTACCGAATTGGCTCACGGTTCATCTTATCACCCTCAATTTGATGGGAAAACTGAGATAGTGAACAAGTGTTTAGAAGGATATATTCATTTATTTGCATCTGGTAAGCAAACACAGTGGGTGAAATGGTTTCCTTTGGCAGAATGGTGGTACAATACTTCCTTCCATACATCATAAAAAATGTCTCCATTTATGGAACTTTATGGGTACCAGCCTTCGTCTATCACATCTCCATTCAAAGGAAAATCTAAATTTTAAGTCGTGCAAGATCACATTGAGCACCAACAAGAAGTTCTCCAGATACTTAAGGACAACTTGACTATGTCAAGAAACAAGATGAAATGAAAAGCTAATCAACATCACAGTGAAAGGAGTTTCGAAGAAGTGGATTGGGTATTTCTGAGGCTACAACCTTACAAGCAGATGTATCTCAAGCAACTAAATAAGGACAATAAATTATCACCCAAGTATTACGGTCCTTATAAGGTATTGCATAAGATTGGTAGTATGGCTTATAAATTGGAGCTCCCTTCATCTTCAAGAGTACATCCAATTTTCCATGTTTCTTGCTTAAAGAAGGTAATAGGAGACACGATCCCAATTCAAACAATATTATCGGAGTTGGATGAAGAAGGAAAAGTAACATTGGAACCTGAACAAATTACTGAAACAAGGACCAAATGGCTATGAAATCGATCTATTACTGAGTACCTCTTAAAGTGGAAGAAATTACTAGTTGAATATTCAACATGGGAAGATGAGTCCTTCATACAGAGGCATCTGCAACTAATCAAGCATTGAGAACAACACTTTTCTGAATGGGAGGGGCATGTTAAGCCCTAAATATGGGCACATTTCCCCCTATATTGTGGTGCATTACATTAGTTTTGATTTCATATTTGGTCCATTAGTTGTAATTTTCATTAGTATGGTTATATTAGTTACATCAGCTTAGGTTAGTTAGTTGGAATTGTACTCCTTAGTCTCCTATATATAGGAAGAGAAGACCCTTTCATTTGGAGTATCTTATCTTGTCTTGTCTTGTGTACTTAATGATAATAGCTTTTAAGGTAGTGTTAGATCTACTTTAAAACATCTATATTATTATGAAATGGTGAGTTCCAATGTCAGATATGAATAAATTAACTAAAATTCCTTAACATCTTATCTATTTTAGAATTCAAACTAAACTTGATAAGAAAAACTCAAACTCTTAAATGGAAGGAAAATTGAATCATTTCATTAATAGCAATGAAGGAGATACATACTTACAATGCTTGAGATGCATCCCTCCTCCTTTACCATGAGCTTTCCTTTCTCCACCCTTGACTTTGATGAAGAAACCAAGCTTTCCAATCCTCGAAATCTCTCTAGCATGCCTTTGCTCTTCCTTTTTCCTCTTCTTACCATGCCCCAAATGCCTTTGTTTTATAGCATTGGGAAATGGGCTCTCAAGTTTCTCTTTTCAATGTGGGATAATCCCTTTTCATGATTTTTTATTATTTTCTCTCAAAAACCTACTTTCCATAGTATTTTTAGGATTTTGTCACAACTTTAGCATATTTAAGTACAATTAATGCACTTTTGTGCATTTCTTCTCACTATTTGACTGGTGAAGTTTAGATTTGAGACTTTAATGAGTAGTACAATAATCGAACCTTGTCTTCTTAGGCTACCTCTTTCTTCACTCAATCTTTCTGGTTGTGGATGTAGTGATTAGATAAGAGAGGACTTGTTCTCTTGTGTACTTGTATTTTGTCTTTATGTTGCGGGCGCATAGTAAAATGTGCTTCTTCCCCTCACTTCGTTAAGGGTGTTAATTTGATTGTTAATAGATTCCCCCTAATGTGTGAGGTTTGAATTAGAGCTAAGGGTCGAAATACATTATCGAAACTGATACTATTCATACTGATACTCTTTATTGATCAAATCAAGGATGAGGAAAGGATAAGCTCATGGGCGCATGATTCAGGGAAACACCTGTAAGTCAAACATAGCAATTTCTCAAATATATAACATCTTCCTGAGGAGGGAATACCCATGCTTAGCAGTTGTTGGGCCTTGGAAATGCCCCTTTTTTACCACACTTATTATATCATTTTTCCCTGTTATAATCTACTTCCATAAACCATATACATGCCTTTCTTCCAGATCATTCAACAATCCAGACAAGGTATGATTCATTATTGCTTCATTTATTTAATGCCTAAGATTGTTATGGTTATCAATTCTAGCCTTTGATTTATGCTAACTTGTGTTGATTTCATTAAGTCAAGATCAAAGCACAGGTATATCATCCACAATGCCTTGGGAAGGAATCACATGTGGTGCTAGATGTTACTCTTCAAATTTGATTCCTCATATTCAAAGGGACAGCGCATCTTTCCATGTGAAGCTGTAACAGAACTTCGTTGAAATAGAGCATTGCTGCAACAGACATGACGCCTCCCAATTGGTTAATCTGTTGATCCATTGACTGTCGGAGTAACAACCTCCTTCATGTCCAATGACCTCATTCAATATGGCTGTAACAGTTCAGTTGTAACTCTGTAGCATGAAGATCATAGATCTTCATTGCTGCACGAATTTAGTGGATCTCGAATTGTATCTTTCATGTATAAATATGGGAAGGCTTTCCAAGTTTGGGGGTTGGTTAATTATCATTTTGTATGGACTGTAATAGAGAGCTGAGACTGTGGATTACCATCTTTAATGAAGAGCATAGTTATTCATATTTCTGTGTCTTAATTTGTGGTAGTTCACGGCGTCTCTGTTAGAAGGCCAAGGCCCACCTTCTCACAGAGATTGTGGAGTTAAGTAGGTAGTTTAATTTATTTTCATGTTGTGTGATGTGGAATCGCATTAGGCGTATTAGTGTTATCTGCAACAGATAATCTATAATTGCATTCTTTCCTGGTAGTTTATCATTGCATCATGAATAGATGCAACTGTGTGGTGTGGCAATCGACTGTGTAGGTTAGTTTACTTGATGCATGGTGTGTTAGAATCAACTATTACATCCAAGATCAGCTCCAATTCCTTTCAGTCATTTATGCTTTCTAGGATTTCCAATATTTATCAATTTAGAGTTCAAGCTTATTTCGAATTCTGGTTGTTGTTGTATCTTTATTGAATTCAATAGATTAGGTAGGTTGTGATTGAGTTACAGTAGATGCTAGATGAATCATTTTGGTAAAAATTAAATACTGTAGTTTGATAATTATAGGATTTAACTTCTTTCAAAAGTAATCTAGTTATTTATATTCTTAGATTAGTAATTGCTGAGTTGATTTCTATAGGAAGATAATTGTATTTTGAATTCCTAGATGTATGAGTTAGATTAGTTTTATTTATGGAATGAGTTTGGCTGAGCAGATAGGTAGGATAAGTTATCTCGATTTTACTCAATTAGCTACTTGAATTGTTTATGCATAGATTGTGCGTATTTCCATTGAAATAAAAGACTTCCCTGGGTTGAAAATTTATATTGAGCATCCTATGTGTTGGTTGTAATTAATTAGCATATAGGGTGACCAACAACAGTAAACAAGCATGGCCACGAACAATACACAGTGGATCCATGTCAAAAGTAAATTTTTCAGAAGTGTAAACATGCACTTTGATGAGTGCGAGAAAAAGGTCTTCATCTAACTTTTGACATGGTAGTTTAATCTTGCGCAACTCGGGCAGTGAATCGATGAGTGATACAACTACTTTTCCCAAGGCCTTAAAAAAAAAAACCGACGATAGTACGATTTTATATCATGCGAATAAATGAACTAATGTCAAGCATAATAAAACACCATATGATTATCGGTCATTGATGTATACCATTAACAAATGAGAAGAGACCCACCGACAATGATGATTGACTCTAAGGTACTGAGTACAAACTATCAAGTGTGAATAAATGTTCTGAATTCGAACACTTGTAGAATCAAATAAGCAGGGGTCATTGATGTATACCCACTGTGATTTGCGAGGAAACCTTCCACTGATGACTGTAATATCCAAGGTACTCCTAGGTTTCTAGATCCATTTCCTAGATGATGATTTGGTGTCGATAGGAACAGATCCATCAAAAAGAGGGAAATAATGCATCCCACATCAACCGATACGAAACAAAGATCAATAGTCTGATATAATTTGGTAAAACTACGAGAACCAATACTGTATACTGACACAAGGAAAGCCAACTTGATTGGTCAAGAATATTTGAGGAATGGCCGACATAGTTTGAACTTCCCTTGAACACATAACATGACACAGAATGGACACTTGGCAACATAGGACTTTGAGTAACTGACCTTAATGAAATACACCAATGCCAGACGCATTAACGAAAGCTCCATTGGTGACGGGAAGGATAACCGATCGGTGGAGATCTGTTCAAAATACTAGTACAGTTTCCTAAGGAAAATGTAGATGGTGTACAGACGACGGACACCAAATTATGTGTCATGTTCAAGGGAGACAAGGACTGACTGTTGCCATTTTCTTCAATGATATAATATGAAATGATTCAATTCTCCCTCTTTTTGGATTTTTGTGTTTTCCAATTTTTTTAACCTTTTTCATTTATTAGCTTGAAAAAAGAATAAAGCATGCTATGATACATTAGAGGAAACAAGTGTCTCAAGGGCATGCGCCTAAATTCCAAGGGCATGGGTCAAGACAAGGAAAATATACATATTGCAAACAAGGGTTGAGCTAGTTATGTACACTCTTACATATGTTTCCTCCATGGGTATGGGTCAAATATACAGAAGCAATGGTTTATATGCATCATGTAACAAAAAGTGCCTGCAAAGGAAAATACGCAACATAAGCAATAAGCAACGAAGTAGTTTGCAAGGATGTTCAAGTGGATATTTTAACACATGATTATGTAAAATGACAAAAAATTGGGAGCCCATCAGGATATGGTCAGAAATGTATGAAAGAGAAATATGTGGTCTCAAAATCCAAGTCATGATGGGACTAATAGGGCTCCCGTTCCTATGCGAATAAATCAACATTGGCACCAAATGGCAATGGGGTGCTGACTAGGGTGTCCCATGTTCAGTAGGCTCTTCTGTCGGAATGGTGGAAAATACAGATATGAAGGGCTAACCCGCCAATTTCCAACAAGTTCGACCCTTCGGCAATTTTGGGTTGAAAAAGGTTCAAATGCATCTTTACAAAGGGACAGCCTAAACCTATATGCAAGCTTCCAAATATACCAAATCAGATCGAGGAACATGAAAATTGTGCTCCTATACTTGAGTATATTTACACCAATTATGCTCCCAGTGGTCCCACAAAAGATGTCCTTAGGTGGGTGCAACCAAATGTTTACAACTTCAGGGATATCTTCATCTTATGATAAAATGTAATCCAAGAAATCATGTGAGCTGGGAGATCTCACAGCCCAAATGGGCCAAGTAACTGAATCATATTCCTCCATCAAGGGAATATTTTGATCTGAATCTGTTGAATCTATTTGAGTAGCTTGGTATGAAACTTCTACGATAGATAAGGGTGATCCAAATGCTTGCCAACATTTAAATGACATTACAAAAGCTAAGGTCCCTTCATCTACTATGGTTCGAAAAATGTTCTTACCATGAGTGGTTACTTTAATCTGAAAAGCAACTTTGGAAGGGATCCTACATATTAAATGGTCTATGTTTGATGTGATCGAAGTCACATCGGATGGATCATAAAAACCAATTGTATATAATAGTTCCTTTCTTTGCGCATGACGACATTGCAATACCTCCAAGGCCGGCATGGCACATGGTACTTGAGCTAGGTCCTCAAGAACACTATCATTTTGAGAACCTCGCATGTTAGGATTATGCATTTTTCTACGTAGAACACATTTGGGGGGGTGTGGTACTAAGTCTATGGCTGATTTAGAAATGTAGAGAGAACCACTTGGTTGTGATACTGATTGATCCGATGTACTAGGAGAGACATCATAGGAATCGAGTCTTGTTTGAATGTTCATCTCATGATCACACATGAAGACATTGGCATTGGGATTATTTCCCCTTTGTGGGGGGGTTGGTTGGTTGCCCCTGGAGGGGTTTCCAGTGTCAAAATAGTGGGTTGTTGTTTCCACCTCATTGAAGAATAGTTGGTGCATCTCTTTTCCCATAGTTAGCATTTTTCTTACTCTTATATTTCTTCTTCTTTTCCCTAAGGTCTTTGGACTCAACTATAAGGATTTCAGAATTCTGGGAAGGATTAGAACTTTGTTTACCCTTGTATTTATTCTTCTTTCCTCTAAGGTATATCGATGAGACTGTGAAGATGTCAAAAGTGTTGGAAGGATTAGCAGGTTGCTGCATTGCCTGGTTAGCTGTGGGTTGCAAATTCTAAATAGAAACTTGTCCCAAATGTGGGGTAATCTATTCAAGTTGGTTGATGGAATCCATCATACCATTGGCATGAGGTCCATGTGGCGTCCTAGCTGGATCAAACACATGTCTTGCAAGTTGGTTCAAAAAATATTGGTTACTTTCTAGAACGTGATCACTCCATTGCAGAATGGGGTTAATGGTTGGATTTCTCCCTTGAGGGGTTAGTCCCAAAAAAATTGGTTACTTTCTATAACCTAACCACTCCATTGATGTGGTCCTTGGGTGTGATAATAATTCCAAGGTGGGTTTCCCCTTTGAGGAGACTGACCCTAATAAGATTGGGTACTTCCTGGAAGATGACCAATGGGTGGATTGCCTCCTTGTGGAGGTGGGGCCCAAGAAGATTGGTTACTTCCTAGATCCCAACCACTCCATGGCGGTTGAACTTGGTATTGAAAATTATTCCTAGGTTGGATTCCTCCTTGCGGAGGTTGCATCCAAAAATATTGGTTACTTCCTGAATGTTGTCCATTCCATGGTGGAACAAGATGGATGGATGGATTGCCCCCTTGCGGAGGTACGCCCCAAAAAGATTGGTTACTTTCTGGAATCTGACCAAACCATTGATTGTTTCCTTGGTTTAGATAAGCATTCCAATTTTGATTTCCTCTTTGCGAAGGTGGGCCCCAAGAAGAATGGATACTCCCTGAAACCTCCCCACTCCATTGCAGAATGGGGTTGATAAGTGGATTTCCCCTAAGAATTGTGCTAAGATAAGTCGGAGGATAACCCCCCAGGGCATTTCCACTAATCTGAGGAGCATAACCCCAATTGGCATAAATTTTCCATGGTTCATTGCTTCCGCTAGGAATATTACCATTCCATGGTGAAAGGTTTCCCCCATAAGTAGAATTTGGACAAGTGTTAGGTATACCAAGAGGATTTTGGTTTACTTCTTATGTGTTTTGAACTTGATTATCCGAACCATATGGAAAACCAATGTTTGGTAAGGCACACCCTTCAATAGGGATTCCTGCAGATGAAGTGGATGTACTTCTAGGATTGGAACCTGAAACTGTACCACCTGGCACTGAAGTGTTGGTTGAACTTGTGCTACTAATAGGTATACTATCTGTGGGGATTGATGTAGAGGTCAAATTGGAAGTATTGCTACCTCTATCAACTATTTGATGTTGAGATGATGTAGTCCATTGTGCTCCTGATGAAGCCATAGGGTCACTTGTTGAATTTTGCATGTCATTCAAACTTTCAAAAAGAGGTTTGATATCACCCAGTGACTCACAGATAGTAAGTATAATTGGTTTTGAAAGACTCATCAAAGGAGGAATTACATGAGCATATGTGTGATTTTTTAATGTTTCAATTTTACCTAGAGTAAGATCATCAACTATGTCTGTATTCAGTTCGTGATGTGATGATGAATTCTCAGGGTTTATTTGATGTTGTTCTTCTCGAGTAATATTAATTGATTTTAAAATTAGTTATGTTTCCAAGTCATTAGGATGTGGTTTTTGTATCTGTCTCTGCAATGTAGCAGGGCCTTCAATTTCTGGTGACTCACCTCGCTGCCACCATGACTGGAGGATTAGGACAGTAGCCAATTCTAAGAATTTGATAAAAGGATGTGTTTAAAATGATATTCTTAATATAAAAAAATCAAACAATCCTAAGGCAGTCTAGACTCAACAAAAATAAAAAGTGTCCACACACTAAAAATTCCTATAGATTCAAGCAAGCAAACTAATTTTCCAAATAGCCGAAGCTAAATGAAAAGATGGATTAGAGGTCTTTCCGAAACTAGTAGATCCCGAGGGACATAAAGCCTCAAACAATTGCTAGCAGCGAAGGTGTGAGAAACAGTTAGAATAAAATTTAATTTCCAGGGGTGCAAGTGTTGTTTCCTGACCAATCACCCTCCCAAGGAGTAAAAGCTTCAAAGTCTGTCTCAGGTATTGTAAGAGTTCCCCACTTACAATAGCCTATGTGATATCCTAGGAAGAGCAACTAAAGCTACCACTTCACAATCAATGGTCGGGAGGAACAGTTGTAAGTCGAGGACAAATCTCATAACCAGGTACTCTAAAAAAGTGATGTCACCCCGAGGAATTTTCACTTCACATAGAATTCTTCGATGAGCTGATGTCCCACTAAACAAGCAAGAGGGGAGAACCATCCTTACTTATCCAAATTGACCTCGTGCTTAACGCATGTTTTAGAAGCACTTTCTCGACAAACATTTTTTGCTACTAATGGATTTAAAATCTCAGTAATCAATGCTATTTTCAAAAATTTTGCAGCCTGAGAGTGTTAACTCTCCAAACCTAATCCAGGGCACTAACCTAATCTTGTTGGTGATATGAAAATCAAATCTTGGTCAATTTTAGATTAAGTGTCAATTTTAAGGGTAGTTTGCTTAGTTTCAAGAGTGGAAGTGAAATTGGTGGTGTGTTGACTTGAAAAAAATCAACCACAAAATGCAATATGCTCACTATGATACCTTTCAATTCGATGAATGTTCTAAACTAATGAAAGGTTAGAGGTTCATGTGTGTATTTCAAACATGCAAAATGTGTTGGTAGATTTTGATTTTTTATGAATAGTTCTTCTGAAATATGGATAATGATTGATTTTCAAAAATCAATGTAAACCAAAAAAATATCTCAAGTGAAAATGAATCTAAATCTATTACACAGGGGATCTTTGTTTCTCATTTGTAGGGCCACCCTAAAGTGCAAGCAAAGATGATACACAGAGCCCTTTGAAAGGATTATGAATTGAATTCTAGACTATTACACTTGAGATCTACTTTTTCATTTGCACGACCACCCGAAAGTGCATGCAAAGAGGATACGGTAGCTCGAGAACTGTATGCAAAAATTGAAATATAATCTATTACACTTGAGATCCACTTTTTCATTCACAAGATCGCACGAAGGCCCAAGTGAAGAGGATACGGTGGCTTGAAAATAAAATGCTTGAAAAATCAAATCCTATACTATTACACTTGAGATCCACTTTCTCATTCACAAGATCGCATGAAGGCCCAAGTGAAGAGGATAAGGTGGCTAAGGTGATTCAGTTTTGGAGAGAAATTGTTTTCAAAATGCCTCAAAGTGTAATGTCCAATGCTTTGTTTTTCAATGCAAATGTGTTCAAAATATATTTTCAATTGTTAGAACTGAGATTTGGTTTCATGTTTCAGATATGCAAGTTTATGAGATTTGGAAATTAAAGGGCCTTAAGGTTCTTTAAACAATTTTTTATGTTTTTTCAATTTTCACTATTTGGAAACTATGAAATTAATCAAAATTATTTAAATATCAGTCCTAATCTTATCCAATCAGGGATATAAAAACAAAATAAAGCCTTAAGCAAATGGATCTACCACAAATTGTAAGAAATTATTTGAAATAAATGTCAATTTGGGCCAATTTTGGAGGTTTTTGGTAAGAAATTCCAAATCTAAGGAGCTCAAGCCATCCCAAATTTTCCTTAACTAGTGGTAAAATGAACCTAAGAAGTTTTAAAATATTTTTGAATTTCTGCAAGTACACAAAGAAATCCTCAAAGCTGCCCTAAAACAGTGAAAATTCAAAACTAGGTGTCTTTTCAAGGTTCTTCTTCATGTTTTTGTTTTTTAATTTTTGTTATTTGCAAATTATGAAAGGAGTCAAAACTATTTCAAATATCAGTCCAAATACTATCTAATCAGGGACCTAACTGGAAAATATTTCTTTAAGCAAGCGGAACTAACACCAATTTAAAGAAAATTTGGAAAGAAATGACAATTTGGGCTATTTTTAGTGGTTTTGGGAGGAAAAATGCCAATCTAAAGACCTTAACCCAAACTCTACAAAAAATTTCAAATTTAGTGATAAAATGATATTAAAATATTTATAATCCTTAAGAAGGTCTGCAAATGCAAAAATATAGGCACCAAACAGCCCCAAAACAAAGAGATCTCAAAACTAGTTCATAATTCATGCAAATCTGAAACAAGGAGGCTTTTGATCTTACAAAAGTTTGAAAATATCCCAAATATTTGGCTAAGGAGGATCAAAATGAGGTCTGCACTCTGATATCAGATATTCCTAATCCCATATAAGAATAAAATATTAGCAAAACAGAGGAAAGAGAGAAGAATTGGGCACAAATCTCAAGAAAAACCTTCAATGCACTCTCTAGCAAAAGAGGCTGAAATCTAGCTTCACCTTTGAAGTTTTTGAGAGTGTAGGAGTGGATCTAGTCCGGTTTTGAGCCTATAAACCTGAAGCATAGGTTCTTGAAGGGATATTAAGTCATTATTAGATTAGATCTGAAAGTTTAGAACACCAAAAATGAAGAAATTTTCAAGAAAAACCCTTCAATGTGCTCTCTATCAAAGGAGGCTGAAATCTAGATTGATCTTTGAAGTTTTTTGGAGTGTAGGAGTGGATATAGGCCATTTTGTAGCCTATAAACCTGTAGCATAGGTTCTTGAAGGGATATTAAGGTAAATCTAGAGTAGATCTGAAAGGTTAGAACACCAAAAATGAACAAATTTACAAGAAAAAACAGAAATTTTCAAGAAAAATCAACTAGTATGGTCACCAATATGATAATAGATTTTAAGGTAGTGTTAGATCTAATTTAAAACATCTATATTACTATGAAATGGTGAGTTCCAATTTCAGATATCAAACAATTAAGTAAAATTACTTAACATCTTATCCATTTTAGAATTCAAACTAAACTTGATAAGAAAAACTCAAACTCTTAAATGGAAGGAAAATTGAATAATTTCATTGATAGCAATGAAGAAGATACATACTTAAAATGCTTGAGATGCATCCCTCCTCCTTTTCCATGAGCTTTCCTTTCTCCACCCTTGCCTTTGATGAAGAAACCAAGCTTTCCAATCCTCCAAATCTCTCCAGCATGTGTTTTCTCTTCCTTTTGCCTCCTCTTACCATGCCCTAAATGTCTTTGTTTTATAGCATTGGGAAATGGGCTCTCAAGTTTCTCTTTTCAATGTGGGATAATCCGTTTTCATGATTTTTGATTATTTTCTCTCAAAAACCTACTTTCCATAGTATTTTTAGGCATTTGTCACAACTTTAGCATATTTAAGTACAATTAATGCACTTTTGTGCATTTCTTCTCACAATTTGACTAGTGGAGTTTAGATTTAAGCCTTTAATGAGTAGTTCAGTCACTGAACCTTGTATTCTTAGGCTACCTCTTTCTTCACTCAATCTTTATGATTGTGGATGTAGTGATTAGATAAGAGAGGACTTGATCTCTTGTGTACTTGTATTTTGTCTTTATGTTGCGGGTAGATAGTAAAATATGCTTCTTCCCCTCACTTCGTTAAGGGTGTTAATTTGATTGTTAACACTTAGTACATTGTATAAGTAGGTTTTCCCCTTGAAGAGGCTTGTTATTCATCTATTTTATTCAATAAAGTCATGGAGTACTCTTTCTGATCTATTTATGCTATTTTCAAGCTCTTTTTGAAAATTTGTTGCATAACATAGAGCAATTGAGGTAGATTTCCAACCCGTTACATCATAAGGGAGGCTTGAAGAAGTTAGAAGAGATGGTTGAGTATCCAAAATTCCTACCTAATTCAAGGGAAACTCAACCAGTTGAAGAAGAAGGTGAGGTGCCGACGTTGGAATATTGGTCAAACGCAATGGTGCTGACCCCACAGAAAATGTGCATCACAATTCTAGATGTCGCAACTCTCGTCAGTTCTATACATATGATCATGACGACTGGACCAACTATTAGACAAATCGTCCAGTGCAACATGGGGTTACGACCAGTCAACACTAGCATTTGGAACCTACTAGACCAACATGGCAGAATCGTAGATAGATTGATGATCTAGTGACCAGAGTGAGGTAATTGGATTACCTTCACTCCCGAGTTCGAGAAACACTCTTTCAATTTATTTTATTCAGAACACATTGAAGTACCCCCCTGCCAGCAACATTATTAATAGAATATGCCAACTTGTCGGAGTCCTGACCTAATAAAGAGGAGTCTGTAGAAGAAATATGTTTGTCTTGGAAGCAATTGCATTCAGCAGAAGTTACCAGTAGTTAGCTAATAGTTAGTTCTTTTAATAATCAGTTGGTAAGTCTAAAATATCATCAAAATAGGAATATGGATGTACATCTTCCAGTCAATACTCTTATTTTCAAAGGATATGGAGATCCTAAAAAGCATTGGTTTTTTTATGAATCCTTATGGCAATCTAACCTAATTGATGATGAAAATCAGAAAATTGTACAATTTGTAGGTGAGCTCAGAAATCGTCCACTCACATGGTATATGAATTTTTTGGAAGAAGGTCCAAAAATAAAGAAGCAGATCAAAGACGCCTTTCTAGACCACTTCAAGGTCGACAGTTCAAAGCATTAGGAAGGCCATCACCTGAATCATATCAAACAAAGAGTGGGATAATCCGTCCGAGAATATGATTGAATATTTAAAGATCTCCTAAGCCAAATGTCTGCCAAAATAGACCCTGTTGTAGTCATTAATTTTTTTGTCGATGGTATAGCTGAAATAATTAGAACTATGTTGTTGATGCATGACTACACAACCTATGAAGACGCACTAAAGAAAGCATTAATAATTTAATCAAATTCAAATCATTCAAGTCACACCGTCAACAGAGAATTGCAAGACAGAATCAAGAGGATGGAGAAATCGATGCAGCATCTGACTCTCCAACATAATGATCTATGGTGCACAAAATTATCTAATGAAGGGCACACTAAGGACACTTTCCCTTATGATGATAGTAGAACCTATCACAATAATTATAATGTTCAGCAAAGAGAAATGAGAATACCATAAGAAAGATTGAAGATAGGAAGCCAGAAAATGTCCAGACGATGCAAACGACTTATTTGTGTGATATATGTGAAATATTTGAGCCCCACATGATGACATACTACCCATATAATGCTGATAATTTCAAGCCAAAGTTGTGTGGAATTTTTCAAACGATGCACCACTCGATTACAAAGTGCATAAAGAATTTAAAATCTAAAGCAAATCACCACACAGTCTATCACGCGCAAACAGTCGATCAACAAGAACAGGATAATCACAATAATGACCATCGCAATTACGGAAAAAATTGACGAGGAGGATACAATGGTCAAGTCAAAAACTATAATAATTGGGGATACCGAACACCAGGTCAGAGTTGACCACACTATTATGTATGCTTTAGTGAAGAACATTCGAGTTCTGACTGTCTGTGGAAGGATAGGACCAAATTAAAGTTTTTTACAAAGTGTGGAGTTGGGGATTGTTGGTCACCCTATATGCTAATAAATTACAACTAACACACAGAATGCTCAATATGAATTGTCAACCCAGGTAGGTCTTTTATTTCAATGGCAATTAGCACAATCTATGCATAAACACTTCAAGTAGCTGATTGAATAAATGGAGATAAAGTATCTTGCCTATTTGATCAGTCAAACTCATCTCATGGATAAAACTAATCTAATTTATCCATCTAAGAATTCAAAGTACATCTAACTTACTACAATCATCACTCCAGCAATTACTGATCTAAGAAGAATTAAGCTAGACTTACTTTTGCAAGAAGTTAAATCCTAAAGATATAAGACTACAAAGCATTACCAATAACATGTCTAAGATTATCCAATCTAAGAATTATAAATGACAGTAAGAAATCAAACCAATTGCAATCATAATCTGACTAATGAAATACACTTCAAGAAAGATAAATAACAGAAATAAACTAGAGTTGAGCTTGACTGTAACAACTAACTAGCACACTTGCATAAAAGGAACTAACCTACACAGTCGACTGTCACACCACACTATTGCAGCACACCAAAGGAAATGCAATTCATAAATGATCTACTGTTGCAACTAACTAGAAATATACCTACTGCAATTCCACACTGAAAATAACTAAAATGAACTACAACATCTACCTAACTCGGCAATCTCTGTGAGAAGGCGGACCCTGGCCTTCCAAGAAAGATGTCATGAACTAACACAATTTAAAACACAAAGATAGAAAGAACTTGGCTCCTTGTATTAAAATAGTGAATCACAGTCACAATACTCTGTTACAGCTCCGAAGATCAAATGTTTATTCGCCAACCCCAGGCTCAGAATTCCCCTATACATTTATACAAAAAATGACATGAATTCGTCCCACAAATATCGGGCAACCATGAAGATCTATGATCTTCAGGATGCCGATTTACAATAGAACGGTTGCAGCCATAAATGAACTTTGAATAAGATCGTTGTGTTCAGGCCTCGGCCGTTACATGCTATTAACAGACTGAAGTAAATTCTAACTGATCGGACTGGATGATTAGTTGGATGCTCTGTCATGGCCCAGTCACAACTGGCCTCGTGGAGGAACACTTGAACTGTCACAACAATTTGTGGAACCGTACTCATGGAGAAACAGCTAGCGCCACATATGCATCTTCTCCACAAATTCAGCGAGCTGCTACACCTGTGGTATTTCTGAAGCTTCTGAACTATCTTTGCCAAGTTAATTCATATTAGCATAAATCAAATATAGAGTTCATAACCATAAACAAATTAGGCATTAATGAAATGAAACAATAATGAATTATACCTATTGCAATCCATGCTATGCTTAGGAAGATAATCGCTTAGGTTATGGAAAGGCGAGGCAAAACATGGAAAAAGGTATAGGTAAGTGTGGGCAAAAAGGGGCCATTTTGGGGCCCAACATCTCCCCCCAGCTATCCATTTGCATGTCCTCATGCAACAACCAACTAATTTGAATCTATCTATGGTCCTCATTCATGATGAGTAGAAAAATTGAAGGAAATAGCAGGTTCCTGACCTACCTCCAAAAATCCATTACAAGCCGCCCAATGATCCCAACACTATTTCTCTTCTGCTTTGGTCAGTGTGTCATTATCCCTATATTGCCCTGCTGGCCACCATATGAGTGGAAATTTGAATTTGAGTCCCATCCAGTCAAGTCCACAACTCTTCATGCAATTTACATACCCTGCTACCCTGGGAAGAGCTTGTTTAAAATTCTTTAAGGTAATAAGGGTCCCTTTTCTTCAAAGCTGAAGAAGAAGTTTGCCACCTATTTTTGTTGCCTTCTAGGGAAAGATGCTATTGTTTGGAGATCAATTCAACACATGTAGAGATAACCTTATCTTGCAACTTATTTAGATGGTGAGTCTTCAAAGGAGATAAGAGACTCCTTCCATCATCATTGCAGTGTCCTCGGTCTGTGTTGCAGCCTTGACAATTAATTTCGGAAATGATGGTTCTTGTGTGGCAGCATCCCTCTTCTGAATCCCATCCTCAGTAGTTTCAATCTGAGTTTCAATCTCAGTAAATACATTTGGGGATGCTGGTTCTTGTGTGGCAGCATCCCTCTTCTGAATCTCATCCTCAGCAGTTTTAGTCTAAGTTGCAATCTGAATAAATACTTTTGGGGATGCTAGTTCTTGTGTAGCAGCATCCTTTCCTTGCAATTTAATCTTGGAAACTTCAGTCCGAGTTGCAACTTCAACAAATATTTTTAAAAATGCTGGTTCTTGTGTAACAACATCCTTCTTTTGTATCTCGATCTCAATCTCAGCATCCTCAGTCTGATTTGCATTTTCAACAAACATTTTTGAGGACGTTGGTTCTTGTGTAACAACATCCAAATTCTGAGAATTGCTTGGGGTGCCTATTGTTCAAGTTGTTGCTTCAGTAACAAGCTCTTGGAGTGTTGGTTCTTGTGTAGAAGCCTCTTGTTCTGAGGTGACTTCAGTGCTTTTAAATTACTGGGATCCTCCTTGGGTTACTTCAAAATCTTCTAAAAAATGAGACTGACCCACGAGTGGTTCAGTGTCCCCCGACGGCTAAGATTACATCTCTTCATATTCTCCTAGCTCCAGGTCAGGTATTATGTCTATTTCAGGCTCATTTCCTATCATTGGGTCCACCGTAGATACTTCCTCCATTTCCTGCCTTGGTTTTGCAGACTTTTGTGCTGCTAATTCCAGCACTGTGACTTTACATCTTGCCAATTGAAATATATCTCCACATTCTGGGCATACCACTTCTTCATCTCCATCATTCCTCAAAACAGAAGGTGAATTCTCCAGATGGTCTGCAACCTCCACCAGCGTGTTCAAGCTCTTTTCTGCCTACTTCCTACATGCTTCTTTCCATTTCTCTAATTCATGCCGAAGCATTTGCACTTCCTCTTTTAGCAGCTCATTCTCAAAAAGGCGATTTTCAATTTGGGGTTCTTCTACAACAGGTTCTTGTGTGAAAGCAGGTGATTGAGGTTCTAAAATGGGAATTTAAATATTTGTCCTGATAGAATACATTGCTTCTGCTACAGTAATTGCTCTAGTTCTCTTTTTCTTTAAAACCCCAGATGACCGACCTTGACTGCATACTACTTCTGTTGCAGTAACTGATCTAGTTTTTCTCTTTTTCGCTGGACTGGATGTCTGGCCCTTTTCCTTGGTCTTTCCCTTCTTCTCCGTGACACAGAAGTCTCTATAGTTTTGGGAATAAGGATGAATTCCTCCTCTTGAATTATAGTTCCCCTTATTTCAGGGGAGGATTCAACATCCATAACCTCCATGTCTCCTCCTCTTCCTCTGCTTGATGTTCTTCTTATGCCATTACAACTTCTGCAGCTACAGCTTCCATTGTCGTAGCTTCTACAGCTACTTTAGTTTAAGCTTCTACAGCTGCTCCAGTTTCAGCTTCCTCTGTTGCAGGTTCCATATTTACTGCCTCTGCTGCCACAACAACTGTTATTTCTAACAGGTATGATGCTTCTTAAATAGGGTCTGCCGCTGTTGTAGCTTCTAATATCTCAGCCTCATCTTCCACAGCTTCCATTGTGTCTTCTTCTGCAACAGGATTTGCTACTATCGCAACTTCCCCTGTATCTACATCCTCTTCATCCTCCAATTGGTCTTCTAATTCTCCATCCCTCCCCCAAGCTGAGTCTGAGGAACTCTGGTCCTCAATTTCAATAGCCCCCACTTCCCAGGTAGGCTCATGGGTGATTTTCAGGATTTATACCTTATAGTGAGGAGATGGACACTACCAACTGGTTGGGGTTGACAGGCAAATACGTTATTTTCATTACAACTAGTTCTTACAAATGAATGAGATCGGGATATCGAAATACATACCATTAACTGACAGATGGTCCTAGCTTTCACTTGATATCCCGCTTGATCTTCCGCTTGATGAACCTGCTATACAAACGATACCTTCCTCAGTGTGTCTTGACTATCTATAAATATGATGAAATCAGAATGTAATTTAACATCAAATATAATCAAATATTAAGCCAAATAGACATACAATCTAATAGACATCTGATTTGGGACAGGAAGGGTATTTCGACCTTTTTATTGTCAAAGAAACATGAATCAGTACAATATACCTGACGTGTTGAGATGTTTCTGCAACCGAGTTCTGGGCTCCTTCTCTTCACAATGACTTGGGACTTTCCTCCAGTGTAACAACCCTTAATGCATTCTTTCTAGGTCTTTCTATCTAATCTCCTCTCATGGATCCTTGTTGTATTTATGGGACAAGGTAGGCGGTTGTAATCGAGAGGTGGTTGGATTGGGAGGTTGGGGAAGTTGCAGAACCAACTTCAACTAATCCCAATTCGTCAATTTAATATATTTTTTATTTCATCTTAAGATGTGCGTGAGTTTCCTCAAGGCATAATAGCGCACAAGACACAATTTTAGTGTTTTAAAACAAGCACCTGCAGCTTTTCCAAAGTGTGCGTTAGTTGCTCTTGAGTAAAGTAGGGCATACTAGCATATGTGCACTGGTTTATTTCCTAAAGAGTAGCGCACATTTCAAAAGATCAGGGAAATCATGGAAAATATCAGCTGAAGAGAGTAGGTTCAGTCCATACATCATCCAGGGCAATCTAGCTCTTCAATCCATGTTGTCCTTTTGTGTGATCGACAGCATAATGTGATCACGGATGGAGAAGTGCAGATTTTGACCTATAACAGATGCCCCCTAATGTGTGAGGTTAGAGGGAAATGATGGCCGAAATATATTTTAAGTCCAAGTCAGAGGAAGAGCAAGAAACCGCAGAACCAAGTCACAAAAAACACCTGAAACAACGATCAAGGTCAGCGAGCAATTACAATCTTAACATCATATAGATGTGTCGCATGATCTCTGATACATAACTAGGAGATGTATATATAGAGCATGGCCACTGAAATACAAGCATGGATCCATGTCAAAATGAGAGATCATAGCCATAACAACAAGTTGGATCTATGTCTCATGAGGAGCCAAAAATGAGTGAGGCTTAGTCTTGCGCAGCTTGGGGGATAACATAAATATGGTGATGCTATCATGGTCCCAAGGTCTTCATCCAAAACAACCCAAGGTACAAACCCTAACCATGCGAATAAATGAGCTGAAGTCAAACATGGGGGGTATCGTTTGATTACCAGTCATTGATGTATACCGTTAACAAACGCGAGGACTTCCATCGATAATGATAATGGGGTCCAAGGTACCTAGTATGACCCAAACAAGTGTGAATAAGAGGACTTGAAGTCGAACACTTGAGGAACCTGTCGAATAAGAGACATTGATGTATTCCCATTTATTCAACAGCGAGGGAAACTGCCACTGATGACTGCAATCCCCAAGGTACTAACTGAAACTCTAAACTTCGTTCCCAGAGCATAATGAGCTGAAGTCAATGGGAAGAAGTTTGTTGGAAGGGAGGCATTAATGCATCCTCCATCATCCAACATGAGGAACACACAAAATGTATGAGCTGATGTGGAGTAGGACAAGTAACAAGATGAAACAAACTGACACCAGGATTGCCGATACATGAAGTCAAGGTAAACTGCAGAATGGCCGACACAGGCTGTATCCTTGAACAGTGAGCATGACACAAAGTGACTTAGGCAGTTTTCAACATGAAGGGGAAATGATATAAGCCTGCAATGTAGGAGACATTGACAGACCCTCCATATGATTGGAAGAATAACCAATCGGGGGAGTTGACAACTCGGAGATCAGGTTCACCCTAAGGCCAAAAACTATAACCCAACTGACATGATAGACTCAAGTAGGTGCTGTGTTCAAACATATGATTGACGTAACTGCCTTTGAAACTAAAAAATATGTGATATACCCTTCTTATCCCTTATTCTTTTTGGTAAAAGAATATCCATCTTGTTGTTTTAATGAATCCAAGAAGAAAAGAAAACTCAATAGGTCCAACCATGTAAAGAGTTTAACGAGCCCATGGGAGGAAGACTCAGGACCTTCTTCATTATTTACAGAGTTCGAAGAAGAGATATAAGAAGACTCTATAGTATTGATCTCTGGATTTTAATATCGAGCCGAGATCTCTTCTTTCTCGTTGGTGTTTTCAATTTTAAGGAGTCTGAAAAACTTAAACAATAACTCCATACACCTACTCGTGGATTTTAATATCGAGCCCAAGTAGGTTAATGCTCATCGGTGTTTTCTTGTTCATCGAGTCTAAAAAACATAAACAATCCTCTATTTACCCTCTCATGGATTTCACATCGAGCCCAAGTAGGTGAGTGCTCGCTTGGTGTTTTCATATTTCGAGAGCCTAAAAACCCTAAAGAAGACTCCAAAAGGTCCTTTTTCATATAGTTAGTCCCCTCCCCCGAAAAAGTATAAAACAATGAGAGGAGAACTCTTCTAGCCACGGATGACTAGAGTATTCCTTTTTCATAAGTAATCTGCAAAAGTCCGGAAAAGGGGTAACCTTATACTTAAGCGGAAGTCACTTCAAATCCTTTAACGAGTCTGAAATGACAACTATACTCGGCAATCTTGTCATATTTAAAGAGTCAAACAAGAGCATGAAAGAACTCTATAAAGATCTTTTTCGTAAAGTTTTAACGAGCCCGAAAAAGTAAACTCGTGACCTCCTTACTGTTTTTAACGAGCTCAAAGGAGATAGAAAAATGCCCACAACTTCCTTACTATTTTTAACGAGCTCAAAGTGAAGGGGGAAGAAATGCTCGTAACCTCCTTACTGTTTTTAATGAGCTCGAAGTCAAGGTGGAAGAATGCTTGTAACCTCCTTACTATTTTTAATGAGCTCGAAGTGAAGGTGGAAGAATGCTCATAACCTCCTTACTGTTTTTAACGAGCTCGAAGTGAAGGTGGAAGAATGCTCATAACCTCCTTATTGTTTTTAACGAGCTCAAAGTGAAGGTGGAAGAATGCTCGTAACCTCCTTATTGTTTTTAACGAGCTCAAAGTGAAGGTGGAAGAATGCTCGTAAGTGGGTCAATGTCCAAATGAATGGCAGACTGCATTATAGACTCTAGGAAAACTTCATCAGATGGAAATATATCATCCCAAATAGAACGCATGTCTAAACATTCAGATAGAGTCATCACCTAGTCAATTGCTGGGACCCAGTCCCAAGAAGGTAAGCATGACTTCAAAGGCTTCTTCTTAGTAGAAATTGGACTCAAGGAACAATATGCCACAATATTTGATTGTGACATGGTAGTGCCTACTGGTGAGGGATACACTTGGTCTATAGTTGGGTAATAAGAGGGATCAACAAATGTAAGCTGATCGATAGTGACAATGCTTTGGTTGTGAGGAAAATGCATCACACGAAAGAGTGTAGACACCATAGCCTACATAACTTATACGTAATCACGCCTGAGGATCATATCAAAATACATAGGGTCCTTTAAAACCATAAAATCAACTAAGACTATTTTTTCACTCAAAGTAATAGGTACCTGAGGGAGGAATCCCAACGGTTCACTAGGTCTTATGTCGAAGGTCAATGGCCAATTAACAGCTGTAACAAGGTTAGGTAAACCTAAATCTCTCCAAGCATAAGGGGATAAGATACTAACAGAGGCTCCTTCATCTACAATACATCGATGAACCACATGGTTGTCGATACCAACCTTTATTTGGAAAGGTGAAGAAGAAGGAATGCGAGGCCCAGTTAGATTATTCCAATCAAAGGAAATGATCCCAGAGCTTGGTAGGGGTTCACTTAGCACATATGAAGTGCCCTCCATTTTAGAAACATCTGAACTGGTAATGCAGAAGACTTCAGGGACAGGTGCATCAGTCTCCGAAGGACTGATGGGATCGATCAACCCCGGAGTACTTCCTTTATCATTTTAAATACTACAAACTCTCATAGTGAGATTGGCTCTCAACACTATAGTCAAGTAGCAGGAAACACCAACAGGTCATGGGTTCCATTCATGAAAGAGCTCACTAAAACCTGCTATAGAAACCCTGGAGTTTCTCGGCTTGTCGGCCTCTCCCAAAAACCACTCTCAACAAACAACAAATGCCAAGGAAAACAATAACTTCAAACATAGTGTAGATTAGGGTTAAGTTTCGAAAACCAAGACTCATGTATGATCAACAGTGGAGATTTATTGGATCAACATTTCATATTTCCAAGCAACTACCACATTGAAGATGGGTATTAATCACCATAGCCACCGTGGAGACTAGCTCATTTAACCTCCAATCAAATTCAGGCTTAAATAGATACCACGTCAATTTGTTACACACTATGCCTCATGTGCTATGCACCATGATGGTAGACACGTAGACCTTCCAATGAGCTGGTAGATGGACTTAATAAATGCCAAGGATATATACGTATGCTTGCCAACACTTTTTTTTTTTCCAAGAAAAAAAGCTGCTTGCCAGCACTTAAGTCCACTCTTTCATTATTATTCAAACCTTCCATACGATGCTACGTTGAATACAGTTGCCACCCTATCATGCCATATTTCATGTGTTACGAATAGTCCATTCTGGTAAGACCTAGATATATAAATGGTATCATTTATGGTTCAAAGGATCACGACGATTATATCTTTGCATATAGATTACATGTTACAAAATTATAATAGAGTTCACGTATAGTTTATGCTATAGGAATTTGCATATAATGTTATGTTATAAATAGAACTTGTATATAGTATCTATGTCATATATAATTGATAAAGCAAATACATATAGTTTCGATGTTATAAAGAAATACATAGGTTATGCACTTAGGAGTCCATGCAATGGTCATTGCATGCTTTGTTGTATCTAATCTTTAGACTTTGGTTAATACATAGGAGTTATACATATATATGCGATGAACAAAGTATGAATTCAATAGTATAGGCAACCAAGATAACAGTTTTACTCATTAATATAAAAAAACAGATATCAACTGAAGAGATCTCACCAGCTGTATTTTGACATTAATCTCTAAAAACCATTAAGACACTTGGAGATTACCGAAACTAGTTAGGATTTATTTTGTCACACTTCATAAACATTTAAGCTCTTACCTGTAATCTGCTAAAGGAACGATTCAAATGCTTTAGCAAGAATGCTAAGTAAGCCTCGGGATACCCTCAGGACCCCTTACATCATCAAAAGAAGAACAATAGTTAGCACTTGAAAACAATCATAATTGACAGAACTTTGACATAAGTGTTATAAAAATATAATTTAATTTCAAATAGCATCTAAATGTAGACTTGTTGTCATCATAATTAATTATTAGTTAAAAGAATTAGTATCTATTTTATTTTCCACAATAGCAATTTCAGTATTTATTGCTACTATAAAAATTTTTAAATTTTTGTAAATTTCGGGATGTTACACATAATCACTCCACCTCCCCATCCTAGGCTCAGATGCAGGACATATAGGCCTCTCTACCTAAGGGCGCAGTAATGACACCCTCTCCAAAAATAATGTAACCAGGATACTCCCATATCCAAATTGATGGATGTCCCCGTTTCTACATTTGGTGATCTGATCCTTGATGTTAATGAGGACCCCGTCACACCATTTGAACAAATTTGGCTCCATGCACTCCACAACATAGGTCATTTGATATTTGGTTACATGGTGAGCCCCCATGCTTCCCACCACTCGAGTAATGGTATATAGGATTGTCCTCAGGGGAAGATCCAACACATCCGCTATGAGCACTTTCCCGCTCTTTTTTCGGGATCCCTGCCTACAATACCGTGCAATATATGTATCTGTGGTCTGTTCGGTGGTTTGATGCCCTTTCAGGTTGACCCGGGCCCCCCTCTTAGAGAGACCGGTCAAGAAGTAGATGTCCTCAAGCTCTATCTCAAGGGTGTGCTCTTCGATGAGGAAAGCCTAAATGTAAGCATCCCACATTTGGATAATGTGGTTCAATAGCTTCCCCTGCTTGCAAATACCCAGATTCTTAAATAATTTCAATAGACCACATTCTCATAGTGCGGCTAGTGTGGCATCATCATTCAAAGCTTCCCTTTCATCCCCTTCATGTTCTCTTTCTTTCCAATCCACCATTTTCGCTCTAGTCACTTGCAATCTCCTGTAAATCACCAGGGGAGACTTCAGTTAAAAAATGGAAACCTATTTCCATGCCAAAAGGGAGAGGCAAACTCTTCTTTTCCCAAGTATGCGTATTTTCGTGCCATGGGCAGTGTAGGGGACGTGTAAACTACTAATTTTCGTACCCCTTCTAAATCCAAGAGTGCGAAAATCCCAAAATTTTTGCGCTTCCCGACATAGGGGGGCACAAAAATTCTAGGGCGCAAAATTGGTGCCCTAGGGCCCTTTCCAAACCCATAAAAGATGCATGAAATGTAAAACTGAATGGATGAAAAGAAAGAGCAAGGTGAGAGGAATTACTTGGTCCAAACGGTAGTGGAAATGGTGCCCCAGATCTCTCGATATCTCCAGCTGAAGATTTTCTCTCCACAAAGTGAAAATCTCTTTTGGGTAAAAAATAGCCAAGTCATAATGGGTAATTTCTCCTTTTACCCTCTTTTATACATATTATGGGGTTATTTTTTCCTATTTCTATATTTAGAAACCTTTTTGAGTTAATTCTTCACAATTTTATGACCTAATGTCTGTTTCTAGGATTTTTTACTATATTTGGAAGGTTCATGTACGTTGTTCACGTTGGTGGTGTTGTGTGCTTGACCTTTTTTCGAGCTTACTTTCTCTTTTTCGTGCTCTAGACCCAAATATGGAAAATATTCCAAGCACTTTTCACACCTGAGTCGTGCTTGTCAAAACCAAGAAAAACGGTGTCGAGCTTAGTTGAATTTACTCGTGCTTGTAAAACAATGAGGAAAGTATTGTCTTAGTATTATTTTATTCCTTTTTCGGACTAAGACGATTAATTCACGAAAACAAACATTTGGAGCTCTCTTTAAGCTCTTTTCAGACCCCCTCTCAATGAAAATATTTCCAAGTGTAATTGTCTCTTTCACAATTGTAAAAGTATTTGAAAGGTCATCTATTCGGTGGTAGGTTATCTCTTTTTTGGACCGTTTAGACTATTTACGAGAAAGGTATACCTCAATCAATCTTTGTCTGGGAGAGTTCCTCCAGATATTATTTTATACTTTTTCGGGTCTAGGGACTATCTTTTAATAAAAATTCAAGCCTTGGAGTCTTCTTTAAGTTATTTCAGACTCTCTAAACATGAAAAACTGTCGAGTTACCCTTCTTTGGACTCGTAAAATTAAACATTGAAGGATCCTTATGGAACCAAACCTCTCCTTCCTTGGGTTCATAAAACGTACAAGGATAGACTCACTTAAACGTGAGCTATACTGAGCATCTGTTATCCTCTTCAAGCTCATTAAACAACAAAGAGGTACTCGTCAATCATGATGGGGGAAAATTGGAAAGTAAGCCGAGTTTACATTTTTTGGCAGCTTGTGAGTCATCACCTTTGAACATGGCATGCATCTACATCTTGTCTTCCTTGGCTATTCAGTCTCCTTGTTGAGTTATAACTACAGTCATGAGTCGTCTTCTTCATCTTAAAACTTCTCACCTTGTGGTTTTTTCTACTAATCAATCCCAGCTTCCAAGTCCTGTCTCATGTCATTATATTTTCAAAGGGTTTGTGTCACCTTGAGTCATCCCTTTCACAATTTTGTCAAATCTTCCAGTCTTGTGTCAGTATGTACTCTTTTGATCCGTTGCTCCACACCTCTCTCTTATAATGGTTTCATGTCGATGATGTGGAATTCATTATGGTCCACCTTCGACGAGTCTATTCCTGCCGACGCCAACTCTTTATCCAGGAATTAGGCTTAGGAACCAACCATAGTACCTCGGTGCCTGCATGCCTCAATGGCAGGTTTCCTCGTATTCGACAATAGGTTTTCATAATTGACCTATGATCGAATGATTCCACGAGTGTTCGACATCAAGACATCTATTCATGTTCATTGGATTGTGTTGATGATACCTTGGGGATCATTGTCATCATTGGTGATTTCCATCGCATTTGTTAACGATTCATGTCATTGACCAGTAATCAAGTGGTTTCTGCCATGTTAGAATTCCACACTTTGTAATTACATGGTTAGATTCATATAAATTTGGGATCGAGTAGAAGACCCTGGACACTCTTGATATTCCTCTTACGTCCAGGTTGCGATGGTGATTATTGAGTAGGTCTCCACATTGACATCTTGTTGGTGACTTCATTTGTGTAATGTCACACATAACCACTATTGTATTGGTCGTGGTTGTGTTGTTATCTGGTCATGGATCTACATTTGTTCTTCGTAGCCATGATTTGTTTACAGTCTCTATCATGTCAGTTATGTCATGGATCTGCATTGTATTGGTCGGCAGCCATGCTTTGAGTCAGTTGTCCCGAGCATGGGTATGTCCGCCTCGGTGGTATTTGACATTTGGTCTCCTTGCAGCTCCACTCCGACCTCCTAATTGATACTATCTCTGCAGACTGATTTATTTGTAAAGTGTTTCGGCCATCATTTCCTTCTGAACTCACACTTTAGGGGGCATCTGTTATACTCCAAAGTCCCACTTTGAGTGTCATTTCACCTCGTCATGGTTTACCCCCTTGTGAAACTTAACGACGTTTCCTCTTAATGCACGTCAACATTTACTCTCACCTAGTTGGTCCCATATTTGGCCTTCTTTGGATACCTTAGAGCCAAATCCAACTTGCTTAAACCCAGTGCCACATCATCAGGTCGAACTGCCACATCACTTGGCCCACTTTGCAATAAGTTTCATTCCCTGCTAGTAGTGCAGAACGTGAAAATTCCCCTTTTTCACATCCTGCATACCTGTAAGGGCACGAAAATGTCAACTTCATCGCGTTATGCTTAGTATTGGGGGCGCGAAAATCCCCTCAAACACCGTACTCCTTGAAGTTGGGATCTTGGATTTCGATGGAGATACTTTAGCGATGATGATTCCTCTCAAATCCCATCGCTTCCTTCTTCCTTGTTGTGAGTCATCTCCTTGATCCACCTTCTACTCCTTGAGATACATTATTATCTCCTAGTGGTTAGCCTCCCAAACCCTATAAGATGGAAGCCATCCATAAGCTAGGGGGAGAACATTTGAGGAATCAAACCTATGGTCTTAGCAGTTTTGTAGAGGTAGTAAGGAAGGAGTATTTGGAGTTGAAGGTTTGCTTGGACATCAAGGGATCACTTTGTAAGTTTCTCCTAGTTTCCATCAATAATAACTTGTCTTATTTTCCCATTTCATGTGTTATGTTTCAATCATTAGTATGGAATATTTCTAATTTGATTAGGTCTGAACTAGTATACAAGGTATTTGGATATTTGCTTTGCTTATTGTTTGCTTCATTCAAACAGGTTCCACTTGTCAGATTCGAGACGGGAGTTGGAAGCAAGACAAACATCTGGTTCAAGGTGAGTTACATTAATTCTTTCTTTTTGAATACATTTAGGATTTGTATACATTGCTAGATTTAGGATCTTAAGGTAGCATTGTTTGTTAGTTGTCTTAGATTAGGCTTGGTTAATCTTAGTGTGATCTAAGGATAAATCTAACTATCTGTAGGACGGATTTACTACCACACTAAGAGATGGATGCACATGGAGGTAAGAATTTTGTTTACACTAGTAGAAAGTTAAATGACACCTCTCTTACTTTCCTATCTTATGAGAAGCAATGAAGATGTCCATAGTCAACATATGATGCATTCAGTATGCATAGTGGGACTTGGAAGTTCCAATTGATTCAGTTGGATGGAGCATATGGAATTGATGCTCAATATGAGTTTTTATTCATGTTGGAAATATTCATAAAAAATCCAACAAGCAATTGGAAGAGTGTACTTTCAATTCGGGTGTGGGATCTGAGCATCCCCTGGAGTGATGGATTGTTCCTAATGTCAGAGCAACATAGGTAGTGGGATCTTGGCATTAGTTGGTTTTACAATTTGGTAGCTGGGAATAGAAACCAATCCAACCATATTTTGCAAGAGTCTATCCATATGGAGCAGTGGTTTAGTTTCCTACATAGGGAACCATATGATGGATGGGATTACTGTCATCTTGGTTTGTGGTTCGGGAGTCTATAGAAGAATATTTGTGTTGACACTAGGTAGTTTATAGGTGGGATTAGGAGACACTTCCCACTTCTCATATTCATTGGGACCCTAGAATCATTCTTGGTCTCAACTATTTTGGTTGGAAATATTATGTAGCAATATGTGGGATAGAGACACCTCTTGAGAGGAGTAAATTGTAGAGGGTTAAGTACCTTCCCAAAATTGATCTCCACCTTAATCCTCATCATTAGATACGTATGGATGAAGAAGTGTTGCAGCAAACATATCCTTGTGTCCAATGTGACTATTTGGGATTCACATGCATGAACATTAGTTTGACTAGTGCACCTATGGCTTCGCCATCTTACATGAGTAGAGCATACAACAAGAAAATTGGCAATCTTGTATTTTTTGCTTTTGATGACATTCTTATTCATTGTGGGATGTTGGGAAAGCATTCTTTTGGTTTGAGAGCTATGTCAAATACTTGGGAAAAGCAGTCATTGCATATCCATTTGTCTAGACATGAATTTGGAAGGATTAAGGGATCATATCTTGATTCTATGGTTGAGTTTGGTAAAGTTGGTGCCTACAAGAAGAGGATTCAGTCCACCCTTGTTTGGATCAATTCCATAGATGTAAATAAGTGGGATAATAGTGCACCATGTAGAGATTCATTCCGGTTCAAAACTCATGTGGTTGACCAGTAAGGAAATGAGCTTCCTGTTGGGATGAGAACCCCAATAGAGTTTTCAAAGGGATGAAGAAAATGATGCATGATTATTCCATTTCTACCCCACCAGGTTTTGCTCCACCATTTTTGCATAGAGGTGATGCTTCCCAAGGAATCTTAGGAATGGTTTTGAGGCCAAATGGACACCCCATAAGGTTGTGGCGCCATCATCGACATTATTCAATCACAAACATGGAGGTGTTAGTCATCATGCATGCATTTCCTAAATGCATAAAGTGCTTAAGAGAAAGCAATATTGAGATTGAAATTGACCATAATGGTTCAAGGCCAATTTTGACACATGAGAAGCTCAATGTATGGCAGCAAAAATTGGTTGCATGTGAGTTATTGGGTGGATTGAAAAATGTGAAAGGATGTAGCACAATCAAATTCAATCCATATATTGTAGCTCAATTTTCCATGGAATTTTTCAAAAGCAGGTTCATTCATTACTTGATGGAGAGGATGACCAATGCAAGTTTCAAATGGGTCATCTATGATGGAGAGGATATTGAAATGGTTTTGGAAGCAACCTTGCAAAAGTATTGTGGAAAAAGTGTACAAATTATTCACCAACCATATTTTCACTTGCTTGAGGACAAGCAAATTTTAGGAGGGGAGGACTGTAATGTCCCCATTTTTATAGCACCATGGAGCAACCACTATCCCATTACATCCCCATGGGTACTAGTGGAAAATTAAATAAATTAGTCAAGCCCTAATTTTGGTCTATGGTTATTTAGTTTAATTAAGTTAAACCATGGAGAAGAATGTAGTCCATAGTTTAGAATTTTTAATTATTAATTAATTATTTGATGAGTTGTAAATGAGTAGGTGGCCTAGGAGGGCGCATAGGAGATTAGGCGGAGAAAATGATTTTCCTTCCAAAAATAAATCTGGAAGAATTTAAGTAGTAAAAATGAAGAAATCAACTAAAAAGCTGGAAGGAAGCAGAAAAAAAGGAAAGCATAGAAAAGTAGAAAGCAACATAAAAGAAGGAAAGCATAGAAAAGAAAAAAGTAGGAAAAAAACAAGAAATCACTGGAAAAGCATGAAAGTAGAACAAAATCAAGGAAAAACAGGAGTTTCCAAAAGCAAGAAAGCATACTAAAGTAGGAAAGGTAAGAAAGCAAAGAAAAAGTGAGATAAAGTTGCAAGTCCAAATTTAGCCAGTGAGGGTGCATTGGATAAGGTTAGTTGTTCACATGCAGTGTGTCTTAGAAGTCAAATCACTTATTAAAGGAGGATTAGTGCACCCATTCATATATTTTTCCAGTTTGATTGTTGCATTGAGAACTCTAAGCTTCTCAAGACTTGGGAGATGTGCCCATTCTATTCATCACTCTAGTTGAGTATTCAGCTAGATCATGAGGAGTAAGGCATTCATGCTTGCTCATTGAGGATACTTGCAGGTCCATTCCATTTCCAATCAATTGATATCTTGCTTAGTGTTGAAGATTCCATCAGTTGGAGCGTTTTCTACAGTATCTTGTATTTTCCTATGTTATTAAGGGAGGTTAGCGATCCCATGGGTACTTTCTACTATATCCATAAATTTGTATGTAAAGGATCTCCTATAATAATCAATATAATGAAATTTAATTATGTTCTACAAATTATATCTTTATCCTTCATGAATATTTGCACCCATGCTCGTTATAGTGTCAAATCTTACTAGTTTTCAGAATTGAAGTATTAATCTAACTTGCATGATTCCAAATCTCATTTTGTGAGTTGATGCAGTTAGTAAACACATTATGGAACCCATAGAAGCCTTCATGTTAGAATTTTGTGAATCTTAGAGGCCATTTGAATTGAGTTGGAAATTCCCCAGTTGAGCTGTCCTAAAACTAGTAATTTATTTCCTAGCTTCCAAACTATGTCCAATTGATACTAATTGTCAGTATAAGTGTTGTTGTAGCTTGTTGGAGTAGTTTGCATGCCATCCACTTCTAGATCTTCACTAGAATCTATCGGGTTCCACTTAAGTCCTAGGGCTATTGCCTTGAAGCCTTTGGTTTAGCTAAAGGAGTCTACTGAGGCGTGATGCACCCAGAGAATGTGCAGTTTTTGAAGTTAGGTGTCTTTCTAAGGATGTTGTAGGATATCCTTAACCTATATAAGACCTTAGAATCCATCCTTGAAGAATTTGAGAGGTATAGAGGTGTTTGGGGCTTAATTTTTTATTTCTAGCCAAACTAGTCAATTTTTGAGTTTTCAAAAGTTTGAGTTAGTGTGCCTAAAGTTGGTTTGGGTACATTAAATTGAGGTTTCTTTCAATTGATATCTCAAACCCTCATCAATAGTGTGTTGATGTATATGTAACTTCGGAATGTATTTCATCTATGTATTTCATATATATTTATTGTACCCTTATAAGAGATGTGTTATTCCTCTATAAGGAAGTGTCATCATGTGTATTGACAAGTGTCGCAAGTATGTTAACTTGCCGATGGGTTATTAGACCACCATGTGTGGGGTCGGCCCTATTTTATGTAATATGTAATTAATGTACCTAGCTAGACAAGTCGGCCCCATAAGGATATTGGGCAAACAGGTTAAGTATAAATAGAGATTGGGAGATCTCTATTTGGATCATTCGGAAACTCACACTTTTCTCACTCAGAAAGTGGCGCACTAGTGAGGAGGAGGATCATCTGCTTCTAGGAGACTATCTCTGTGTATTTTGGTTGTACTTTGGTTGAGCTATTTCTCTCTCTATCTCTGAGGAAGTTGTGGGGTTTTTCACCTTAGGGTTTTCCCCACGGAAACTCTCTGTCTCTTGTCTCTCATGCTTTTGATTCTTGTGATGATTGACATGCTTGTTATGATTGATATGCATTGATATACTGTACATGTTATTCTCTTAGTAAGATCCTAGAGTATTGTGAATTAATGCTTGAAATTTAACATGGTATCAGAGCTAACTTGAGAAGAAGACATTGTGCAGTGACAGAAACTAGGGTTTCTTTTTTATTGGGTTTCTCTCCACAGATTTTGGAAACACAGTATAGTAGATTGACTCTACTCATCAAGGAGAATCTATCTGTCCAATTAGAATTCAATTCTGAGCATTTTCAAATTTGGCCCTAAAAATTAGGGTTTCCACAAAAATAGGAATTTCTGGAATCTGAAGACATAGCTGGAAGCTCCTTGAAAAAATCAAAGTTTAGAGCTTTGGATCGAGATTTTTGGCTGGGTATATCTCCGGGAAACTCAAACCCTAATTCAAGGTCCTCATTAGTGAACCTGGGAAGAAAAAAGGCATTTCTGAAGGGTGTAGCTTTGCAGATCTCAAATTCTGAATACACCAGGCTGATCATCTCATCGAGGCACATCTTTCTATCCTTTCAGAAAGTTGAAATTCACATTTTGAATTTTTAGGGTTTTTCCGTCAAACCCTAATCCGAGACCAGATCCATTTTTCAGCAAAATAAGTGGTAAGACCTAAATCTTTTCTATTTCCATTTGAAGTACTCTTTAAAGATGTCTCACCACACCAAGCTTGAGGATAAGCTTGAAGGGGATGATAACTTCCAAGCCTAGAAGTATAGGATTGGGTTAATCCTAGAAGAGAATGAGTTGGACTCATATATAAAAGAAGACATCCCTATCCCAGAGGATGAAGAAGCTAAGGTATTGCATAAGAAGAACTTGGTCAAGGAAAAGAGAATCATTACCGATTCTATCAAATACCATCTCATACCTCATGTGTCTTCTCTAAAGACACCCAAGGAGATGTTTGACTCCCTGACCAAGTTATTTGAAGGGAATAACATAAATCGGAAGATGACTCTGCGGAATCAATTGAAAGGGGTCAAGCCGCTGAATGGAGAAACCATTCAATATTATTTCTCCAAAGTCTCTCAGATATAGGAACAACTTGAAGTAGTAGATGAAGTGGTGGAGAATGGAGAAATTGTGATGACCACTCTGAATGGCCTACCTAGGTCATGGGATTCCTTTATCCAAGGAATTTGTGCAAGAAAGAAATTGATCTCCTTTAGTAGACTATGGGAGGAGTGCTCACAAGAAGAAGCTAGGCTTGTAGCTCAAGAAGAAAAGATGGGAAGTGAAGATCAAGCTCTCGCAGCTCACACCAAAAGAAGCAAGCCTAAGAGGGAGCACTCTCAGCAAAAGAGATCCACTCACTATCACCAAAAGAATAAGAAGGACCTAAGGTGCTTCACATGCAATGAGAAGGATCACTTTTCTTCAGAATGTCCCACGAACAAAAGGGATAACAACAACAACAACAAACTCCAGCAAGAAGAAGAAGGGCAGCAAAAGAAATTTCCATGCTCATGCTGCCGAAGATGATGAACCTCCAAAGAAGAAGGCTAGGGCAGAAAGTGATGATGACTCATAAAGTGAAGAAGAGTATGTTCTAATCTCTGCTCTCACAGGACCCATCTCTCATGGTTGTAATGATTGGCTTATTGACAGTGGGGCTTCCAAACACATGACTAGGCTTAAAGAATCTTTTGTAAATCTATCTAAACATGAATCACCTCATAAAGTGAAACTTGGGGATGACTATCAATACCCCATCAACGGAAGTGGTGAAGCCTCCTACAACCTAGATTCTGGAAAATATTTGAAGATGAAAGAAGTTATTTATGCACTTGGGCTCAAGAATAACCTTCTCTCCATCTTTGCATTGGATGCAAAAGGCATGAGGGTTGCATTCGTGGATGGCCAAGTCCTAATGTGGTCAAAGGGTAAAACTATTGATGATGCAGTGGTGATTGGAGAGCAAGAGGGAGGATTGTACAAATTGAAGGGACAACCTGAACATGCCATGGTGACATGAAGACAAAGATTCATCCATAGTCATGAATCACATAGAGGTATGTATAAATTGTTTTTGCAAAGGTTAACTTGTGAGTTATGCAGGTCATTGAAGAGAACAAGAAAACATTGATAGACATAACTAGCAAATATGGTGACCAGGTATGTGTTTTTTATATCACAGGATCTATTATATAAGTATGCATGACATGATTGATTATGTTTATTCATGAAGTCATAGGTTTGAATAATCATGAGTGTATGCATATTATGTTTCTTACCTTAATTGATGATATGACTAATCAGAAGAGTCATAGGTTTGAGTAATTACGGATTTAGGTATATTATGGTTCTTACTTTAATTTATGACTAACCATAAGAGTCCTTGAATACTAATACTTATTATTTCTGTTTGAAATGATCATGACTATGCATGTTTAAGATTGTTTTGATGGTATTAAGATTATACTAATAAATGTTTGATTATGTATGAGATCTCGAGGATAACACAATAATGATACTAATAAGCATGCATAGAGACCAAGGATGAATTTAAGTTCAAGGATAGGTAATCCAGGAAGCAAAGATCAAGAAGGAGCACACTCTAGTAGTTTCTGCAAGGATGCAGATATTCAGAAGGAGTCGACCACTTCTCACAATCCACATCAGAATGGAGTTGCAAATATACAGAGGGAGTCCACCCAACAAACAAACAAAGATAAGTATTTGAATTGTCATTTCTTACATATTTGTTTGTTTAAATAATGTTGTTCAATGATATGTTCCTAGACTTAGGTTGTGTATTATGCATATTAGAATAATTGCATTAATGAACAGTATACTACTAATATTCATGTGATGGGTAAGTGGCCTATGGCACTATACAACATTCCATTGCTACTTATCTAGAATGAAACCTCTTTGCTAACATGTTGGGTGTAGTGCAAACTCTTAACAATGTTCTGGTAGAGATTGGAAGGCATCTAGAAAGTTACGGGATATGGATAAATGTTGTATTAAAGCATTGGATTAAATAATTGCATGACTGTATGACATATTTCTTTATGTGAAAGAATTTGTTCTGAAAATTATGAGATGTTTCTAATCATGCAATTTAACTTGTTTTATAGGAAAGACCGTATACCTTCACCTACAAAAGAAGTACTACAACATTTGTTCCAACAACAAATATATCTATTGAAGATATTGAAGTTCCCAGGATCTGGGATGAAGAAATGGAAGAATGCCATGATCCGTCGATCATGAAGAATGATGTTTGGGATGTAGTCCCAAGACCTGAAGGGAATTTTGTTATGACTTCCATGTGGATCTATAAGATCAAACATGCTGTAGATAGCAGCATAAAGAAATATAAAAGTGATGAAATGGAAGATACACCAGATGGATTTCAAGACAACTTTCTTGAATGGTGTAGTTGAAGAAGAGCAGCCACTTGGTTCTAAGACACATGACAGGAAATCATATATGTGCAGAACTTGGTATGGTAGGATAGACAACTTTCTATCCAGTTTGGGCTTTACCAAGAGTAAAGCGGGTTCCAACCTTTACTACAAGGTTGAGGAAGGCAATCTAGTGATACTACTTTTGTATGTGGATGACCTATTTGTAACAAGAGATGATAGACTGATTGCCGATACAAAGAGGAAGCTTGCTGCCGAGTTCGATATGAAGGACTTGGGGATGATGCACTATTTTCTAGGTATGGAGGTGTGGCATAGTGCAGATGGGATCTTCCTTGGTCAAGGGAAGTACACAGTAGATATCCTGAAGAGATTCGGGATGTTGGATTGCAAGGCCATGGCCACACCTATGGCATCAAACCTGAAGCTTCTATGTGATGCTTCATCTGAGCCGGTTGATATCTCTATGTATCGTCAGATGATTGGGTCCTTGATCTACCTGAAAAAACACAAGACTAGATATTTGCTTTTCGGTGAACACATTGAGCCAGTTCCTAATGGATCCAAGGAGTGTTCACCTGGTTGCTGAAAAGCATATTCTGAGGTACCTGAAGGGTACAGTTGATTATGGGCAGGCAGTGCTGCAGATAGGAAGAGCACATCTGGGTACTGCTTCAGTATGGGATCAGGTGTGATCTCTTGGTTTAGCAGGAAGCAGTCCTGCGTAGCACTGAGTACAACTGAGGCAGATTATGTTGTAGCCTGTTCAACTAGTTGTGAGGCAGTATGGCTTCGGAAGCTACTGTTTGAGCTATTTGATCTCCCGTTGGATGCTACGGGTATATTCTGTGATAACCAGAGTTGTGTGAAGCTGTCTAAGAACCTAGTGTTTCACGACAGGTCGAAACACATAGAGATCAAATATCACTATATCAGGGATATGGTGCAGAGAGGAGCAGTGAATATCCTATATGCTGCGACGGACGAGCAGATTGAAGATGTGCTGACGAAACCACTAGCCAGAGTGAAGTTTGAGTACTTCAGGGAGAGGCTTGGTGTTCTTCAGATCGATGACACTTCGAGAAAGAAGTGATGGACACATTTGCAAAAGCCATTCCAAGCATGTTGGAAGGAGGATCCTTCACATGGCTTGGGATGTAAGCGCTGGATGATGAGCATCAGGACGATGCTTCAGTTACTGCTATATATATGCATCAGGATGATGCTGGATATGATCAATTGGATCATTTATATGTATATGTATGTATGCATCATGTTGGATGCTGGATATGATCAGTTGGATCATTTATATGTATATGTATGTACACATCATGTTGGATGCTGGATATGATCATTTGGATCATTTATATGTATATGTATGTACGCATCATGTTGGGTGCTGGATATGATCGGTTGGATCATTTGTATGTATTTGTATATGCATAATGTTGGATGCTTGGACCATGTATCTGTATATGTATCAGGAGGATACTGTGTATGATCAGGTAGATCATGTATGTTGATATGTATCAGATGGGTACATTGTGTGGATCATGTATCTGTATATGTATCAGGTGGATACATTGTATGATCAGGTAGATCATGTATGATGATATGTATCAGGTAGATACTTGGTATGCATCAGTGTATGATTAGGATGATCATAGATGACGAGCTTTAGGATGTTGCTCCAGATGACATGCAGCAGGATGTTGCAGTGATGATGATCAGGATGATCATGTGTACATCAAGATGATGTATGATGAGTATCAGGATGATACCTTGTGGCCATGGATCAGGTTGTGCAGATGAGCATGTCTGGGAGATCCTATAGGTTGGATTTGTGTACCCATAACAGCCTGGGATGCTCTTTCGAGACATTTCTCTGGGAGGACATGTAATTTGTGCCCTTGGATATTTCAGGTCGGAGTTGTGTACCCGTAACATCCTGAGATGCTCTTGCGAGGTTTTGTCCTATGGCATGTAATTTGTGCCCTGGGAGATTTCAGGTCAGAGTTGTGTACCCGTAACATCCTGAGATGCTCTTTCAAGGTTTTTCCATGACCACATGTAATTTGTGCCCTGGGAGATCTTTCAGGTCGGATTTGTGTACCCATAACATCTTGAGATGCTCTTGCTAGGTTTTGTGGTGACCACATGTAATTTGTGCCCTGGGAGATCCTTCAGGTTGGAGTTGTGTACCCGTAACATCCTAGGATGCTCTTTCGAGGTTTTGTGGTGGGGTCACAAGTAATAAGTCTTGGAGATATGTACAAGATGAAAAAGGCCTCAGATGCTCTTTAGGGTTCTTGCTAGTCAAGAGACTCTTTTAAGGTTTTGTGACGCACGTAATAAGTCTCGAGAATTCCATAGTATGGCCAGTGATGATGAAGACTTGCAGGTGGTGGGCCTACATCTAGTATGAAAAAGGACTGGATCTGTAGAACTTCCTATGACGAGTAGATTCAGAGATTGGTTGAGATAGCAGCAACAGTGATGATTCGAGGACGATGCATTGATGACGATGATCCAGAGAACAAGACTTGTGCTAGCATATCTGTGTCGAGAAATACCTTCCTATTTAAGAGGGAGTGTTGATGTATATGTAACTTCGGAATGTATTTCATCTATGTATTTCATATATATTTATTGTACCCTTATAAGAGATGTGTTATTCCTCTATAAGGAAGTGTCGTCATGTGTATTGACAAGTGTCACAAGTATGTTAACTTGCTGTGGGTTATTAGACCACCATGTGTGGGGTCGGCCCTATTTTATGTAATATGTAATTAATGTACCTAGCTAGACAAGTCGGCCCCAAAAGGATATTGGGCAAACAGGTTAAGTATAAATAGAGATCGGGAGATCTCTATTTGGATCATTTGGAAACTCACACTTCTCTCACTCAGAAAGTGGTGCACTAGTGAGGAGGAGGATCATCTACGACTAGGAGACTATCTCTGTGTATTTTGGTTGTACTTTGGTTGAGCCATTGCTCTCTCTATCTCTGAGGAAGTTGTGGGGTTTTTCAACTTAGGGTTTTCCCCATGGAAACTCTGTGTCTCTTGTCTCTCATGCTTTTGATTCTTGTGATGATTGACATGCTTGTTATGATTGATATACATTGATATACTATACATGTTATTCTCTCAGTAAGATCCTAGAGTATTGTGAATTAATGCTCAAAATTTAACATAGTGCAATTCAACCAGACGACAAGTAATAGGATCGAGGAGACAAAAATGTAAATCGCTTTAGTACATTTTCTCAACATACTTTTGACATGGAGTTTAAAGCCAATCTGTCTTTGGCTGATGGTAGCTGCCATCTAGAGTACCCGCATGATCTATTCACAAATTTCATCCTTTGTTTTTTTATTTTTTGTGATCATTCCAATGAATCGACCTCTTGATTTAACTCTATTTTTTCTGAAATAATTAATAGTGCTTGGTGGCATATGTACTATGAGGAAAATTCCACAACCAAACCACCTGAAAACCCAGAACGCATTGCAACAATAATGATTGAATTCTGTATTTTCCTATTTTTTTTGAGTCTAAGTGAGTCTTTGACAAGTTCGGGGCGAGTATTCCGAGTTTTGGCCAAGTATGGTGAGTATGCCTGGTATGTTGAGTCTTGTGCGATTCTTCTATGAGTAATCATCCAGGGGTTTGACTCATCCTTACTCGTGAGTACCCACGAGTCTTTGGCGAGTGGAGCTTCATTGGTTGATTATGCAATTCCTATAGCCCCCACTGATATTTATACCTATAGTTCTGATAATATTTCAAAATTTTTATTATATACAACATTGACACGCACTTTCATGTTGCTAATCTCAATGTACCATATAAGAATTGTCATATTGAATACCTCACAATTATCATACGCTTGCACTTCGGCTCATAGATCACCAAATTCGTTGCACATGTAGCGCCTTGCATATAAATTGGTAGTTCAACATTTAAATAACTTTGCATGCATTTGTTTCTAGCATTGCCTAAACCTTCAGCTAATCTAATAACATTTTTTATATGCTTAATCTTTTAATTTAATGAATTACACATAGATATAGGTTTCAATACCATAGGTGGAAGACTTTCATATGGATTTGAACATTAAAATAGGATATGTATTTAGTTGTATCACATGGATATTTTCATAGGGGTAAGCCTTCCTCTTAAAGTGGAATTAAAGATAATATTTATTAGTATTAAAGTTTAATGGGAATAAATGGAATTTAGAGAGATTTGTCTTTCAAATTTATTTGGTTAGAAAAGGTGAATATAAGTAGTTACATGGCAGGGAAGAGACTGTCATATAGCGCCTTCTTTGGTCGTAGTCTCTCTAGGAATGAAGAGGAGGGACAGTTGAAAAACAATAAATCCCTTTGTACTAAACAAACCCAAGTTGCAACAATGGTCACTGATATCGTCTAGGCATGTTTTCCATTTCTTTGGATTGAGAAAAACTACTAACAAAATCTTATCCAATGGCAGTTAGGTACTCTCCATTTTTATCATTTCAAGTTTGATGGCGGTTACTATTCATTGGTATCATTCAAAATCTTCTTAACCTAATCTTAAAACTTATATCAAGAAGCTAGTCATAAACGAAAAGTGTGAGTGGAGGTGCACGTTTTCCATCTATCTGCTTCTATCTTATAGCAACAACTATTCGAAGCATCAAGGACATTACAAAAAAATACAAACATCTTTAAACATAGAAAGCTGAAATGAAATCTAATCATGTTATTCAAATTTGAAGGGATTTTAGCAAAAGTGCGTTGCTTTAAAAATGCAAAGTGACATCACATCGACATCTTCATTATTATGGTCAGTGTTGGAATTTGGTTTTCATTCTACCCATCGGATTATTTTTTTTTGATGTTTTGGGTTTTTATATTACCCGTCGGGAAACGTTTTGTTTAAAATTTTACCCTTCAATAATGAAGTCTTCCCAAAAAAATTATCCTTCAATAATTTAATTTTCTTGATTTTTTAGAATTATTTTTTTCTTGACTTTTTTATATTAAAATTAAAATAATCATTATTAATATGTATCACTATCTTTAACTTGATTCACATTCATTTTATTTACCATTTATGTACTAAATTAATATTATATAAAAAGATAACTTAAAAAGAATAAATATGAATGCACTTCCTAATAGGAAAAAATAAATAAATAATGAAGCATAAATAAACAAAAAATAGTTTTATAATTTCCCACAATTATGCGTATAAAAACAAAACAAATATCACATATAATTATTTTTGTTTGCAAAATTGTTATCATAAAATGGAGGTAAGAGTTACATTATATTTGAATTGAATCACTATGCCCACTGAAAAGCTATATATCTATACATTAGTCATTATTGTTATAAAATATGCTCAAGAGTCTTTGTAAATATATGGCACATGTAATTATAATCCAATAATGAATGCAAGACTCTACAAAATATAGCTCTATATGCCTTTTTTTGTATGTATCGTTTATTCTACAAATTGCATAGGCAATTTTCATTCCAAATGTTGCACACAGATTTCATGTCTCTCAACCCCTTATTTAGTACTTGCCTTCATTTAAATTTTGCATCCCTCACTGAAATTGAACCATGAGAGAAATATAAGAGACGTTCATTTCAATTTCAATGGGAATTGGAGAATTAACCAATACTCTTCGAGTCCAAATCTATATAGATTATTGAAATTATGGGATAAATGACTAAATACACATGCAAAAAAATAGTGCGAGAATTACCTCTATAATGCAAATAACTCTCAATCTTTGTCTCCAAGACCCCCCAACTCCCAACTTCCAACTCTCAAAGTTGTTGAGCATGCTAATATAATCAATGAGCATTGAGCAATGAAATTTGTAGACTGTAGATACCCATTGCACTAATAAAAAAATAAAAGAATATGAGTTTTCTTGTTTTTAGGAAAAATCAATGCAACTTGCAAATGGAAAGGCATGGAAATAATTATAATTTAATAGATGTTTCTATTTTTTTAATAAATGTATTCTTTGGAAGTTGGAATTTAGAAAGTATAGATTAACAAATCAATGTAGGGGAGGGTACCAATAACTAGGGAGAGGGTGTAGCTTTAAAAATACTAATGCAGTTGGCTTATGAGCTAAAGGTTGATACCTTAGTAGTTTATGGTGATTCTGAAATTTGGATAAACAGAATGAAAAAGAACAAAACATTTAACAATCATACTTTGTAGAATTTGGGAACATGCATGGATACTTTGGTGACACACTTCCGACTGGTGGAGTTTGTCCATCTCTATCGAGAATAAAATGAGGAGGCTGATGACCATTCTAAAGAAGGCTTACTCGAGGAATAAAACAATTGCAAAATAGTCTCTCAGAGGGGAGATATACAGGAGATTAGGTGGGAAAATCTGGACAGATACTTATGGGTTCTTAGAGGGGAGATAAACTACTAAGGTTGATACCTTAGTAGTTTATGGTGATTCTGAAATTTGGATAAATAGAATGAAAAAGAACAAAACATTTAACAATCATACTTTGCAGAATTTGGGAACAAGCATGGATACTTTGGTGACACACTTCCGACTGGTGGAGTTAAATGGGAAAATCTGGACAGATACTTATAGGTTCTATTTTTAACTATTTTTGGAAGTTTTGATGCTATTTTTAATTTTTGAACAGTTTGTAATGATTTAATTATAGTTTAAAAAACTGTGCTATATGCACCTGAGGAATGTATTCGGAGCTCAATTGATCAATGAATATGCTTTTCTCTATGAAAAAAAAAAGAAAATTAACAAATCAATGCAACTTGCACATGGAAATAATTTTAATTTAATAGATGTTTCTATTTATTTAATGAATGTATGCTTTCTAAGTTGGAATTTAGAAAGTATAATTTATATAATATAAATATATTAATACTATTATTAAATTAGTAATTGGGCCGAGAGGTGCTCTACAGCCCAGTATGGGGGAGATCTTGTTAGTCAAGTAACAAAATAATACAAGTAAAAAAAAAAAAGAATAATACAAAGTAAAAAGTAATAAATATTATGTCGGCCATAAACAAAAAAGAATAATACAAAGTAAAAAGTAAATATAAGACTTAAATTAGAAACTTTAGAAATTAGGATTAGGTGGTAAATATTATGTCGGCCATAAACAAAAAAGAATAATACAAAGTAAAAAGTAAATATGAGACTTAAACTAGAGACTTGCTTTTTACTTTTGATACAAAGTAAAAAGTAAATATGAGACTTTAGAGTGTTTGTCAAGTAACAAAATAATACAAAGTAAACAAAAAATAATAATACAAAGTAAAAAGTAATAAATATTATGTCGGTCATAAATAAAAAAAAATAATAGAAAGTAAAAAATAAATATGAGACTTAAACTAAAGACTTTAGAGCTTAGGATTAGGTGGCTCAGGTATTGCACTCAGGGAACTATTCAAGGAGAGGTTTGCACCTCCGGAAATTTGATCCCTCTCGGGGCTTGATAGAGCCTAGGATTTGGATCTAGGTTGGTATAATGACAATTTATAAATTTTGTTGTCCTTAAAAAATAGTAGTAATATAAAACGGTTTAGAAATTTTATTGCCCTCCAAAAATACGTTTTAGAAATTTTATCACCCTTCACAAAAGACAGTTAACTAAAATTTTAAACCGTATTTGATGATCAAAATGCCTTTTTACCCATCAAATTCCATCACTATTTGTGGTGATTTGCATCAATTTACCATATCTAAGTACCAAATAGTGACGTCACATCGCAGCACTATTAAAGCAGTCAAGAACGCCGAGTGCGACACTAGAGGTGCTTATTAAAAATGCAATAAAAAACGAACACACCACATCGATCAGAGCGCGCTTAAGAATGACATCTATAATTGCTAGACGGGTATATGAAGGCCGAGTGCTTACGAACGAAAGAAAGGTAGCCATTTTATTGAAACCCTCAACCTGCTTTGCAATTTGACCATTCCATCTCACTGCCTCCATGCGCGTTATTTGATTTTGATTTCTATCCAACCATTTCCAGCTCCAATGGCTTCTGGTGCATCTTCCTCCTCCTCCATGGCATGTTTTGCCTCGACTTCCTATGCACAGATCTACGATGTGTTTATTAACCATCGTGGGCCTGATGTCAAAGAAGGCTTTGCCACCCGTCTCTACCATACCCTTCATTCTTCCTATGGTTTGCAAGTCTTTCTTGACAAACAGGAAATGCAGGTTGGACACTAGATCCTTTCTCAAATCGAAGCCGCCATTGGAAAAGCTTCTGTCCATGTTGCTATTTTCTCTCCAACCTATGCGGAATCGGAATGGTGCCTCGATGAGCTCTTACTCATGAAAAAATCTGGGGCTACAATTCTTCCTGTATTTTACAAGGTCAAGCCTTCAGAACTCCGGAGGACGGGCAAAGATAAAGATGGAACGTACGCTAAAGACTTGCGCAAACATGAAGAGAAACAGCGACGCGGCTCACAGACAATTCAGGATTGGAGAGACGCTCTTTCTGAAGTTGCAAATATAAGCGGCTGCGAGCTAGAGGCGTGAGTATCTCCTACTCTCAGCTCAATCCCTGTTAGTTTCTAATTTATTGGATTGATCCATAAGTACATGATTTTAATTTAGGTAGTTTTATTTTTTAGCTAATTAGTTTACCCTCCTAACTAATATTCAGCGACGAAGAGGAGCTCTTGGATAAGGTGGTGCAAAGTGTGTTGAAAACAATTCCAAAAACGCCGTTGGATGTGGCCAAATATCCAACTCGGTTGGAAGCGAAATTACAAGATTTTGAAAACAGAGTGCTACGGCAGCATGAGAAAGAGCCCCTAGAGGTCAAGGTTGTGGGGATTGTTGGTTTAGGGGGGGTTGGGAAAACTACCCTGTCCACAGATTTCTTTAACAAGAAGAGATCAGATTACAAAGGATCCTCCTTTTTATTTGATGTGAGGGAACATTCAGCTAGAGCAAAGCTAAATTCTTTGCAGACTAAGCTCATTAAAGACTTGAAATTTAGAGATGTCAATATTGAGAGCATCGTGGAAGGTAAAGGTATACTTGAAAGGAATCTATCATCTTGTCACGCTCTCATCATATTAGATGATGTAGGTGATCTGGATCAACTTGATGCCTTCTTGCCAATTCTAAGGCGTGTTCTTGACCCCAAGAGCTTCATTTTGGTGACCTCTCGTAATAAACATGTTCTTGTTAGTGCAAAAATCCCAGAAACCTCGATTTATCAGCTCACCGGCCTTAATAGATTACACTCTAAAGAGCTTTTCTGCAAGTATGCCTTTTTTGAGCCAGATCCGCTACGAGGATTTGAAAGTCTTGTAGACAGGTTTGTAACTGCAAGCTGTGGACTGCCTTTGTCATTGAAAGTATTTGGGGCTCTTGTCTGTGGAGAAAAGGAACCATACTGGGAAGAGCAGTTGGATGGACTTCACGGCCAACTACCTGAAGAGATAGAGAAGAGCCTTAAGATAAGTTATAACTCACTCAATAGCGAGGAGAAGCAAATATTTTTAGATATTACATGTTTTTCCATAGGAGAAGACAGGGATAAGTGGATAAGAATATGGGGTGGATCACGCTGGAAAGGGTTGGTAGGGTTTCGAAATCTACAGAATAAGTGTCTCGTGGAAATCGGCAGTGAAAATGAGATAAAAATGCACGATCACCTTCGCGATTTAGGAAGAAATATTGCCGAAGGATTGATGCCCCTTCGTCTTTGGGGTTCGACAACGCAGGACATTAATGATCTGTTGGAGCAATCATGTGATGTAAGTGCTCCAATCATATTCGTTCCTTTGTATTTGTGTCAAAAGGTTTTTGTTCAAATAAATCTGTCGCCTACTATGTTATAATTCTACATTGTTTTCAACTGACAGGGAGTAAGACAAGTTCGAGGAATTAGGATGGCTCCTCGATCAACCCTTGCAGATACTAATTGCGAAGATCATCTTTTCCTCTCGAAAAGGCGTTCTGGTGATGAGTTGTTCGGAATCAGTAAATTGCAACTTCTTGAAGCGGAAGGCGATTTTGTAGAGAGCATATTGACTTGGGTGCGGCCTCCAAATCTCATATGGCTCAGCTGGAATAAGTGTCCCTGCTCTTCCCTGCCTTCCTCGCTTCCAATGCGTGATTTAAGAGTTTTAGAAGTGAATGGAAATGAATTGAAAGGATTGTGGCAATCTCAATCTAAGGTAGGTATATGTACATTCAGAAATTTACCATGGGAATCGTTGTATTTTTTTAATCTATCTTATTATTGAAACATGAACATTGCAGGCACCTATGCAGTTGCGGGAGTTAAATATTAAAGCTCTATCTGTAGAGTTTCCAAAGTCACTAGGGCAGCTGAATCTGTTGGAAAAGTTTGTTGCAGAGGAGACGAATCTAGGAACGTTACCAAAAGAATTTTGTTATCTGCCCCACTTGAAATATCTGAAGCTAAAAGACTACAAAATGCAGATTCTTCCAAATTCCGCGGAGAAGGTAACAAATCTGCAACTCAGCCAGCGCAGAGGTTTGCAGAATCTTCCAGATTCCATAGCGAATTTAGCAAATCTCCAAATCAGCGATCTCCAGCAGTGCAGAAGTTTGGAGATGTTTCTAACTGTTGTAGCTTGGAGGCGATCCCAAACTCCTTCAAGAAATTAACAAATCTCCAATACATCGCCGTGCAAGAGTTTGAAGATGCCTAGGAATTTGACAAATCGGCAAGGAATCAAATCTGTCTTACACACATTTGGAGATGCTACCAAATCCCAAAGGAATTTAACAAATCTCCAAGGAATGGGTATGGGAAATTGTGCTTTAGGAAAACTTAATCCAACTCATCATGGTTCAACTATTTGAAAATGCTACGAAATTCATTTCGGAATTCATCATTTCTCCAAAGTATCACTTTGTCTTTCTCCGAATTCATTATTTCTCCAAACTATCACTCTTGTCTTTCTCTTTCTGCTATGGATATCTTCAGAATATTGCAATTTAAGCAAATGCATGTGAGGTGTTACTTCAATTTGACCCCTGGGGGAGGTTTTATTAAGTGCGTTCTGCAGCCATTTTAATCAATTTTGAAAGAGCTTGGAGGTTGTAATAATAAAATATCATTACCTGCAACAATGGTCATAGTGGTAACTGGTCTTGAAAGAGCTTGGAGGTTGTAATAATAAAATATCATTACTTGCAACAATGGTCATAGTGGTAACTGGTCACTGCAGAATGCAGAATGGTTTTTTCTCATCTTTGCAGAGAATATGCATGTTCATTGTTTTAATATGTTATTTCAAAGTACTTGTTGTGGGACTTTGGGGGGTGTTAAAGGTGGTTGTTATCTGTGGTATTGATTTTATACGAATTTTTGGAGACTCTTTAGTTATTGTCAAATGGGTCAACAAGGTTTTTAAACTTGACAATGCGTTTATCCAGCATTGGTGTCAGAGAATTTTTGTTATAATGAACAGGTTCCTAGATCTCTCTATTGATCACACATACAGAGAAAATAATGGCATTGCAGATACACTGTCTAAAGAAGCTCTTGATGGAGATCTTGGTATACTCCATTGAGAAGAATGGGTAGATGAGCAGCTGAGTTCTTCTGGTCTTATTAGTTCCTTTTTTTCCGAAGTGCTATAAATTATGTTATGTGCTGTTTATTTTTTTTTTATAGCCTGATATGGCTTTGTTTCAGCATATGGACTATTTATATGTTTCCATTTTGATAGGTGATTTGCTGGAGAATGATAAACTTGGCAAGTGATATGTACTTTTTGATTTCATAAAAATAACAAAAATATAGTTTTTTTTTCCTCTCAACAAAATAACAGGAACTCCGGTATGACCACAGCATGGATTGTATTTTTTTTAATTTGTACAAAATAATGTTCAATGAAATTAAATCATTTTTATTTAGGAAGATATTTTTTTAACAAGACAATGAGTATTCAGTTAAAGAAAAATAACTTTTAAGGCATATCAATATCAATTATTGAAACACAAATGAATCACTTTTTTATCATGCATTATTATAAGCCAGTGAAGAAAACTAGATGAAATCTTACAGGTTTACGAAATCTTTAATAACACAAAGAATCGAACACGCGACCTTGGAAAAGCTTATCCACACAACGACATAGCAAAGATACTTCCGCTTGCTTGCTTGAAAGCTTTTCAACGCTACGCGATATAGCGTTTGGGTGACCCAGTAAAACACAATCCGTTGCCCAGCACTCTTAGCCTTTAGGGTGTGACTTTCACCAGAGGTTTAAAAACATCATTAAAAGTAAGCAAACCACTTATTAAATTCTTGATTTGGTTAATTTGTCAAGGTTCAACGATTTTGATTTTGGTATGATTAACTCGTATAGAATCAAGCAATGGCAACAACTCTGATTTGCTAGAATGACTCAATTGACCTATACCTAACCATTGAGATTTAATATACGGGACAAATTTCATAGTAATAATTACTACTTAGTACTTAATCTTCGGTATTCCTTATTTAATGATAATTATTTAATTAGTAATTAATTAATTACTGAGGTTTAATTGATGTTTTTTAAGGAGTGAATGATGGGTTTCCATGTGTCCCTAAGGGTTAGGCCATCATCCCTATTGAAATTATTTGGGTGTTTTTCAATCTCAATTGCATCCCTTATGCGTCTTCTATAGCAATGATCCACCACGGCTATAACACGAGCTTCCTCAAATAAAACATGGTGGTTAGTTTTTGATGAGTGCTCAGCAACAACTGACTTTTTAACCCTACCATGAATGGTATCAACACAATGATCCTTTAATCGTGTTTTTAATGATCGTCATGTTTCACCTATGTATACATCACCACAGGAGCAAGAAAATGAGTAAACACCTTTTTGAAGTTTGGGATCAACTAGGTCTTTGGCTTTGTCTAAGATTTTCCTAAGGGAGTTAAGAGGGCATAATGATGTTTTTATTTGTTTCTTTTTTAGGACTTTTGCAATCATGTCCGTAGTACCTTGAATATATGGTAGAAAGGTCTGTATCATGTCATCTTGCTTAGGGTGTTTATGCTCATTAACCAACCTCTTGGCTTTATTAATAGCTCTCATAATATCACTCTTTTTATACCCATCATTGTGGAGGGCTCTCATTAGATGCTTCAATTCTTCGTCTAATGTTCCTTGTCTAATAATCTAACAACTCTCATTGCAAATGTATGTAAGATACCAAGCTTCTGAGATGGGTGATGGTGTGAGTTTGCATGTACATATCTGCCTGTATGGGTTTTCTTACTATATACTTGGTGAGCAAGAGAACCATCTTCCTTCTTAGTGATTAGAACATCTGGAAATGGGAGGCAGTTATTCTCTTGTGTTTCCATGGTGCATTCTTAAGTCCAAATGGCATGACATAAAGAATAACTGCTCCAATAATCCCATCTACTTCTACACAATTGAAAATATATCCTTGTTGTGTTTTGTGGTTGTGTGTAATCGAGCATGACTTGCAATAACTTCCTCAACCAAAGGAAATAGTTGTTCCATGAGTGCCTTCTATTGCTTAGTACCTTGGATTTATGCAGCATCCAATTATTCCTATAGATCTTCGGTAGTGGCATGCAATTGCCTCCAATATGAGTGGAGGAGCTCAATATTGTCCTTGGGATAGGAACACAAAAAAATGTTTGATAGTGAAGGATCCTTATCTCTTAATTCTAGCCACGACCCTTCAAAGTTACTTGAGGTGCACTACTTCTACCCACTACTCTATTTGTCACCTAGCCTGTCATTCTTGATCCCATTTTGTTGTAACCTCAACAAGATGAGTTGTTAATTGTTGGATAGAAACCCGCATTATGGCCTCCAAGTCATGTTCAATCCTTGATATGCACTGCTCAACTTCACAGGCAGAGATTTGCATCATGTGGGCTAGCTGTGTAGTGGACCATTGTAGGAGTTATATAGGTTCAGAAGCTTGGTTGGTGATCGACATCCAATTTAACAGTTGGCCATTGGAAAATAATGGATTCGATTGATCAAATGTCTTCACTTAGGCTTTTGCATATCATCCTTTTGATTGATGACATTTAAGACTCTTTCCTAGACTTTTGAAAATAGGAAGGGGTCAACCACATCTATTTGTTCCTAACGTATCTACAACATTGCTAAACAATGTCTAGGGTTTTGTGCCAATTGTTGTAGTTGGACCATTACTAAAAGAGTTTCTAACGACAACGAGGAAGGAGGGGGGATTCTATGGTATTTGATTTCTTCCCCTCCCACATCCTCCATGTTGACATTCTCAAGGCCACCCATGCCCCCTTGGCTTTGTCTTGTGAGAGGGGGTTGATGTGGGTGCTCCTTGACCTCGTTGACACTTGTAGAATCAACTCCTTATTGTCTTGTTTGTCCTTCTGTAGATGGTTTCACATTATCTCTGACATCCCCTATTTTGTGTCAATCTTGATCTCTTGGGAAACATATTTCTATTGACCCGAACCTATGGGTGCTCATCAAATTAATTACTTCATTATGGACTGACACCATTGGAACATTCAAAAGGGACCCTAGTTTCTCATGGGCCTACCTTTTTGGATTTTTGGGAGGTCAAGGTTGGTATTATCAACATTAGTCTAGGCTCCTCCTTGAATGAAAAAATTTATGGTCATACCTGCCACTTCATCAACATCCTTGGGTGCCAAATTGATTAATTTCATTGGCTTGTGCCTTGTTTTATCCTTCCATTTCACAAGCAAATTTGGGCAGTCTTTGGTACAAAGGGTATTCACCCTACAATAATAACACCATGCTCCTCTAGGAAAAGGGAAATCTCAAAAAAGGTGACCCACCTTGTTGCAATTGTAATAATATATAGTCTAACCTCTTATGTCCATTCTTCCTCCCCTATAATCTCCTCCCCCATCATTGAGGTTGTGAAATATCACTACCTTGAATGCAAACTATTCTAATTTAACTGCTAGAGCATTCAAGGCTCTACATTTGTCTATGTTGTGCAATGAGGTGCCACATAATTCACAATATATTTTGTTTAGAACCTAAGAATAATTTTGTAGAATAGGATAGTTCCTCGGAGGGTGTTTGTATGTTTTGTAAATCTCACAAAATCCTTCGGGTTGGGTTTTCTTCACATTTGGAAAAGTATGATATTGCACTAGGCCATGGAATGGAGCAAAAATAGCTACTTGTACAACCCATGTAGAAGGTATTCTTGGAAATGGTATTATCGAGGGATTAGATATAACCCCCCATCATAACCATGGACTGTTGGTGTCCATTTTTGTCACCATTTTGATCAGTAAACATTCTCTGATTGGCGTTATTTTCACTATTTTGATATGATAAGTCATTCTCTTTTCCAATCAGACCATCAAACAGACCCAGGTATGCATTTATTTGAATATCACACGAATCATGAATAATTATCATTATTTTTACGGTTTATTGACAATCATCTCACATTTCTAGACATGTTTGGCATTTAGTTTTTGTTCTACAGGAGGTGGTCATCATTCGAGCCTTCATTCAGCCACGCATTCACGCAGAAGACGCCTTGCTGCATCTGAACCGCCGGCCAGCCCTCCATTCATACCCGCAGAATCATTGGTTGAGGTATTTCGGGGCATTAAAATTAAAAACGGTGATGTGGGTTCTGTTGAGGACGTGTCACTCACGGTTGATAAGCCTTCATTCCAGAAGATTCATCCTCCTTCTCGCTCAAACTGATAGCACATTCTCTGCCCACGTCAATGTTCCAGAAGATCCTCGTCCTTCCTCGCCCAGCTTGCCAACACATCCTCTGCCCACGATTGAAGGGAACCAACGCCCAACTGTTCGCATCAAGGAGAATCAATGCTGTGGACTCAGGCAGACAGCCGTGTGATGTCGTAAACCACCCTGCAACTGTTTTGAAATCATTAAGACCTCTATTTTTAGAGAGGTCGACTACATCGATCTTCTCTCTTATTGTAAACTTATATAAAGACGTTTCCTATGAAGCAACGCAACATCCATATACATAGAGAGCAGTTGTAATACAGAGACGATAGCCGTAATTTCTACATAGATGCTGTGTAATTTTTATCAGTTAATGGAAGTTTCAGTTTCTTAGCTGTTGATGTCCTGTTGTTGATGAAGAATTTGAGTTAAGCCTCAATCTCTGATTGCTGAGAAGGGCCCCTCAACAACCAGAGGTTCTACTGTATATATTCTGCATTTCTTTTCTGCAAATTAATAATTTCCATTTCCAGTATTTAACTTATTTCCTGTAGATGATGTTGTTTTATCCTGTACATGTCAATTCTTTATTTCCTGTAGTTATATCTTGCTGCTAGTTTAACTTGTTATGTTTAATTTATATTCCTAGAAGTTAATGACCGGTCATGTATAAATCATCTTAGTTTGCTTTCACTCTTGTCATTTGCAATTAGATAAAGTCAACTAGTTAATGTTTCAGTAGTTTAGAGTTTAATTCATAGTTAGAATTAGTTCTGCTAGTTTTTCTTGTAGCTGTAGGTTAGTTTTATTTTACATCCCAACCTTGTTTACTATGCCATATAAATAGTTTGTTTTCCTTAGATAATGATTAGCTTAGGTTGCTTCTTGCCATTCCAACTCTAAACAATCTATTCACTACTTTTCTTGCACTGTAGGTTCATATGCATCAACCAGCTGGCGTTAAGACCATTCAATCTGCTTCTTTCCTTAGTTTAAATCGTTTTCTTCCATCCGGACTGTCATTCGAACCGTCTTTCATACTGCCATTCGAATCATCATATGGACTTTAATATTTTTTGCATTGTTTTTATGCTTATTTAGAATCCAGTTTCTTAGTTTTTCAAACTGTAATATTTCTTGCATTGAATTAGCATTCTTAGATGTAATTAAGATCTTGTTCCACACTACGTAGAGATTAAATTAAGTTTCATCATCATTCTTAGTTTCCATTTCATTTTCCTTAAACTTTGCTCTAGTTGTTTTGCAGATTATGTTTCTTTTATATCTAATTCATTAACACTTTACTGTTCTATAATTCATTAGTTCCATTCTTAGTTTAGTTATTTCATGTTTCTTAAGATTGATTTTGAATTAGATTTAGTAATTTCATTCTCCAAAGTATCTTAATTTTGATAGTTTCTTTTTTTAAGCGTAGGATTAGTTTTCCCATTTCGATAATTAGTAAAGATGTTCATAGAATAGGATTTGGTTCAAAAATAAAATATCTTTATCAAGTTTTCTACTTGCTTCTACATAAAATATCTTTATTAAGTTTTCTACTTGCTTCTCAATTAAATTTAGTTTCAAGTAAATATCTTTATTAATTTTTCTACTTGCTTCTAGATTTCATTTGTTCTAAGTCATTTGCTTATGGATAGAGAATAGATCACAATGTTTAAACTTAGTTGTAATTGGACACTCTTTAGTTTGCATTTGTTTGTTGAAGTTAAATTAGATTTGCTTCCATTTTGTTTCCTTGTTACATTTGAAATTCATTTTGATACATTCTCTCCCGTTCCTATTACCTTTGATACATTTCCCCAGAATCCCCAATGAGAATGGAATTAGGTGTTTAGTTTAAGTTTTGAGTAATTGTTGAATGCTTGAATAGTTTAACTCTTGAATTTATCAGTAGATTGTAATTCTGTTCCAAAGATAATATAATTTATTGTTTCCATAGTTAATTGTCAATTGAAGCATTTCATACATAGGTTCCTAAACTCATTTACAGTTGTTTCTAATTCCCAGACTAGAGTTTGAATTATTAATCAGTAGCTTTCAATTTCATCAAAATAGTTCTATTTTTCTATTTTCCTAGAATAATATTGTTGTTTTTATCTTTTCAGTTTTTTTCCATGGAGTAGAGTAGTATAGCTTGATACTATTCCGATTTGTTGGTTTAGCTAGGCTTAATCAGTTCAATAGTTGTATTTTCTTTAAGTTCGACTTGATTTTTCATTTTGAAAGATCTTTCGATCTTTTCATTACTAAACATTTTTAAGGTCTGTCAAGCCGAAACCTTAGGTGCCATTCTACCTCAGCATATACTGTGCCACAACTCTAAGATTACCAACGTTGGTTGATAATTAAATATTTTGTGATTCCTTAAGACCGTAAATACACCCAACATTTCGGCGTCGTTGCCGGGGAGTTGTAGATAGGTAGAACTCAGCTAGAGATAGTTAGGATTTTCTCTTAAAAACTTAGTGTTAGATTTGAATTCTCCGCTTTGAAACTTAGAAATAGGCTGGTGGCGGGTGAGCGGTAAGACGAGAGGTAAGAAGCTGCGCATCTATTATAACAGGCATCCCCAAAACCCAGCAATAGTAGTGATGCAGTTAGAGTTTATTTCAGTTATAGTTTTGTTTTCATGAATAGATCTAGAGACTCAAAAGGTTGATTTATTAAAACTAGCATTCCTACTAAAATCCCTACTAAAATTCCTACTAACCTATATGGGGGGCATGCCACCCCAACTACTAACTCAACATAAACGTATCGGAAGACACCTAAAGGGGATAGTGCTACTTGGAAAGCTAAGGAGATCCTTTCTGGAAACCATTTAGGGGAAACCATAGGGACATCATAAAAGTCTGTTCATAAAGAAATTCCACTAGAAGAACCTCAAGCTTATATTGACCCTGAACTTAGGCAATAGGAAATTCAAAAGGATAAAACATCAGAGCCTCTCAATGCTCCATTAGTTCAAAAACCCAAAGACACTACCTTTTCAATAGTAGGTGGTCCAAACTTAGTAGACTTTATTGATCCTACACAAGTCGAAACTCTTTTTGAAAATTCTGTGAACATGGTTATTTCACAGATTGAAACAACAATGGTAGGACCTTCAAAACTGGACTCCCACGTAGCTGGTAATTCTCCTCCTAAAGAGAAAAATACTCTTCCAGAAACAGAATGTTGGGATATCCCATATTCTCCAAGAAAGGAACCACCTAAGTATTCTCTCTTTGGCAATCAAGTCTTCATGGAGGATGAAAATGAATATCATGTCCGACAAGATGAAGAAGAGGGAGAGGGTAGAACCGAAGATACTTTTGGATTCCCTATCCTAGACACTGCACAAGATGTAACTATGAAAAAAATCCCTCCCTCTTCACTACCAACCTTTTATGGTAATAGTAGTGAGGATCCAGATACATTCTTATTCGAATTTGACATTTTGTGTAGGAGTTATATCTACCTACAAGATGGTCAAAAGCTAAAACTCTTTCCTACCACATTAAAAGATTCTTCTCTTCGATGGTTCATGGGGTTAGGAGAATCCAGTATTAGAACTTGGGAAGATATGAAGAATTCATTTCTACGGAAGTATCAGGATTACTGTAAACCTAAGGACTCTCGCAATGATATTTTTAAAATACAAAAACTTGAATATGAGAGCCTAGAAGACTATCTCGAAAGATTTAACTATGTGTTACATAAATCTAAATATAGTGATGTTCAGGAAGATGTAGTAAGAGCACTCTTCCTTAAGGGAATCTCAGAAGAATTATTAGAAAACCTTAATCTCATGGCAGCAGGAGACATCTCTCATAAGTCTTTTGCATAGATTTGTGAGCCATGTAGGAATTACTCTAGGAGTAGAGGGAAAAGTGGAAGACATTTTCAAGAATCTTATACTAGGAACCGGAAGGGAAATACATCCAGTCCTGGTGGAGTTACAAGGGTAGAGTTGGGAAACCTATTGAAAAATTTCAAAACAGATATCTTAGGAGCCATGGGTTCTCAATTGGATGCATTACAAGCCAAAAAGAGACAGGATGAAGAGCGTGAAACAATGAGTGTTTTTTGTCCTAGGTGTAGAACTAAACATCCCCAATGGGAATTCCCAATGGGAATTCCCAATGAATAATGTTTCAGTTTGTCACCTTTGTACATAAGAACATCCAACTGATAATTGTCCATCGTTGCTTGGGTTGCAAGCTGTTTCAAGAGTGGAAACTTTGGTGAAAAATCTAGGAGGCCTTGGCAACCTAGATATCAACCATCATATTAGGATCTATCATCACAATTTCCACCCTATTACCATCCTTATCAACCTCCTCAATAGTGGAATACTTCAGGTTGGAAAAATTGGCCACCTCAGTACCCTCCTCATAACGCTCAACAATAGCAATGGCCACATGGATGGAGAGGACAAGCTTATGCTTAACCACCTCATCCTATGCCTAACTATCCTTACCCACTTAATATCCAACAACTTTTTCCTGTATTTGTACCTCCTTCGCTACCCCCTATCACAAATCGACCTCACCACTTCCAAAATATGAATCCTCCAAGACCCACAATATTACCTGCACAACCGATACCAAATCCTAACAACAAGCCAACCCAAGCTCTTAGTAACATTGGGTTGCTACCTCTTCCATAATATGCCATTTCAACCGCACCAATACATGAGATTCAACTGTCGTCTAGAAGAGTTTTGTAAGATCAGCCCAAGTCATCAGTTGTTATCCGAGAAGAGAATGAAGAAGAAAACATACCTAGTGAAGTTTCGAATGATGCCATTCTTGAAGATGTGGTTATTCCTAAATCTTCAACACACAACCATCCTCATAAAGAAGTAATTATAGGAGAAATATCACTCCCATATCCAGAGCGTCCAGTAATAGAAAAACCTGTAACTTATCCAGAGTATGATATCATTAACGAATTAAAAAATATTTGTATCAAGATCCCTTTGCTACAAGCTATTAAAGATATACCAATCTATAGTAAAGTAATAAGGGAACTTTGTATTAAAAGACCAAGTAAAAAACAAAAAGATCCTCCGACGATTCATGTTATAGGTGAGATGTCATATTACATAGAAAATCAACCTAGGATTCCAAAGTATTCAAATCCAGGAAACCCTGTGGTGACTGTTATCATCAATAACATCGCCATATGAAATACACTTATTGATCTAGGAGCTGCTATTAGCCTGATGACTACCACAGTTTTAGAAACTCTCCATTTAGGACAGGTCCTCCACCCTACCCCAACGATTCCAGAATTGGCAGATCGCACTATGGTGCAGCCTGCTGTGATCTTAGATGACATCATTGTATCAGTGGCTTCATGGGAATATCCCATGGACTTTATAGTCATAGAATCAAAGGACCCTTCTAAAGGACACCCCATTATTCTGGGAAGACCTTGGTTGGCCACTGCTAATGCATTTATAGGATGTAGGGATGCAGAGATGATTATTTATGATGGGTTATCTACAAGGAAACTAGCTTTATACCCACCAGCATGGCCAGTAACTGAAAACCTATTTTGGTTAGATTGTCCTTTTGGGGATGAGAACTTGGAAGAACTTTCCCTTGTTAGTGATTTCTTGTGGGCACTTCAAGAACAAAATACTTAGAATATGTTGAACCAATTTATCTCTTCCATAACATGTATAGAATTTCCTCAGTCTTTTTTCCAATTTGACCGGATCTTTGGAGATAATTCCATGAAAACATGAGCCTCTCAAAATTTACAAGTACACCCCGTGTCTTCGCAATAGAAGAACATCTAGGATCCTATACCATACTTTGTGAGGTTAGTTCCGACAAATTTCTACATATAAATGTAGGTTTAGATGAGAGTCAGCAAAAACAATCACTAAAATTTCTCAAGAGTCAAACTGGAGCATTTGCATGGGAATACACCGATATGAAGGGTATACACCCAAATACCTGTATTCACCACCTTTACATAGATTCAAACATACCTCCTGTCAGGAAACCCCATAGAAGAATGAATCCAACATTAAAGGATATAGTGAAAGATGAATTACAAAAAATCCTTAACGCTGGTTTCATTTACCCAATTTCTAACAGTAAATAGGCGTCTCCTCTGGTATTAGTTCCAAAGAAAGTTACAGGGAAATGGCGTATCAGTGTTGATTTTCGAGAATTAAATAAGGCCACTCTTAAGGACTACTTCCCTTTACCTTTCATTGACCAGGTGTTAGATACCTTGTTAGGGAAACAATATTTTTCTTTCCTTGATGGGTATAGTGGATACAATCAAATATTAATAGCACCTAAGGATCAGGACATGACAACCTTTACTTGTTCTTGGGGGACATATGCCTATCGAGTGTTTCCATTTGGCCTATGTAATGCACCTGCTACTTTTCAGCGTGCAGTTCTAGGAATCTTTACTGACCTTATACATGATTGTGTAGAAGTTTATATGGATGATTTTACAGTTTATGGAAATACCTTCCAAGAAGCCCTTGATAACCTCGAAACAGTTCTTATTCGGTGCCAAGAAATGAACTTAGCCCTTAGTCATAAAAATGTAAGATGCTACTAACCGAGGGCATAGTTCTGGGACATCATGTCTCTCTTCAAGGTATCAAGGTGGATCTTGCCAAGATAGAAATAATTGTTAATCTTCCTCCTCCAAAAACTCCGAAGGAAGTAAGAATCTTTCTTGGCCATGCAGGCTATTATAGACGTTTTATTGAAAAATTCACTAAGATAGCCGCACCTATGTTCAAGTTACTCATGAAAGATACATAATTCCAATGGATTGAACCTTGTCAACATGCCTTCAAAACTTTGAAGGAGAAACTATCAGTGGCACCAATGCTTAGGGGCCCCAATTGGTCCCTTCCCTTCCATTTATATACTGATGCTTCTGACATAGCTGTAGGGGCAGTCTTAGGTCAAAAATAGGGACAAATATCACATGCCATCTACTTTGATAGTAAAAATTTGACTCCTGCAGAATCGAAATAACTGTTATTGAAAAAGAGTTTCTAGTAGTAGTCTATGCCATCAATAAGTTTCGTCATTATATCACAAGATATGAAATTTTCATACACACTGACTACTCCGCCATTAGATTTTTAATGAATAAACCTATCACCAATGGCAGGGTGACTCGGTGGCTTCTTTTGTTACAAGAATTTAACATCACCATTATTGATCGTCCGAGTTGAGAGAATGTGGTAGCAGATTTTCTCTCTCAAATTCAAATTGACGATAGTGCCAGTCCTGTCAATGATAGCTTCCCATATGAACATCTGTTCGTTGTGTCTGTTCGAACCCCTTGGTTTGCAGACATAGCTAGTTATTTAGAAACTGGAAAGCTACCAAACCATCTCTCCCCACCTGAGAAACGTATGATCATAGTTCAAAGTTCTAATTAATCTTGGGTGGACAATGACCTCTTTCGTACTGGTCCCGATCTCATTATTAGACGATGTGTACGAGAGGATGAGATGGCAGAGATCCTTCAATCATGTCATGGTGGACCTTGTCGTGGGCACTTTTCTATAAGAGAACAACATACAAAGTGTTGCACTCTAGATATTATTGGCCAAGAATTTTTAAAGATGTTTCCAAGTATGTCAAGGGGTGTGACAGTTTCCAAAGAATGGGTAGACCTACACCATCCGATGAGATTCCCTTACAACCCTAGGTTATGATTGAGCCTTTTGAAAAATGGGATCTAGATTTCATTGGGCCAATTTCCCCTATGTCTCGCAAGAAGAAGTGCATCCTAGTCTGCATAGACTATGCCACCAAGTGGGTGGAAGTTAAAGCCTTATTCCGAGCCACAAAGAAATCTATGGTAGAATTTATGTATGAAGAAATATTTACCTGATTCGGTGTACCTAGGGAAATTGTAACCGATCAAGGATCTCATTTCACCTCCAAGTTGATGAAAGAACTTACTGACAAATATGGTATTAGACATTGTAAATCTTCACTATATCACCCACAAGCCAATGGTCAGGTAGAATCTACCAACAAAGTATTAGAAGCCATCCTGACTAAGACTATCCAGTTACACCACAAAGATTGGGCAGATAGGTTTCCAGAAGCCTTGTGGGCTTATAGAATAACTTGGAGGAATACGTGTGGCCATACACCTTATGAACTTGTTTATGGTAAACAAGTTCTTCTACCCATTGAATTTCAAGTCAAAACCTTTTGTATCGCTGCACAATTAGGGATGAATCTAGAAGAAGCACAGAGACAATGAATCCTGCAGATAAATGAATTAGACGAGATTAGACAAGATGTTGTTCAATGCACAATTTTAAATCAAAACCAACGAAAAAAATGGCATGATAGATACATTAAACAAAAAAAATTCAAAACTGGAGATTGGGCATTACTTTTTGATTCAAGGTACAAAAACTTTAAAAGTAAATTAACTACTCATTGGTTGGGTCCATATGAAATTGTTACAACTTTTGATAATGGATCTGTTAAGATTAAGACAATTGATGATTCGAAAATTTCCTTTGTTGTAAATGGACATAGACTTAGGCTTTATCATCAACCAATATCTAAACAAGAGTTTGTGCAGAATGCCTTACAACAAGAGGAGATGGAGCTGGTGGAAGAGGAAGTCATTCCTTCTCTTGGTTCTTGAAATTATTTGGGTTATCTTCATTTGTATATATGTAAATATATTTTTGTTTTTAATGAATAAGAGTCATTTCTAACAGTTGACTGCATCTATACAGGAAATTCACTCTTATGATCAGCCTATGGAATTTTGTCAATTAAGACAGGAAGAATTTTTTTTCCCTTCCCTAATTTCAATAAAATTTCATATGATCAATTCTTTGTACATATGTTTTTGTTTTGAATAAAATTGAATCATCTAGCAAGTGGTTTTGGCAGCTTTATTACAAGTATCTTATCATTATAATCAACTCATGCAATATTATCTGAAAATGGAAGTGCTCTAAAATAAAATAAACTCATAATGCATCTTAACTCCTTCTCTTTTGATTATTGTTGAAAATTGAATATTTATTAAAGTATTCTTTATATCATTTCAAACCACTTTCTTTTATGATTCTATATATGGTATTTGATTCAGACATGTACATTTCTGATTTATCATTAGGACAGTTGCTTAAGACCTACTTTAATCATCATGATTTTTCAAAAATTATATCTAACATCTATGGACTACTAGTTCATCCTAGACTCATTATCAAAACTTGTCTCTTAAGCACTTTTAAAAGGTAGCTCAAAAGTGAGTGATATTTCTATTTTGTGGGGAACATTACTGATATTTTATGAAGAATATAGGCTAAGAGGTCAAAGAACAACTTTAGGTTATTATCTTTTGACATGATCTCTAATGCAAGCCATTATAAATAAAGTTACTCATAAGGTTCGCTTTAAAAATTTGAATTATGTGTTTAGCAGGCTTAGCACACTCTAGTGCCAACCGACTTCCTTACAATATATATATATATATATATCATTATACGGAGCAAACCCACCGGGGTACTGAATAGGCTCGCTGGCAGCGGGTCCATGCTAAGTAAAATCTTAAACAAGGAAGCTTGGTAATGGCAAGTAAACCTGTCGAGGTACTAAATAGGCTCGCTAGCAGCGGGGCTATGCTTGCATGGTATCAAGATAAACCCGCCGAGGTACTGAACAGGCCTACTGGCAGTGGGGCAATATCAGGTAAAAGAGGTTCGGTTAATGCATTGCTATGCACATGACTGATCTAAAAAAACCTGAGTATACAAATATATGTTTATGCCAAATTATTTATAATGTCATTAGAGAATGGTTGTAAGTTGGACTTGGACCCTGTCATCTAATTCAAACAACACCTAGGGTATGACTATCTTAGAAATGGGACCCATAACTATAGAAATCTCACAAACATTGGGGTGAACTTTATCTATATTCTTTGGATGACAAGAGATCTTTAAAATGAGTCATGGATGACTGATTTTTCCTATGGCATTTTTCGTATCAAATGTACTATCATTATTCATATGGTCTTCCTAAGTACTGTTATTTTTTTTTATGAATGTACATATCTGAATCATCTCCATTTATTAGTTAATATTTCGTTTCCTTACAAAAATTATCACAACATTTTAGAGCTATTGGCTAAACTATTAATTGAAAATATTGGAATATTAATCAATTTTTCCTTGATGGATTGAGGACACGCCATATTTTTGGTTTGGGGGAGGTTCAGAACTGTTTTTACTTTCTGAATATTTATAAAAAGTTCGTTTATCTCTGACAATATGATAGGTGTTTTCAGGATAATGCAAGTAGCAGAAGATTGTTCTAATCCTTGATAAAGAAGAATGTGACTAAAGTTCCAGAAAAGCGAATTACAACATCCTCTTGTGTGCTAACAGCCCCAGAAAATTCTCTGCATAATCAACAGTACTTAGATCCAACAAAGTGCATTTTTGTACAAAAGATCCATATGAAGGATCAAATGAAGGGTCCAATGACGATCCGAATGAAGTGACGAATGAGGCAAATGAACGACGATTTAAATGAAGTGCCGAATGAAACCATAGTCTATAATAGCATGATTAAGTGTGTTAGGGATCTAATTTTTGAATTCTGCTGGTAAAATTTAAATTGACTAACCATACCAGGGATCAATCAAATATCATCTCTGCATTCGACCTCATTCCTTTTCGACTTTATCAAATAAATTGGTTAATCATGCACTTTTACGATTTCCAAGATCATTTTATGGATTTCATATGGTTTTAATTTCTCATTAAGTTATATGCATGCGACCTGTCATTGAAGTAATTACAAGTCATCATGTTCTTTTATTATACTTATGCTTAAAATATCATGATGAACATTACATTCAACCTATCCAAAGTTTTACTTTGGACATGGTTGAATATATCATAACCATACGAATTCACCAATGCATATATTTTCATGATGGCACACGATTCAAAGATTTTTGCATCATAGCATGATCGCTCGAGCGTGCTAAATCCCCGCTCACGATCGTTTAACTGTTCAAACGAATCACCATTTAAACCAACGTTGCGTGAAATATGCTTCATTCTTCCCGCCCTTATCCTTCCGGAGTCTATCAAGCCACGTCTCCTGCAATCTCTTGCACCCCCTATATCTCTTGCATCCACTATTCCATTTGCATCCCCTGTCCTCTGTTCAACAATGCCAATCCGTTATGAGCTTGGAAGCTACCAAGATCTCCTCCGTATTTCTAAATTTAAGGCATGTCACGAAGTGTTCCTACGAGCGGGATGGGGTCCATTCCTTCACCTTCTTGACGGCCACGATGATGAGGTTTCACTTCTTTTTGCTAAGGGCTTTGATGGCAAAAAAACTAAGGTTGGCCATCTCACCTTTTCTGTAATAGAAGAGTCCATTGCGTTGGCCATGAAACTACCCAGGGAAGGTGCCTGTTGGCACAAACATCTTTTCCTTCCACGGACGGATCACGAATTCGCTCTCAAAGCTGAATACCAACATGTCGTAGGCACACAGGGATTCCACCGGGAATGGGTGAAGCTTGAATATTTCGAGCCTTTGATTGTCATCATCTGGCTAATCAATTGTGAAGGTAAGTGTTATAGGTCAAATCTGCACTTCTCCGTCCATGATCACATCGCTCTGTCGATCACACAAAAGGACACTATGGATTGAAGAGCTAGGTTGACCTAGATGAGTTTTGGTTGGAAGTACACTCTCCAGCTGAGAATCTGACTGTTTCTCCTGATTTCACCACATGTGTGCTACTCTTTCTATAGTAAACCAATGCACACCTCAAAAGATGCACTGCTTTCCTCAAGAACAACTAGCACACACCTTAGGAAAAGTTGCAAATGCTTGTTGCAAAACATAAAAGTTTCTCTCTGTGTGCTACTCTTGTTGTATGAAACCCGCACACATCTTCAAATGAAATAAAAAATATATTAAGATTATGAATTGGGATTAGTTGAAGTTGGTTTTGCAACTTCCCCAACCTCCCAATTCAACCACCTTTCAATTCTAACTGCCTACCTTGTCCCATAAATACAAGGAGGATCCATGAGAGAGGGACCTGGAAAGAATGCTTTAACTGTTATTACGCTGGAGGAATTCCCAAGTCATTGTGAAGAGCAGGATCCCAGGACTCGGTTGCAGAAGCATATTGACTGATCAGGTATATTTGTACTGATTCATGTTTCTTTGACAATAAAAGGTGGAAATACCCTTCCTGTCCCAAATCGAATGTCTATTGGATTGTATGTTCATTTGGTTTATTATCTGATTGTAGTTTATGTTTAATTGCTTTCAATTTCATCATATTTATTGCAGTCAAGATACGCTGAGGAAGGTTAACTTTGTGTTGCAGGTTCATCATGGCAGAGGATCAAGTGGAAGATCAAGCGAAAGCTAGGACCAGCCGTCGATAAAAGGTGCATCTTTCTATATCTTGATCTCTTTCCATTTGTAGGAACCAATGCAAGACAATGAATGTATTTACTTGTCACCCCACCCAAGTTGGTAGTGTCTTCTCCTCACTATAAGGTATTTTTCATGCACAACAGACTGGCGACTCCACTGGGGAGTAACGGGTAGTTTTTCTGCTCTAGGAGATCGAGTTAGGTTTTCTTCTAGTCCTTTTTCAGTCTTTATGATTCTCTGAGAGGTATTATAGGTCATTGTTACCTATTCTTTCTTGCTTGATTCATCCCAGTTGATTGTTGCAAAACCTGTTTGTGTCATTCTGAGACATGTGCCCTGGTTTGCCTTGCTTACAGTAGCGCACTTTACTTGTTGAGCGCTGGTTTGTACATTGAACAATAGCACATATTTTCTAGTGTGCGCTAGTTTCTGCACTGCACAGTAGTGCATTTTCCTCTAGCTTCTAGTTTTCTGTTAGGGTTTGATTTCTAGTAGTTTGGTTTCACTTCCAGCCTCTTGCTTTGCTTCCCTGATTGACCCCTGAGACTTCTATGTATCTTTTGAGTCTTGTTAGCCTCTCCGAAGTCCTTTAGTTTGTCTTTGCTCGCTTGAGTACTTGTTTAAGGTGTCTTCACTGCTTTCTAGCCCTTTTCGAAGTTTGTGCACTACTCTCTTTTGGACATAGCTGCACACTTTTTTCCTAGTTGCTTGTTGCAGTCATACAGACCTGCATTCTTAATGTTTGTTGTTTGTGGCAACAGTAGCACACTTTCACTATGTCTTATCCTTTCCATAAGGTTTGATTCCAAGTTTAAGTCCTTAGGGTGCTTTTGAAAGGTTGCTTGGTTTAGATGCTTTCTGATTGTCTTTTCAGTTCAGTCCAAGTGAGTCAAATCTTTCTAGTTAGCTTTCTTTTGAGTCTGTGTGTTGGTAAGGTCACTTTTTGGTTTGCTTGCATACTCCTTGGATTGTCTTAGTGTTTTCTTACGGTTTTGGTGCTTAGGAGCAACCTTTTGGGTCTGCCTTTCTGATAGGGGCATCTCTTTCCCTTGTTTCTTTTACACTTTGTTTCCAAGCCTAAAGTTTTTTCTTTTTGAAACAACTTGGTAGGTTGAGTCTTCTTCAAGTCTTTTGATTTGTTTGTTTTGAGCCATTTAGGTGTTTGTCTTACTCACACTTTGCGTTAGGTCTTACTTGCTCTTTTACAAGTTTTTTTTCTTTTACAATTATTATCAGAAAAGACAAAAAGTGTTTTAAGTAGCTTAGTAGTAAGGTCTATCATTGTTTTGAAGTAGTGTAGTTTGCTTTGAATTTTAAAAGAAAAATACAAAAATATTTTGATTTAGGATTACCTAGTTTTAAGTTTTTTTGAAAGAATATAAATGAAAAGAAAAAGAGTTTTTGTGAATTTGAAAGCATTAATTTACAAGCACTTTACTTTATGTCGAAACCATTCCACACACCACACTATTCTTATTGAATAACAAGTATCCCTTAAAAAGAAATCTTAATAAAATTAACTAGCAACATTTTCTTTGTAGGTATACACATCATCAACTAGCTTAGGCTAGAGTTTCGAGTTTAAATCACCTTAAACCATTCGAAACTGGCTTCATTACTCAACAATCGTAGTACGACTATATATTAGGTAAATCCACCTCTATCAAATTGTCTTGGGAACGCTCTACTCAAACCAGAGTTAAGCACAAGGCCGTGGGCGATTGGAACTATTGAGGATATCCCCTCACTTTCCTCTCAACCATAAACCAGAGTTGATTCGCGTACGGGGGTCCTTTTGGACTTCGGGCTTTGCTATCCTGCCCATGCATTTTGACTAGGCTGACGATTGTTCCACCAGGATCTTTCGTATTGGTGGTATCCTTAGTATCATTCCTTAGGGATTTACACAGGTAGGGTGGACGGTTATTCCTACTTCACCTCAGAAAGACGTGGAAGGTAACCCTTTGGTAGTAATCCTAGGAAGGTGGTTTGGTGATTCAAACGCTTGCACCCAGAGGACCTCCAGAGGATGCCACGTAACTGACCTTCGATACTCTATTAGTTTGTTCTGGGCCCTAATCATCCCAGACTTGCTTCTGAGAGTATTTACCATTGTTTTCCTGGTTTGATTACTTAGGAATTTTTTAGTGGTATGCTGTTTGCTTGTTAGTTGTAGTGGCCACTAGGTTTTTACTTAGTTTTACTTTTTTTATAGTTGTGGAGGACCAACATATTCGTCGGTCTTGGAGGTTGCAAAACCTTCCCCCACTCATTGTGGAGCCTCCACCGCCACTGCGAAGCTGAAGGATTAATTCCCGTGGTTCTTTTGAACTTATGGGCAAAACAAAGATTCTTAGAGAACCACAGCCCAGAACACCGGATCGACAAGTCTTTGATACTGTCGAGGTTGAGGATCTAACTTCTAGAGATTTTAGTACTCCTTTCAACACTCCTCTTACTAGACCCCATGATCCATTACTGGTACCTGCTGGATTTCAACAACCTGAGTATAGTGCTTACTTGTTTACACCTAGTTTCACCATGACCAACCTAGGAGACGAGCAGGGAGTTCCTCAAACTCCCACAACTTCTATGGCTGCAAGGATTGTTAATCCTTCTTTCACAAACACTGCCACACCGAGTTCGTTGTAGAGTTATTCTGCTTCAACTTCGTCCTTTAGTTTTAATGTTGGTACTGCTTTGACACATGCCTTAGTTTCCACCCTTACTTTTGGACCAAACAATGTCCCTTTGTTAGGGATACCCGCAGTGAATTTCACTCAATATTCTGCTACACAACAGTTAGAAGGTGTAACTCAAAATATTGCTTCCTCATCTATTGTAGGATCGATCCCTTCTGCTTCTATCCCCGCTATGGGTACGATGACGGCACCGTCCGTTACTACTATGCCTGGCTTTAACCCCTATGCAGGTTAAAATGTTAATCCATCAAATATACCTGTAGGGAGTATCCCTTTCTCTTTGTTTGCTGGAGGAGGGGGTAATATTATTAATCCACAATTCGGTGGGGTTAACACCCAGCCGCAATGTACCACTGCCCCGGGAAGTAATCCACTTACTTTTGGATGGAACAATTTCAGTGCATTCACTTCACAACCGATGGCTGGGGGCAACCCCAACTAGCAGTACACGAACTAGGCAATGGGTGGTCCCCAATACCAGGTTCATGTCTATCAAATGTCATCGGTTCAACCCCATTTGCTGTTTCTGGAAACTCTTAATTTTCCAGATCTTTCAAAGCTTACAAACGACCCCATGCGTCATTACCCTTCATGGCCAACTGTTCCCACTAAGATGCCTTCGGACATCCCAAAGTTTGAAGGTAAGACTGGTGAGGACCCTGGTGACCATGTTACGACATTTCACCTTTGTCGCTCCTCGAATTCGCTGAATGATGATTCCATAAGGTTGAGGCTTTGTCAAAGAACCTTAACAAGTGTCGCATCTAAATGGTACATTGAACTGCCTGCGGCCTCCTATGGCACCTTTCAGGATCTTGCTATTGTTTTCTTGAACCACTTTCAACTTCCTGTCTGGTACGATGCTGGCACAGACCTTCTGTCGACTTTTCGACAGAACAAAGCCACTCATCTATCTGATCACATTCAGGAGTGGCAAAGGAGAAAGAGGCTCATTAAGGCCAACATCCCCCCAGCATTCTTATTAGAATGGTACCTTAAATCATTTCTTCCTTATATTTCTAAGGAAGTTGCAACTTCAGGGGTGTCCTCCGAAGAGGAAGCCATTTTGAGAACCCAACAGCTTGACTTGGTCTATGCTCAGTATGGGATTTTATACAAAATTATTCCTGATGCATAGAGGTCTAATATAGACTTAGGTAAACCTAAACCTTGACCACATGTTGATGGCATTGTGGGTTCAGTCGACTCTGTAGCATTTGATGCTTTAACAAAGCAGGTTCACGCCTTGTCATTCAAACAGTCTGTTGCAGAAGAAACTTCTGTTGCATCCTCCCCTTCTACAACAGAATCTGTATAGTAGGTACAGAAAAACCAAAAGGGCCCTCGGCAGCCCAATAACAAAAGAAATGGCAAGAAAGGGGAGGGAAACCAACAAAATCCCAAAAACACACAAAATGTCGAGGAGGGTAAAAAAGAGAAAAGGAAGGTTAAGTTTCCTTGCAAGCTATGTCAAGAGGATCACCTTACCCATCAATGCCCTCTAATGGAAGAATCTCAGAAGCTAATCCGTGAGAAGAAACCAGCTATCTTGCAAGATCCTTTTCCTCATGGACAGAGTTCAACTTGTGGTAGCTCCAGTGTTGGGTGCACCACTCGTGCCACCTCAGCTGATCAGTAATTCATCAATATGGTTAATTTAGATGCTTTGTTGCAAACTCGAGCTAGAAATTATACCCCGGACCCGCAGCAGAAGGATGTTCCTGAATCTTCTACTCCACTCCACATACCAGTGGATTCGCTGCAAAATATACCGAAAGGTGTCTACAAACAGGCTGTATACAACCCCAACGCGCGGGATGCCCCCAACTACAATGTTGTGGAGGATTTATCCCAAACCCCCTGTGCCATGTCTACTTTAGAAGTCCTGCAAAGTTTCCCATTACAATGCAGTTCACTTCTTGCAGCGATTGGGAGTGTTGACTCGTCCAACATGCTTGCACATTTTGATATGAAAGATATCAAGTTTCGGTTACCGTATCATGTCTCTCTCCAGATAGAGGTCATCCATGGTCCCAAAACCATTGGACAAGCTATTGTAGATGAGGGCGCATCTACGTGCCTAATGTCTATTTCTTACTGGAAGGATTTGGGAGAACCTGAGTTAGCTCCCTCGAACATGGTACTTACTGCCTTTGATGGAAGATCTTTCCGTCCACATGGAGTCTTACCATCATTTGATGTTGAACTTGCAGGCAAACTAGTATCAACAGAGGTCGAAGTTCTGGATGCTCCGCTCGATTATAACTTGCTGTTGGGTAGGAGCTGGACATATTCCATGTAGGCAGTGCCGTCAGCTATCTTCCGGATCATAATTTTCCCTCACGAAGGAAAGATCGTCACAGTCGATCAACTTTCATTTTCCCAGAAGAACAACCAGACTTCACTAGGTTCATCTATTCTGTTGATTGATCAATTCCATCCAGTTACTGAGAGTTTGGGATCAGGTCTCTATGGTTCATTCATAGGCACTTTTGACCTAGCTTCTCCCGTTAATTTCATTGGTTCTGAAGAATGTTCATCTTTCGAGACTTCCAAGGTTGGTTCAACGGCATATCCATGAATTCTCCCTACTGAATCAAAACCAGTTGTGCCCCAATCTGTTGCAGAGGTGGCTTACTTAGATTCACAACATGCTACAACGGAACATATCGTGACTCTGTTGGTCTCTGAAGAGTCAGATATAGACTATGAATCCGCATGGTCGCTAGACTCTACCCACTCTTTTGATAGTCTAGACACAATTTTGCCTTCGGATGAATCCATTTTGGAAGTTGTGACGGGCTTGGATCATCCTTGGGAACATTTGCACGCCAGGTCCTATCTACTTCCCGTTCTAAACTTGATAGAGAGAGGTGAGTTTTCTATGAGACTCGATGAAATTGTTGATTTTCCCTCTATCCCTTCTACTTCACAAGCTTCTCACGTCGAAGGGAATATGGTGAGTACATCGAGAACCATCCCGATCAACATTTCCACTGAACCAGGGATCATGGAAAGTATTTTTATTGAAGCAGATTGTTTTCTTGACGAGATCGTTCTGCATACCAATATTTTTAATGATTTCCATGACATCTTTGCCCGATCTCATGAGGAGGTTCCAGGCATTGATCCTACCTGAAGAAGTACTATGCTCAGGCATCTGTGTTTTTTCATGTATTATAGTTGTACATTCTGTAGAGTTAGCGTTGTTTACAATTGTAGTTAAATCTTATGCATCTATTGCTTTGTGTTTCAGATGTTGATTGAACACTTTATAGGGTTTGTTGATGGCACTAGCCGCCACACCCATCAGTTGGCCGCAGTTGCTTGGGTTATTTACTCACCAACTGGTCAACTGGTGTCTTTGGGAGGGGCTTGTTTAGGTCCCACAACGAACAATGTCGCTGAATACAGTGCAGTCATGGAGCTACGCCGAGATGCTCTGTTTCATGGCTTGACTCACAGTTAGTTGTTTTTCAGTTACTGGGTGTTTATCAGGTTAGAGATCCTACTTTGCTACGTCAGTTTATGTGCGTTAAGCTACTTGAGAGATAGTTTGATTATATCACATATCGACATATTCCAAGGAACTTGAATGCATTAGCTGATTCATTTGCAAACTATGTTTTAGATTGGCATTTGCATCATTCACACACATAAGTAATTCATGCATAAAAAATATTAAAACACATGTAAATAACCGATACTGTATATATATAATCCATATCAAAAAATAATATGAGTTTGGGTCATAAGTCTGTCACAGAGTCATGTTATAAGATACAAAAATGGGCTTGATGGCCTCAAAAATATACAGAGAATATCCTTCTCCTATGGAGAAGGTGGGGCCTCATCTGCCTCTGCTGCCTCTCGGTAGCATATGACCAGCCTAGCCACTTTCTGTAGTAGCCTAATCTAGGCTAGGGGCACACCAACTAAATTCTCCTGCATGTCGAGCGGCATCCGCTCGATCCTGTAAGTTGGAATATCATGAGTCAACCGACTCATCTTACCCTCAATGGTTCCCAACATGGCATCAGCTGCACCTACTTCCATTAGCCTCACAAAAGTGAGAGGGTGTCCCTTAGGATGCACTGGTCCAACATCTGCACATAACACTTTGTTTCAGTATTTCAAACTCATCATAAAAATCATATATTTTAAACATAAAAATTAAATAACTTTTCAAAACATAAACATACCTATATCTCCCCAGGCAACTCCTGGAGGAAGTATCAGCTCAGGATTGTTGCGGAAGTCTATACCCGCATATGGAAACTGCTCGAGGGCTGGCACTTGCCTTTCCCACCAACCCTAGAAGTCATCCTCATGGTAACAGAAGTTTCTCTTGCCACCACCCTGGCGGAGGAAGATCTCACCCCAACGAGACAGCATTGGCTCACGAGGGTTGACTGGGGGGCAAGGGCATGCCCAAACTCATAGAAAGCACTCTTTCAAAGAAGAGGGTGCAAAGTATGCTTTCATACCCAAATTTCTTCATCCTCCTGGTGTTACACCCCGAGAGTTGAAGCTTCATGTTGGCCAAAAGACTTGAACACCAGTCATATACTCTTTCGTGCAAGCATTCAATACTTATGTTCATATAATGCCTCAAAGAAAGATGTTGTGTAGCACTCCCTCCCATCTAGTTAAGAATACTCATGATGACTTTGAGGGGAAGCTTGCAATAGTCGAGATCAGAACCTGACTACTAGATTTCTCAGTTCCCAGTAAGCAGTAGGCATTCACATACTCTTGTACGGACAAGGCACCCACATTGTGTGAGGACCCTTTCAAGTTCACAAAGTCTCCCCTCCGAGAGAGACCCGTGATAAAGTAGATGTTGTCTACGGTGAGTTCCAGTATTTCTCCTTGGATATCAAACACCAATGCCTCGACATCCTAGTATTGGACAAGCCTCTCAAGCAAGCGGTTTAGTGACCGCATGTTGACCATTCTATACAAGTTTTGTAATCCACGTCTTCAGAGCACATGGAGCGTCACCAGATCTTGTAATGATATTCGATCGATGTCCTCATGCTCCCTTTCACGCCAGACAAGTACCATCCTGCCAAGCAACAGTCAAATTTTTTAGTCTTTTTCATTTTTTACCCTACTTTCAGGGGTGTGCGCTACTATGTATACTGGATAGTCACGCTCGAGCGCTGCTCTTCCTTAACAAAACCAGCACACTTGGCTAGTATGCACTGCTTTTTCTCAGAGACAATAGTGCACATGTAGGAACACGTGATGAACATTGATAGAAAGTGTTTTAGACCATGAAAATTGACAAAAATTGCATCAAATTGCAAGTATGGGAGGAATAAACTTACTTGGTGGAAGCAAAAGGTTGATTGGTGGCCCGGTTTGATCATAGCGAATGGAGGAAGATCAAGGTTTGGCTCCAATTTTTCCCTAAAAAATCCAAATGTGATATTTGATTTTTCAATTTGAAATTATTTATATAAATTGAACTTTTATTTTTACCCACTTTTTTGCAAAAGTGTAAAGTTTCAAATTGTTCCTAAAAGGTTCTATTTAATCACTAATACCTACAAGTTTTGGTGAAGTAATTTTACCCTAGATATTTCAAATTTTCACTAGAGTTTGGAAATATTAAACCGGTATGACTTCTTTTCTTCATTGACAGACCAATATAAGCATCATATTGTAATTATTATGTCATTGAGAAAATTTGTTAATAGTTACTAACTCGTTTATGGAGATCCTATTCTTTGGCAGGTCATGAACATACGATCCTAGAAGCTATCTTTTAAGTCGTTTTAAGCTCTTGTTTTGACTATTTGAAAAACTAAACAAGATGGACGAGCAGACTTGTTCTCTTCAAGCTCGTAAAAGGAATTGAAGGTCCATCCACTTAAGTATAAGTTTAACCCTTTTCCAGACCTTTGTGGATTACTTACGAAAATGGAATACTCTAGTCATACGTGGCTAGAAGAGTTCTTCTCTCATCGTTTTATAGTTTTTCGGGGGAGGAGACTAACTATACGAAAAAGGACTTTTGGAGCCTTCTTTAGGTTTTTCAGGCTCTCGAAACATGAAAACACCAAGTGAGCATTCACCTACTTGGGCTCGATGTGAAATCCACAAGAGGGTATATAGAGGATTGTTTAAGTTTTTTAGACTCTATAAACAGGAAAAAATCGGGGAGCATATACCAACCTGGGCTCGATACTAAAATCCACAAGTAGGTGTATGGAGTTATTGTTTAAGTTTTTCAGACTCCTTAAAATTGAAAACACCGGCGAGCAAGAACAGATCTTGGCTTGATATTAAAATCCAGAGATCAGTATTATAGAGTATTCTTATATCTCTTCTTCGAACTCTGTAAACAATGAAGAAGGTAATGAGTCTTCCTCCCATGAGCTCGTTAAACTTTTTACATGGTTGGACTTATTGAGTTTTCTTTCTTGGACTCATTAAAACAACAAGAAGGGCATTATTTTACCAAAAAGAATAAGGGATAAGAAGGGTATATCACATCTTTTCGGTTTCAAAGGAAGTTAAGTTAGTCATGTCCTTGAACACAACACCTACTTGAGTCTATCATTTCAGTTGGGTTTAGTTTTTGGCCTTAGGGTGAACCTGATCTCCGAGTTGTCAACTCCCCCAATTGGTTATTCTTCCAATCATATGGAGCGTCTGTTATGTCCCCTACATTACAGACTTATATCATTTCCCCCTCATGTTGAAAATTGCCTAAGCCACTTTGTGTCATGCTCAATTTTCAAGGATACAGCCTGTGTCGGCCAGTCTGCAGTTTACCTTGACTTCATGTGTCGGCCATCTTGGTGTCAGTTTGTTTCATCTTGTTACTTGTCCTACTCCACATTAGCTCATACCTATGAGTGTTCCTTGTGTTGGATGATGGAGGATGCATTAAGGCCTCCCTTCCAGCGGACTTCTTCCCATTGACTTCAACTCATTTTCCTCTGGGAATGAAGTTTAGAGTTTCAGTTAGTACCTTGGGGATTGCAGTCATCAGTGGCAGTTTCCCTCACTGTTGAATAATGGGAATACATCAATGTCTCTTATTCAACAATTTCCTCGAGTGTTCGACTTCAAGTCCACTTATTCACACTTGTTGGATCGTACTAGGTACCTTGAGCCCCATTATCATTATCGATGGAAGCCCTCGTGTTTGTTAACGGTATACACCAATGACCGATAATCAAACGATACCCCCCATGTTCGACTTAAGCTCATTTATTCGCATGGTTAGGGTTTGTACCTTGGGTTGTTTGAATGAAGACCTTGGGATTTTGATAGAATCACCATATTTTTGTTATCACCCAAGCTGCGCAAGACTGAGCCTCACCCATTTTGGCTCTTCATGAGACATAGATCCAGTTTGTTGTTATGGCTGTGATCTATCATTTTGACATGGATCCACACTTGTATTTCAGTGGACATGCTATATATACATCTCCTAGTTATGTATCAGAGATCATGTTGTATCCTCCTACACATCTATATGATGTCAAGATTGTAATTGCTCGTTGACCTTGATCGTTGTTTCAGGTGTTTTTGTGACTTGGTTCTACGGTTTCTTGTTCCTCCTATGAATTGGAATTATAATATATTTTGGCCATCGTATCCCTCTGACCTTACACATTAGGGGGCATCTGTTATAGGTCAAATCTGCACTTCTCCGTCTGTGATCACATTGCTCTATCAATCACACAAAAGGACACTATGGATTGAAGAGCTAGGTTGACCTAGATGAGTTTTGGTTGGAAGTACACTCTTCAGTTGAGAATCTGACTGTTTCTCCTGATTTCACCACATGTGCGCTACTCTTGCTATAGTAAACCAGTGCACACCTCAAAAGATGTGCTGCTTTCCTCAAGAATAACTAGTGCACACCTTGGGAAAAGTTGCAAACGCTTGTTGCAAAACATAAAAGTTGCTCTCTGTGCGCTACTCTTGTTGTATAAAACTCGCGCACATGTTAACATGAAATAAAAAATATATTAATATTACGAATTGGGATTAGTTGAAGTTGGTTTTGCAACTTCCCCAACCTACCAATTCAACCATCTCTCGATTCTAACTGCCTACCTTGTCCCATAAATACAAGGAGGATCCACGAGAGAGGGACCTAGAAAGAATTCTTTAACTGTTGTTACGCTGGAGGAATTCCCAAGTCATTGTGAAGAGTAGGAGCCCAGGAATTGGTTGCAGAAGCATCTTGACCGATCAAGTATATTTGTACTGATTCATGTTTCTTTGACAATAAAAGGTGGAAATACCCTTCTTGTCCCAAATCGAATGTCTATTGGATTGTATGTTCATTTGGTTTATTATCTGATTGTAGTTGATGTTTAATTGCTTTCAATTTCATCATATTTATTCTAGTCAAGATACGCTGAGGAAGGTTAACTTTGTGTTGCAGGTTCATCATAGCAGAGGATCAAGCGGAAGATCAAGCGAAAGCTAGGACCAGCCGTCGATAAAAGGTGCATCTTTCTATATCTTGATCTCTTTCCATTTGTAGGAACTAATGCAAGACAATGAATGTATTTACTTGTCACCTCACCCAAGTTGGTAGTGTCTTCTCCTCACTATAAGGTATTTTTCCTGCACAACAGTAAGTACACCGTTTTCAAATCCTGCCACTTCCGATTATTGGCACATTTTGTTAATAATTAGGCCCTAAATTTCCCATTCTATATTATAAAGAGACTAGAAAAGATGTCTAGACAGGTTAGGAAAAATGTAATTAACCATGCTGGCAATTTATACCATCACTGTCTCATAAAAATCTTGATCACCCATCAATTGAAGGAAGCATGGAAAACGTGGGATAGCTTTGTGTTTGAAACGCTAAATCCCCACCTAGTCAATAAGCCACTTGTTAAAGCCTCTGCTTCTCGCAAGCATCATTGATTCCAAACCCGTGCAGATGAGCCCGTGCAAACCGCTGGCCAAGCAAAAAGCGATGCCAAGTATGTACGATTTAGTGAGGGTGCCTCAAGAGAAATACACCCTGTTCATTCATCTTCTCCTGAGCCTGTCCACGAGGATATCACCACGGAATCCCCATTATTTTCACCAATACCTACAAAGTCAAGAAGGGCCAATCGTGACCAGTTCGTTGACCAGACCATTGTCCAGTCTATCGATCAGTCCGTCATCCAGCCAATGCATTCAGACAGTCCTGATGACCAGACGAAGGATACGGTCTTTAAATCACCTCTCCTTGTGTTATCAAATTTATCTGCCAGTTTACTTGAAGACCCTGTCATGGAACCTGCCCCTGCACACATTGAAGATAAGGTTCTTGAGGAACATATTACATCTACTAATCCCGAACCATCTCTAAAGGGATCGAGCCCTCAAAAGGACCCTAAATCTTTTACAAAAGCATCTACTCCACTTCATCAGATTGTGGATAGATTAACCCAAGACATAACACAACTAAAAATCAAGAATGAGAAGTATGTTGATATCATATCTAAGCTTCGTCAAGAGAACAAGGACTTACGTTTCCAGGTGAAGTGTGTTGAAGATTTAAATGAAGCCAAAACAACTTCCAACATTTCTCTTTGGTTGAAGCATGATGCTTTGAGGGACCAATTCCAGAAGCTTAGAGCTAAATCCACTTCCTCATCCAATTCGAAGGCAGCTGCTACCGTAGCTCAGCCTTCTTCCTAAATTCCTCTTCTTTTGCTCAGTGGGACCTGGCATATCTCCGGTTTGGGGGAATGTTGGCATCCATTTTTGTCACCATTTTGATCAGTAAACATGCTCTGATTGGCGTTATTTTCACTATTTTGATGTGATAATTCATTCTCTTTGCCAATCATACCATCAAACAGACCCAGGTATTCTATTATGTGAATATCACATGAATCATGAATAATCATCATCATTTTTATGGTTTATTGACAATCATCTCACACTTCTAGACATTTTTGGCATTTAGTTTTTGTTCTACAGGTGGTGATAGTCATTCGTACCTTCATTTAGCCACGCGTTCATGCCAAAGACACCCTGCTGCATCCGAACCTCCGTTCAGCCCTCCATTCATACCCACGGAATCGTTGGTTGAGGTATTTCGGGGCATTAAAGTTAAAAATGGTGATGTGGGTTCTGTTGAGGATGTGTCACTCATGGTTGATGAGCCTTCATTCTAGAAGATCCGTCCTCCTGCTCTCTCCAACTGACAACACATTCTCTGCCCACGTCAACGTTCCAGAAGATCCTCGTCCTTCCGTGCCCAGTTTGCCAACACATCCTCTACCCACGATTGAAGGGAACCAATGCCCAGCTATTCGCATCAAGGAGAATCAACGCCGTGGACTCAGGCAGACGGCTGTGCGCTGTCGTAAACCACCCTGCAACCGTTTTGATGTCATTAAGACCTCTATTTTTAGAGAGGTCGACTACGTCGACCTTTTCTCTTATTGTAAACTTATATAAAGATGTTTCCTGTGAAGAAACGCAACATCCATATACATAGAGAGTAGTTGTAATACAAAGATGATAGCCTTAATTTCTACATAGACACTGTGTAATTTTTATCAGTTAATGGAAGTTTCAATTTCTTAGTTGTTGATGTCCTGTTGTTGGTGAAGAATTTGAGTTAAGCCTCAATCTCTGATTGCTGAGAAGGGCCCCTCAACAACCAGAGGTTCTACTGTATATATTCTACATTTCTTTTCTGCAAATTAATAATTTTCATTTCCAGTATTTAAATTGTTTCCTGTAGATGATGTTGTTTTATTTCCTGTACATGTCAGTTATTTATTTCCTGTAGTTATATCTTACTGCTAGTTTAACTTGTTAAGTTTAATTTATATTCCTAGAAGTTAATGACTGGTCATGCATAAATCGTCTTAGTTTGCTTTCACTCTTGTCATTTGCAATTAGATAAAGTCAACTAGTTAATTTTTCGGTAGTTTAGAGTTTAATTCATAATTAGAATTAGTTCTGCTAGTTTTTCCTGTAGTTGTAGGTTAGTTTTATTTTACATCTCAGCCTTGTTTACTATGCCGTAGAAATAGTTTGTTTTACTTAGATAATGATTAGTTTAGGTTGCTTCTTGCCATTCCAACTCTAAACAGTCTACTCACTACTTTTCTTGCACTGTAGATTCATATGCATCAACCAGCTGGCGTTAAGACCATTCAGTCTACTTCTTTCCTTAGTTTAAATCGTTTTCTTCCATCTGGATTGTCATTCGGATCGTCTTTCAGACCGCCATCCGAATTGTCATACGAACTTTAATATTTTTTGCATTGTTTTTATGCTTATTTAGAATCCGGTTTCTTAGGTTTTCAAATTGTAATATTTCTTGCATTGAGTTAGCATTCTTAGATGTAATTAAGATCTAGTTCCACACTACATAGAGATTAAATTAAGTTTTTTCATCATTCTTATTTTCCATTTCATTTTCCTTAAACTTTGCTCTAGTTGTTTTGCAGATTATGTTTCTTTTATATTTGATTCGTTAACACTTTACTATTCTATAATTCATTAGTTCCATTATTAGTTTAGTTATTTCATGTTTCTCAAGATTGATTTCGGATTAGATTTAGTAATTTCATTCTCCAAAGTATATTAATTTTGATAGTTTCTTTGTTTAAGCGTAGGATTAGTTTTCCCATTTCCATAATTAGTAAAGATGTTCATAGCATAGGATTTGGTTCAAAAATAAAATATCTTTATCATTTTTTCTACTTGCTTCTACATAAAATATCTTTATTAAGTTTTCTACTTGCTTCTCAATTAAATTCAGTTTCAAGTAAATATCTTTATTAAGTTTTCTACTTGCTTCTAGATTTCATTTGTTCCAAGTCATTTGCTTATGGATATAGAATAGATCACAATGTTTAAAGTTAGTTGTAATTGGACACTCTTTAGTTTGCATTTTTTTGTCGAAGTTAAATTAGATTTGCTTCCATTTTGTTTCCTTGTTACATTTGAAAGTCATTTTGATACATTCTCTCCCATTCCTATTACCTTTTATACATTTCCCTAGAATCCCCAAGGAGAATGGAATTAGGTGTTTAGTTTAAGTTTTGAGTAATTGTTGAATGCTTGAATAGTTTAACTCTTGAATTTATCAGTAGATTGTAATTCTGTTCCAAAGATCTTGTTTCCATAGTTAATTGTCAATTGAAGCATTTTATACATAGGTTCCTAAACTCAATTATAGTTGTTTCTAATTCCTAGACTAGAGTTTGAATTATTAATCAGTAGCTTTCAATTTCATCAAAATAGTTCTGTTTTTCTATTTTCCTAGAATAATATTGTTGTTTTTATCTTTTCAGTTATTTTCCATGGAGTAGAGTAGTATAGCTTGATACTATTCTGATCTGTTGGTTTAACTAGGCTTAATTAGTTCAGTAGTTTTATTTTCTTTAAGTTTGACTCAATTTTTCATTTTGAAAGATCTTTCGATCTTTTCATTATTAAACATTTCTAAGGTCTGCCAAGCCGAAACCTTAGGTGCCATTCTACCTCAGCATATACTGTGCCACAACTCTAAGATTACCAACCCTGGTCGATAATGAAATATTTGGTGATTCCTTAAGACAATAAATACACCAAACATGGACATTCAAAGGCATGATGTCCCTCTACCATACATCATATACAACATACTTTCTCATGGCCTACCTTTGGGATTGTCAACTCTTGAATCTTTTTAGTGAGAGTGGAAATCTAATTATGAACTTGTAATAGATGGAAATATAATACTTTCTCACGGCCTACCTTTGGGATTGTCAACTCTTGAATCTTGTCTAAGTCATCACCGAAGACCATTAGTATTTAACTCACTCATGCACCCTCTTAAGATTCTCTCTTTGATATTTTTGAGCCTCTAACTCCCTAATGTGCCCTTTTGGTCTACCAACAACCAATTAACTAAGTAATGCACCCTCCAAGCCACCTACCATTAGTTAGATTGTCATTTTATTGGAGTTGTAACTAGGTCTCATGTCTAGTTGAGTGAATCTTCCAAGATAAGCCTGCCACATGTTTGGATTCCAAATGCCTCCTAAGGATCACAAATTTCTCCATTTGGGATGTATTATAAATGTATACACACTACTGATTAATATATGCATGGAATGTATTCGAATTGAGTTCCAATATTCTTGCGTCTTTTAACATTATTTCTTCTCTATTTTCTTGTAGATATGTGTAAAAATTGTGAGGTTAGTTTTGCTGCTAGAGATCCACCTGTGAAATAATTTTCACAAGAGGAAGTTGGTGAGAATGAGTATCTATGAAATCAAAGAAATAGATAATGAGCTTATTGTGAGGGATGCTGGTATACAAACCAAACACACAGAGCGAGACCTAGCAGAGGTTGTAGAACAACAAGAGACAAATGAATTAATTGAGAATGGAGAACAGGCCCTGATAGCCAAGAAATGGAACACCCCCTATTTGTAGAAGGAATGCCTAAAATCAATGGAACCAGTCCATTCTTGACCACTCCTATGGTGCCACTGCATGATATAGTACTTTATTTATCTAATTGCATATTAAGGTTTCCTTGGCATAATCATATTAGTAGTAGTCTTCAAATTGGATCAATAGCGGGAGGAAGTAGTAGTGGTCCAAGTTCTAGTTTGGTGAATAGTAACCAGAGTAGTAGTATTTCATTCCAGTTGTGGCTTTGAATTTGGTTTCACAACTTGGTCATAGAGGATTTGTTTTGGTGGGATATCCATTGACTAAGATGGTTAGGGTTCATGGCGGATCCCTTATGCAATACCAAAAACTTTGGTATAAAGGAGTTGAAGAAGATGTGAAACAACATTGGTTTTTGTGTGAATCCATCTGGAGAACAAGGGGGATTCACATGCCTCCAAAAGGGTAGAATCCCCCAAAAATTGAGAGTTTGAGCTCTGCAATGGTATATGAAGTTTATGGATTAGCCTACTAATGTTCTTCCTCTCACCTTACAAGAGGTAAAGAATAGTTATTCTCAAAATTTCAATTACCTAAATAAGAGAAACAAAAAATAACAATGTTGAACGAATTTTGACAATATAAAAGAGATTCTATGTGGGAAAATGCACATAGATTTAGGGATGTGATGAGCAAAATCTCATTTCCTATTCATGGAACTCATCACAAAGAGTAGTTCATACAAGGATTATTTTGATTGACTACAATTTTGTTGACTCAACAAACCATTGATACACTAAGGAATATGTTGGAGCAAGCTATGGAGTTTGAGGCCATGGCTAAGTATCTTGGTGGAGCTAGAGATGGAGCACCTACAGTAGTACTTGATCTATTACAAGTTCAAGACTATTTATAAACCAGCCCTTGACCTACTATTAAAATTGAGACTCTTTGGTATCTCCTAAAGATGGGCTATGCTACTCACCCCGAAACGTCGAGGTTAAATCTTCCACACAGTTTATCCAATTCTTCAAACATGAACAACTATGAAAATCGCGTGAATGAGATGACATCATCATCATGTTTTTCAGGTATTTCTTGTTTTTGGGGCAGTGGGTCCATCAAAAGTATGCAGTGTGGGTACTCGTTGGATGCGGAATTTAATTCTGCATCCAACAAGTGCTCCCGCTCTAAATTTGAGTAAAAAAAAGGAGATATGTTGAAAATACGAACCAAAAAAAGTTGTTTTTTTTATGACAAATATCTCAAGTCAACCATTATGGTTAACTCAATTTATTGAAATTCTATTGGTTCTTGAATTCCAACTGATCAAGAAATGATGGTTGGCTCGTTTTCTTATAAGGCTGATTTTAGACCCCAAATTTCCTCTAATGGGGAACAAAACTTCCCCTCAAAAAAGGACATGACACATAAATAATAAAAATGTCTTCACAATGTCTTCTTCTTCACAGCTTGAATGAGATGAATGTTCATCTTCTTGGTGAGAGACTCGATGAAGATGTTGTATATTCCTTGATCATGCACAATTTTTTCAATGTAGCATAGCCAAAAAAACAAGTGCATGAGCCCATTTGAACTCAGCTTCTATTGATGGAGGAGCATCAAACGAATGCTTCTTGATGTGAACACATACACAATCAGATCTGAAAATATAATCAAATATGGACAAGAGATATGTGCACTCTCCTATCTAAAATGCACCAATGAACTCATGAGGATCAGTAACATGTGCAGCTGCATAATTGACAATGTAGCAATGTATCTTCTTGTCAAACTGATTGATCACCTTCCTAACTTCACAATGGAGCTTATGAGGATTTGAAACAGAAAAATAAGAATCATATGGAGAAACAAACATCAATGGTGAAGTGTCTCCATGAGCGAGTAGGATCACAGAAAGAAAAGATTGTGCAACAAAATTATATTGATTGTTGAGTGAACCTACGGGGTATTTAGACTATGTAACCTTGAACTTCGAACCAAAAAAGGTGAGATCGGGTCTAAAAATGTGGAATATCAATCCAAACAGAGGCAATGTGATGGAATTCCAACTATAGAAAGGCTGGAATGCAACTGAAACAAGAGACATAGTTTCAGAAACCATGGGTTTTTCAACTGGCACACTTGGGGTTGGGGAGTCTTTTCTAAATCTAATGGTGGGAAGGATGAATGTGTGGGCCATAAAACCTGTTTATATACTTTTGAATAAGATTCAAATATCTAATTGGAATGATTCAAATGGACTTGAAAAGAGCTTTTGGAAGGCAAGTTAGAAACATGTGAAAAAACACAAGGATTGAGAGGTGGTTCCGGTGGACTGAATGGAGATTATTCCAAGGAAGGGATGGAGATTTATGATTCTAATATATTAGAATGTACATCTAAATAAAAATATCAAAAGCATAAAAAATTGGTTTTACTCGAGCACTCAAAGTATAAAAATGATTACCTTCGTGAGTAGCATTGAGACAATATTCTTGGTGAGCAACAAGCTTTTCTAGTTCTTTGTTTCTTGTGAGATTAGGAACATCAATGTTATGCCTTTCAAGCAATTGATTCATGATGTACAATTTATTATTCATACAATATTTCTCATAATGAAAACCTATGTTTCAATAAGAACATTTGGACCCACCTTTCTTGTTCTTCTTATTGGAATTGGAACCTTCATCAGTTTAATTGGAATCCTCATCATCTGGCAGCTTCTTCTCTTTTAATTTTTTCTTTCCTTTGGAATTCTTGGATGCATAAGCTACAAGTGAAAGGTCCTTGGAGGATTTCAAAGTTCCCATATGAACCAACTTGTATTTCTCTTTGGTGAGCAACTCTATGAATACACTTGATGGCATTTCCAAATTCAAAATTGCTTGCTTGGTTGCAAACAATGTTGAGACAAATACTAAGTAATCACGACCTAGTTTTGAGAGGATTGAAAGAATGAGTTGCTCTTATTTCTTCTCTATCCCACATTGCTTGAGCTGAAGCACTAGTGATTTGAAATTTGAGATGAAATCTTGCATAGTGTTGAAACTGCTTGGACTCAATGAGATCAACTCATTCTCCAATAAATGACCTCTTAGCTCATCTTGATTTCCAAAGAGGGACTCAATATTGGTCCATAAATTATTTGGGGTTGTTAAACCATCAAGATGAAATAGAAAATCTTGGGAGATGTTGATACAAAGCAAACCATAAGCTTCATTTAATATGTTAAACCACCTAGCTTTCTCAACATTGGCATTTGCTTCATTTTCTAGTGCCACGGTGACTCTGTAGAGACCCTTAATTCGAAGTAGGAACTCCATTTTGGCATTCCATTTGAAGTAATTGAATGGAGTTAGGATCACTGCTTTAATTTGATCCATGCTTTGCTAATGCACTCCTGGTAAGACAATAACCTACAAAAAACACTTTGAAAAAAAATCTAGAATAAATTTTTATATCAACACACTCAATATCTACTTCGACACTGAGCACATTCAAGAGCACCTCACACCTAGGTAGACTCCAAAGGATTGCTCCAATGGCTTTACAAAAATTTCCAAAAGGATTTCCATGGAACCTTTGCAGCTTTCGGTGCATCAATGGAAGTATCTGCGATGGACTAGATAGTTGTACCACTCTAATACCATGTGAAAATTCTTTCACAGGTGGATCTCCAATAAAAAAAACTAACCTCACAAGTTTTACACATATGTACAGTAAAATAGAGAATAAATAATGTGAAGAGACACAAGAATATTGGAACTCAATTGGAATACTTTCCATGCATATATTAATCAACAGTGTGTATACATTTATAATACATCCTAAATGGAGAAATTTGTGAGCCTTAGTAGGCATTTGGATTCCACACATGTGGCAGGCTTATCTTGGAAGATTCACTCAACTAGACATGAGACCTAGTTGAAACTCCGATGAAATGGTAGTCTAACTGATGGTAGGTGGCTTGGAGGTCACATTAGTTAGTTAAATGGATATTGGACCAAAAGGGCACATTAGGAAGTCAATGGCTCAAAATAGCAAAGAGAGAATCTTAGGAGGGCACATGAGTGATTTAACTACTAGTGGTATTCGATGATGAAATCAAGGAAGGTGCTCAAGATCCCTAAATTTAAGGATTCCCCTAGAATTTAGGAAACTAACTCAACATGTCCCAAAAATCATGCATCGATGGATTATGAGGCTAAAGCTAACAAATCAATAGCCAATGATAACCACAATAATGGGAACTATGCACTAGGAAGTCAACTAGGGTGTCTATGCTCTAGGAAAAACAAAAAAGGTTTTATGGCTAATGTCTAGATGGGTAATTTATCCCAACTCCTATAACTGAAATTTATTCCACTAATATCCCTCTCTCTTTCAACAAAGGATTTTCCAACTCTCCATGTCTCTTTAACTTCCAGAACTCACTCATCCTTTCGTCATCACTTCCTTCATCACTTGTGTTTTTATGCAACTTCTCACTCCTTTTCATCACTACTATCATCTAGTTCTTCCACCACTTCTACTTAATATTTGACCTTTTGGAATCCCACTCAACCCTTGCACTCTCTCCCAAATCCCCCCCCCCATATTTTTCACCGTCCATATTTTGCAACTAGCCAATGCCATCTTCAACCAATTCCCCATAGTGTGGGGTTTTACTTGTCAATAGATGTCTAATTAAATGGGAGAAGTCTTGTTTCCACTAACCAAGCTTTGATCCATAGTAATATTTATCTTGTCATCCTCCTTCATGCTCCTTTCTAGAATTTTCTTCTTCTTTACAAAAGGATTGATGATTTTCTGCATCAAACTTCACCATATACCCATTAATTATTTTATCCACTCAGAAGTATGCTTCCAGCACAAATTGATGGTCTAATTAATCCATCACAACAAGGTCCGTAATAGTCCATTGAATAGTTGTCTTCCATAAATGTTTATGTTTTGGAGCTTATGTGAGTCTCTCTAGCCACTTATACAAGTTCACAATAAATTTACACTATAAAATGTCACATTGATCTAGTGAAGGTTGATCATATAGCATGAACTCTCTACAAATCACCATATTCCATTCCCACAATTAGGATTCTTATAACACAAAATCTTCAAATATTTTCTCCCACTAATCTTGAATCCTATATTTATAAATCCCCTTGTCCATCCAACTAGTGTTTTCCTCTAAAATAGTCCCAACAACAAAACCATTTGTTGGTGACAAGTTGAGACCGGATTCCTTACACAAGAGCCAACAAAGGTCTAGTGTAGTCCAGTTGAGCTAGCATTTTTTATCTTTCCCAAAAGGAAAAAAATCCCCAGTCAAAGTACAACCAAAACTAAATATGGATGAGGGAACAAACTAAAAGGTGGATGCAATTCCAAACATATTGATTATTTAACAATTAAATATTATTGTAAAAAAGGAAATTTCAATATTGTGGGACATCCCACTACATACATATGATTAAAACAAGAAGAGTAAAATAGATTCATTCATCAAAACACATTGTGCAACAAAATTAAAAGGGGGGATCCCAATCATTCTCATTCTATTAACATTTCTCAACCAAATCCAATGCACATTCCTTACAATAGAGAGGATTTCTATTCTCCAACTCAAAACGCATAACAATACCCTTCTCTTTACAACATCCCTTCCCACAATTATCATTTTCTCTTCATATCCTCTAGCCACCCCCATCCCTTAACCTTTCATGGTGTTTTATACAAGATAAGTGGTCATTTTTAACCACATCAAGATGGTTATAACTTAACTAATCCACTTGAATGCATTGAAATCATCTTAATCTTGAACCATGTCCTTTTGTGAAAATCCCCATGTGTTGTCTGCTCTGTCCACTTTTTTGTGATTTGGATTTCAAAATGAATGGGACACACACACACACACTCCCCACGGTTTAACTTAAATGATATATGCTCTTGTGAAAAGGATCATAGAGGTCTTAAGATGAAATCTCATTATGTCCCTCGGGTCACTATCCAAGGTCCATTCTATAGCATAACATTGACACGAATGTTTACACCAAAACTGACCCCCAAGGCTGAAAGAGGGTAATCTCGGGTAACCACTAACCAATCTTTGGTTTACGCTTCTGATCAAACATAAACAGAGAGGGCTCTCTCTATAAACTCATAGAATACTGGAAATCTTCAAAGGTGTCAATCGGCGAAAACATACACCAACATTCAACATTAAATATATTCAATTACGACAATGCACAGAAGATCAGATTTCTGTTTATGAAACAAAGAACAATTTAAGAGCTATTTGGTTGAAAACACATGGATTTCATTTGGGGCAATGGAGTCACATTTAACTGGTTCTGCAAAAATTATTCACAAATATTTAGCGAACACATTCACAAGGGCAAGGTAGCAAGAAGCTACTAGTCAAAGAGCTTTAATTTGTTGAACAAAAGAGAGAAGAAACAGTCCATCAATGTAAGGCATCTAACACGGATGAATCCTACATAAACTTTAGCAGAATATATTTGGTGAAACACTTGGAATAAGCTAAGCAGAGCATAATCTCAATGAATTCTATTTAACTGTCACCCTGATCCAAGCATGAAGGAAATATCACAGAATGGGTAACAAAACATAGAAACACATTTGCACATGGGAAAAGAAAGGTACAAACTACCAGACCGATTACACAGGAATCCTTGTTAAAAACCGTAGAGCATCAAGCTCTGCAACTTCTATTAAACAACTCCAAGAAAATGTATTACAAACTGATCATCGAAATAAAAATACTTTCTCATAATATTTTTCAACCCTTGTGTCTCTGATTACAACTGTATATATAGGTGGCCTTGAGCTCTAGACTCAGCTCCTTCTCAACAGAAATTAGTTACAACCAATTGACACCTATCTAACAGCCAAAATGAACATCGTTTGCTGTTGCTATCCTTAAACAAATATCTACGGGACAGATTTTAACTGCCATTTATAATTACATAGCTTCTTCTCTACATAATCCAACTATTTTAAACAAAAGTACAAAAATACAAAAAATGTAGCTGCCGCCAGCCGGATTGCTTTCACTATGGTCGAATGACTTCATTGATTATCCTTTGGACTCTTCATACCGAACAAAAACCTCTAAGGCTAGAACTGCTACCTACCAGGCACGGTTTCTAACTTATACTAGCTTGATGTAGAAATGAAAATTACATATAACAGATTAGACTCGACTGATCTTGCCGATGTCATACATCACTAAGCCATACCGCCCTTCAAAATAGGTTATGGACCATCTTAATCTTAAAAAATTAGAGATACGGAATATACCCACTTAGCCAATAGACAGACTTGCCGGGTGATAGCCAATAGACAGACTGCCACCTTAGTTTTCGGTTTTCACTTGACCATACCAATCAAGAAAATCACCCACGTCGAAAGAATCTTCTGCTTGGGTTCTTTTCGGTAGAGGAGTAGAGGGTACCCCTTCCGTAGGGAGAATTAGATCCTTGATAATTTCCTCCTCCTGGCTGATTCCCTGCTTGTCTTCTTCATAGATTTCTTCCCTCTTTCTCTGCTATTGCAAACTACGATCTGTCTGCCCTTCCTGGGGTTCTTTTGATTTGCAGACGGAACTGTCTTCCACATGATCACGAACTATGGGAGGTAAATAAACGTGTTCTTCCTCCATCTCGAACAACACCTGGTCTAGTATAATTACTACTTCGACTCCTTGCTCTCTCTCCGTGCTCTGATACAAACTGCAAACAATACGAAGATAGAGGAAATCACCACCTTTCAGACGTGAGTTGTGAGCCTAGGAGATCAGGTTTATAACAACTCACAATGATGATGCTCCCATGCGAATCATTAGGCTATGATTTTCTGACTGGACCTTCCAAATGATTTGGCATGATGATTGAGGTTTGAAATGACGTCGGACATATTTGGTCATACTTTTCTGGCCATACCGAAAGGACAACTGACTGCGCTGAGGTGGCTCGGCCCACGTGGTAATCATCGGTATTTAGCGAAAATGTCTTTCACCTGTGAGAACTCGAGCTTGACTCAGGACTGTAGGTTGTAGCCTCCATAGTTTTCCATTTTATGGACATACTCGTTCCAATGGGCAGCTTGACCCTTCAAAGCATTCCTAGCTGTTGGTCCAGTCTTCACTCCAATCCTGGTCGTCAGATGATGCATCCTTTACCTGTCACGGTGATTTGATACAAGGTTAACCTACCCATGAATAAAATCAGCCCAGTTATTTTAGACTGCTGATTCGCCTCCGGCATATCTGCACTGTTGATAGTTGCACGATACATAACTCGACCACGGCGATTTGAAACATAACATGTTTCGCACTTGTTGGATCGGCACGGGGATTGTGCGCCGTAGATCTTCCCACACGTCGATCTCTACCGTCGATTTATTTCCTCACTTGCTCTCCGATTACCACCCACTCATTATGTTATATTTCCTACATCTTTGTTCGCACAATGGGCTCAGGACCGTCGATCTTCTGGGTATTCAATCTCAACCGTCATTTTCTTCTTTCCATCGACGCCAAAAGCTGCCATAGCATTCAACACAATTTGAGTGCTAAAAACTAGCTCCAACGGGGATGCTATCCTCCCAGCGAGGTAGCGAAGAACGTTCGTAGACTAAGTGCCTGATCCATTGGGCATTTCTAATCCTGGGGGAGAAATTCTCTTAAAACTGAAATCATAAATCGTGCCTTATTGCACCCTTGACTGAATATAACCAAAACAACAGAGACCATAGCTGTCTTCCAGTTCTTAGGGTATCTACTCTGGGCTTCATATTCCTTTGGCTCTGTCATCAAAATCTCAAGACAATTAAAAACATAAGGAAAAATATATACATACGGGCTATAGTACATGGGTTACCTGCCATTGCTCAAGACAAGTAATGTTTCAAGAATCTTCCATTAACTGGACCCCCTGATCAGGCAGATCCATCTTGCTCCTCTAGTATGAAAGAATTTATTCCTCTGGATCGGAGATAATGTATGGACCTATCCACATGTGGTTGAATTTTTCATGTCTGTCTTCTCTCACGCAATCCCATTTCAGAACCAGGTCATTCACCTAAAATTGATCTTCCTTGGTCTTCTTATCGAATGCTTCCTTCATCTTTTCTTGATGTCCTTGCACTCTATCATAGGATTTAGTTCTTAATTCATTTAAATCAATTATCTGGTTCACACTCCTTTGCATATGATTCGGCTCTTCTTCTAAACCTTGCAGTAACCTCATAACCAGTAACCCCAACGAAGCTGGAAAAACCACTTCGGCTCCATACACCAACTGGAACGGGGACATTCCAATGGCCCTTTTAGTGCTTATTCTATCCGCCCACAGGGCATACTTCATTTTAGTGTGCCATGCCCTCTTATTTTCTTCCAATAATCTCTTTATGATCGTTACTAAGATTTTATTGGAGGATTCTTCCAGACTGTTTCCTTGGGGGTAATAGGCTATAGAGTGATTTAGACTGATATGATATTTGTGGCAGAAATTAACCATCTTCTTAGAACAAAATGTAGGCACATTATTAGTCATGATCCTTTTGGGGCAACCAAACCTAGATAGGATATTATCCTCCAGAAAGTCCATAATAACATTTTCTGTTGCCTTCCTGGTAGGTATAGCTTCTATCCATTTAGTGAAATATTCTGTGGATGTCAATATCCACCTGTGCTGCCCAGATGAGTTAGGGTTTATCTCCCCGATGAAATCCAGTCCCCATTGTTGAAAAGGAGCTTCTACTATGACTGGGTGAAGGGGTAGCGATACAACTTTCCTTTTCCCCTTGAAGATCTGACATTGGTGATAGGTTACTGTCTCTTTATACACATCTGTGAACATGGTGGGCCAATAGAGACCAGCCCTCAAGATCTTGTTCACTGTGAATTTCCAAGAATAATGACCACCACAATCTCCCTTATGAAACTCTCTCTTGGTATGAGTGGCTTCTTCCTCCAATAGGCAATTGAGCAGTACCCCCCCAGGATCCTTCCAGTACAAGAACTGATTCATGATACAGTATTTTGCGGCCTTTAACTTTACAACTCTGGCCCTGCTCTTACTTAATCCTGCAGATTTTGCAACACATAAACACTATCAGAGTACCAGGGGGACGCAGAAAACTCTGGCTTTATCTGTGGTCCTACATCTAGCTGACATAAAGAGTCTAAAAAATTTAATTGCAAAGAGTCATAATTAGCTTGGGTCATCAACTTCGCTAACCCTTTCCCCTTTATCAGCTTAGTAGGCTTTATCTCTAGGTCGTATTCCAGCAGCATAGATATTCACTTTGCTCTTCTCCCTTCTGGATCAGCCTGGGTGAGGATGCCCTTTATGGCGTTGTCTGGGACATGAGCAGTGATGTGCGAATGGAGAATATAGACTCTAAAATCCTTTAATGACTTGATTAAAGCATAATCTTGTTTCTCCATGATATCGTATTTTAATTCCGCATCCCTTAATACTCTGCTGAAAAATGCAATTGCTTGTTCTGCGTTTTGACCATTCTTCTGCAACAACACTCCTGCTACTGTATGCTTATAAGCATAAGAAAAAATAAAAAAATCCTTAGAGAAATTAGGGCTGGCTAAGACAGGGGCCTCAGTGATAGCATTTTTGATACTCTTGCAAGGCTCTCTAGTTTCTTCAGTCCACCTTATCTGGTTCTCCTTTCTCAGCATATTAGTGATATTCATCATAATCTTAGGAAAACTAGGTATAAACCTTCTCAGAAAACCTACTTGCCCAATGAAAGACTGCACTTCCTTTTTGCTTCTGGGTTCTCCAACTTTCTGGATCGCACTAACCCTCTCAGGGTCAATCCTAATACCTTCTTTAGAAATAATATGTCCCAGGAGTTTAGCTTCTTCTAAAGCGAAGTGAGATTTTTTTGGGTTGAGGGAGATACCATATTTTATGCATTTCTTAAAGACCTATTCTATATGCTTTAGATGTTCGTCATCATACCTTGAATATACTGTTATGTTGTCCATGTACACCACCACAAACTTATCTTTCTCTTCAGCAAAGGCAATGTCCATCGCTCTCTGAAAGGTAGCTCCAGCATTCATCAATCCAAACGACATCTTAGCATACATGAAAGTGCCCCACGGGGTGGTAAAAGCATTCTTTTCTTGATCCTCTGGGCTAACTTTGATCTAATTGTACCCAGAAAAACCATCCATTGTAGAAATCCTTTCTGCTCCCACTACTTTCTGTAGGATGTGTTCCATTTTTGGAAAGGGGTAATTATCTTTTAAGGAAGCTCTGTTCAAATTCCTGAAGTCTATACAGATCCTAATATCTCCATTCTTTTTTCTCATAGGAACTAGGTTAGCTACCCACTGAGAGAATCTCAAAGTGACAATGATATTTGCATTGAACAGCCTTCTAATATCCTTTTCTATTACAGGTACCAGTTTTGGATTCATCCTCCTTAACTTCTGTTAAAAAGGCTTTTCCCCAGGCCAGATTGGGATAGAATGCTGGATTATTGAGGTGTCATATTCTTTCAGCTCTTCGTAGTTCCAAGCAAAGGAAGCTGCATGCTTTTTCATCAAATCGGCATACTACACCTTCCTCCTGGCGTTCAACTTCTTAGACAACTTCACCATCTGGGGCTCCTTTTGGGTACCTAGATTTTGATCTTCTACAGTGTCTTTGGGCGGTTCAAATTTTGGATTCTTTGCCACATCGTTTTGATCAAAGAGATTTTCTAGAGGTATTAGTCCTTTAGGAATATAGTTTCTTTTTAATTGGGCAATGTCTTTGCCTCCCAACCTATCCTTCCAATCCACTTTTCTCTTTTCCTCATCTTTTGACAGTGCATGGTCTACCAGACCTTCTACGTTTTCATTTTCTGTATCAATCTGGACATTAGCAAACTGATGAGACAATTCTAGAAATCTTTTAATTTGTAGATTGTCATCAAACACTTGCCAATACTTAGAATTGTCTGGGATGGAAGGTCTATTTATCACTTCGACCTCATATTTTTCTTGGGAAAAGATGGGGGTTCTGAAACCACTCGCCATAGTGGCCAAGGAGTCTGCTATTTGGTTTTCAACTCTTGGGATTACCCATATCTTATGTTCAGTAAAAAAGTTTCCAAACATATCCCAGACTTCATTTCTGTATGCTCTCATCCTGGGATATTTTGCCTGATAACTATCATTTACGTGATTGACCACCAACTATGAATATTCAAAAACCATGTATTCTCTTAGCCCCTAAATCCTTCAAATCTCTTAATCCTAGGAGAAAAGCTTCATATTCAGCCACATTATTAGTGCATTCAAAAGTAAGCTTATATGACAAAGCTATAGATTCTTGGTCAGGAGGTACGATCCAAACCCCTGCACCTGCCCCATTCTTTCTTAGTGACTCGTCAAAATACATCTTCCATAGGCCTTCCTGATTTTTCAGCTTTTGTGAAGCTTCATACTTGGTTGCTAACTCCTTGTAATCCTTGACTTCATGGAAAAATGGGGGCACAAGATCAGTATGTGGGCCGTCATTGAAAAGGATGGAAGAGCCTATGTCTGTATCTATGGCAAATATAGGGTGATTTTCAGGTTTGTCGTCACTGCTAACCACATAAGCCATTCTCTTTTCCCTGTATAGCTTTCTATTGCTTCCAAAAAGGGGTATAGTAGTGTATGACAAATCCATCTGCATGGTCCCTTTCAACTTTTTAACCTAGGATCTAGATAGCAGCATCCCAAACTTAACCGGCAAATCAGCTACTACTATGTCCATCATGATGCTCTTTGCTGGAATTTGGGCAAGGGTTACTACCACATCCTTTATTAGAACCAAACATGGTACTTTTATGGAATTGAAAGAATATAGGTTCTTATAGGGTCGGGTGACTTCTAATCCCAACTGGTCCACCACTGATTTGGGCATCAAGTTGTGTGAAGCACCAGAATCTATGAGGGCATTGTGTAGTAACTTACCATGGATATTTAAAGTCAAATCAAAAGGAGGAACTTCTTCATCGTCTGGCTCTTCTAGCTTGGACCCAAAGATTATAGTAGGGGCATCATCTGTCACTTCCAAGGTGTCCTATGAACTTTTTTCCCACCCCTTTAGCAGGCTATTTATCTCTTCCCTATATTCATTGTTTCTTAGCAGCTCATTTAAGGGGATAGAGATCTTTACCTTAGACAGTTCTTCCTTCAAGCTGAAAGTTGAAGCTGGCTTTCCCACTTCTATGACCCCAAGTTGTCCACTTTCTTTGGAATGCTGTCCCTTATCTTCTGCAACTTTCTGTATAACGACCTTCGACTGTTTTTCTTTGTTCTCATCCATATTCTGTGGACTATTACAGGGTTGAATATGAGCAGATTTTCCTTCAGTTATCGGTATCTCTCTGTTTCTCAACTTCATCTTCCTTTGAATTTCATCCACAGTGTTCATGTAACCCATTTGGTACTGTTCAGAATCAAATTCAGCGACCTTACCAGTATTCGTCATGTTGAAAAAATCATGCTCCCTTTGGGTCAAATGTATTTCAGGCTCCAGAGTATCAAAGAGATGGATTTGGTCTATAGCAGGCTCTTCAGCTCCTTCATCATCCACCAGATTCTCAGGGAAAGGAGGCCTCATTTGGTGATCTTCTTGGTTTCTTGGATTTCTTGGAGGGGGTGGCCTTCTAAAATTTGGGTTCCTTATTTGATTTTTAGGTGGTTCCCTAGCAGGAGGTTTGTTCTCTACGGCTAAACTCTCCATCAACTTTTCCATGGTCTTCATCATGGTGTCAAACCTGGCATCACTAGAGGAGGAAGAGGCAAGGGCTTGATTTTCTTGCTTCTTTTTCTCTGCTTCCATTTTCCCTTTCATTTTTCCCGAGGCCATCATGTTGGCTTCTACCTCTACGAAATATTTTAGCATAGCAGGCAGGGTAGCAGCTTTCCTTTCTCTTAACGTGCAGGAAAAGTCTTCGTCGAAAGCATCGGCATAGTGGAGATTTGCAGCACCCACTGAAGGTTTTAGATCATCAGGAATAGAATTATAGGCCTTCATGAATCTGACAGAGAACTCATGGACTGATTTGAAACCACCTTTCTTTAAGTGATTATACTGGGATAAGACTATAGCAGGACTCCCCATCGTTTCCCATCTTTCTAGAAACAATACTTTAAAAGCTGCAAAATCTACTATAGAAGCATTAGGTAGCAGCCTAAGCCATTTCTTGGGTTCTCCATATAAGCTTTGGGCGAATAATCTCATTTTAGCATCACCGTGGTCCACTTCCTCCAGATCTAAAAAATATTCAAATCTATCAACATGCTATTTAGCTGACCAGTCTCCCTCTCCATTATAAGAGACAATTCTCTGGGCGTAATTCTAAGTGAGGTCATTCAGGGCAACAGGCAGGACCAAAGGCGCATATCTAGTGGCCATGGGTCTAGGTAGATTCTGAGCTTGTGGGGGGGAATTCTGAGTAGGATTACAAACTAGGATTGCAATATGGGTTTCGGGAATTTGGGAACTGGGTTTGCTACTTTTAGATTTGGCAAGGCTTTTAAAATCCAGCCACACAAGGTCTAAAAGATATGAGTCAAGATTATTTAGAGTTTCTTCGCCCAGGTTCAGGTACGATTCAAATTTAGTTCTTGAAAAAGGTTTGCTTATATCGACCTCTAGATTCAATTCTTGAAAAACAGATGCACTTTCTAAAAAAGAAATAGTCTCAATGGTAGGGGCGTTAGCCCGATCTTTCACGGTTTTTCGTCTAAGTAGACTTTCAGGGTCATCTATTCTTATCAAGATTTCAGGTAAAAGATTACCTCTCGTATGGATCTTTCTTGAGGCCAGGATGACTTTAGAAATTATTCAGTAGTATATTTCGGCGTACTGATCTTTCTCCAGTGGAGTCTTGCTGAATTGTCTAGTCTCAATAGGTGGAGTCGCTAGGGCAAAATTCTTCAACCTTCTTGAAAAATGTGGAGATCTCTATTTGCCCACAGGGATTTCTCTTATTCTTTGAAATTTCGGACAGGTATGTCGTTCTTCCAGGGCTCGATAAACAACTCACATTCCCTGGCAACGACGCCAATCTGTTAACACCAAAACTGACCCCCAAGGTTGAAAGAGGGTAATCTCAGGTAAACACTAACCAATATTTGGTTTACGCTTATGATTAAACGTAAATAGAGATGTCTCTCTCTATAAACTCATTGAATACTGGAAATCTTCAAAGGTGTCAATCAACGAAAACATACATCAGCATTCAGCATTAAAGATATTCAATTACGACAATGCACAGAAGATCAGATTTCTGTTTATGAAACAAAGAACGATTTAAGAGCTATTTGCTTGAAAATGCATGGATTTCATTTGGGGCGATGGAGTCACATTTAACTGGTTCTGCAAACATTATTCACAAAGATTTAGCAAACACATTCACAAGGGCAAGGTAGCAAGTAGCTAGTAGTAAAAGAGCCTTAATTTGTGGAATAGAAGAGAGAAGAAATAGTCCATCAATGTAAGGCATCTAACAAGGATGAATCCTACATCAACTTTAGAATAATATATTTGGTGAAACACTTGGAATAAGCTAAGCAGAGCATAATCTCTATGAATTCTACTTAATTGTCACCCTAATCCAAGCATGAAGGAAATATCACAGAATGGGATAACAAAAGATAGAAACACATTTGCACATGGGAAAAGAAAGGTACAGACTACCAGACCGATTACACAGGAATCCTTGTTAAAAACTGCAGGGCATCAAGCTCTGTAAATTCTATTAAACAACTCCAAGAAAATGTATTACAAACTGATCATCGAAATACAAATACTTTCTCATAAGATTTTTCAACCCTTGTGTCTCTGATTACAACTGTATATATAGGTGGCCTTGAGCTCTAGACTCGGCTCCTTCTCAACATAAATTAGTTACAACCAATTGACACCTATCTAACAGCCAAAACGAACATCGTTTGCTATTGCTATCCTTAAACAAATATCTACGGGACAAATTTTAACTGCCATTTATAATTACATAGCTTCTTCTCTACAGAATCCAACTATTTTAAACAAAAGTACAAAAATACAAAAATGTAGATGCCGCCAGCCGGATTGCTTTCACTATGGTTGAATGACTTCATTGATTATCCTTTGAACTCTTCATACCGAACAAAAACCTCTAAGGCTAGAACTACTGCCTACCAGGCACGGTTTCTAACTTATACTAGCTCGATGTAGAAGTGAAAATTACATATAACAGATTAGACTCGACTGATCTTGCCGATGTCATACATCACTAAGCCATACCGCCCTTCAAAATAGGTTATAGACCGTCTTAATCTTCAAAAATTAGATATACGGAATATACCCACTTAGCCAATAGACAGACTTGTCGAGTGATAGCCAATAGACAGACTGCCACCTTAGTTTTGGGTTTTCACTTGACCATACCAATCAAGAAAATCACCCACGTCGAAAGAATCTTCTGCTTGGGTTCTTTTTGGTAGAGGAGTAGAGGGTACCCCTTCTGTAGGGAGAATTAGATCCTTGATAATTTCCTCCTCCTAGCTGATTCCCTGCTTGTCTTCTTCATAGGTTTCTTCCCTCTTTCTCTACTGTTGCAAACTCCGATCTGTCTACCCTTCCTGGGGCTCTTTTGATTTGCAGACGGAACCGTCTTTCGCATGATCACGAACTATGGGAGGTAAATAAACGTGTTCTTCCTCCATGTCGAACAACACTTGCTCTGGTATAATTACTACTTCGGCTCCCTGCTCTCTCTCCATGCTCTGATACAAACTACAAACAATATCAAGGTAGAGGAACTCACCACCTTTCATACGTGAGTTGTGAGCCTAGGAGATCAGGTTTATAGCAACTCACAATGAAGACGCTCCCATGCGAATCATTAGGCTATGATTTTTTGACTGGACCTTCCAAATGATTTGGCATGATGACTGAGGTTTGAAATGACATCTGACATATTTGGTCGTACTTTTCTGGCCATGCCGAAAGGACACCTGACTGCGCTGAGGTGGCTTGGCCCACGTGGTAATCATTGGTCTTCAGTGAAAATGTCTTTCACCTGTGAGAACTCGAGCTTGGATTAGGACCATAGGTTGTAGCGTCCATAGTTTTCCATTTTATGGACATACTCGTTCCAGTCGGTAGCTTGACCCTTCAAAGCATTCCTAGCTGTTGGTCCCGTCTTCGCTCCAATCCTGGTCATCGGATGATGCATCCTTTACTTGCCACGGTGATTTGAGACAAGGTTAACCTACCCATGAATAAAATCAGCGCAGTTATTTTAGATTGTTGATTCGCCTTCGGTAGATCTGCACCATTGATAGTTGCGCGATACATAACTCAACCGCGGCGATTTGAAACATAACATGTTTCGCGCTTGTTGGATCAGCGCGGGGATTGTGCGCCGTAGATCTTCCCACACGCCGATCTCCACCGTCGATTGATTTCCTCACTTGCCCGCCGATTACCACCTGCTCATTATGTTATATTTTCTACATCTTCGTTTGCGCAGTGGACTCGGGACCGTCGATCTTCGAGGTATTCAATCTCAGTCGTCATCACCTTCTTTCCACCCATGCCAAAAGTTGCCATAGCATTTAGTACAATTTGAGTGCTAACAACGACATATTGTAATGATGAGGTGCTTGACCCAATATGTATTATATGTATGGAATAGTGTTGACAGGGTGGAATGCCCCTTGTGTCGATAGTATGGATTCTCCCAAATATAAGGTCCCAATCAAACCTTACACTATTTGTTTTGGGGAATCCATCCAGATTCTAGACTGCCAACCATTATGGTTGTAAATGTTTTTAAACTTCCTAAATGCATAATACTGAGGTATGCAAAATCTAGGCCTATAGACTAAAAGCTAAGATATTTAGCCATCCTAGCTAGGAGAAAATTACGAAGTGTGGAACACACAATTCATATTTACTTTCACTATTGATGTTAACAATTGAGATTACTATAATCTTAGATGAAAATACACTCAACCAACCAACTATTAAGAGCAATCTTTAGTTTCTTGTTAGTTAAATTCCATGTTCAAAAGGCTATAAAGAACCATTGTAAGATTAAAAAAATAAGAATGCATTCATTACTAGAGAAAATTCGCAAGTGCAGGAAAACATTCTTACAACATATTCCCATGAATATGACAAAAAGAGTTCCGGGTGCAATCATCATAGAAACACCATTTTATCCCAAAAGTTAATCCATCAAATGTATTCTTCTTAATAGAACCGTGTAGAAGAATTTTACAAAGATTTTTAGTAGTAGAAACCTTCTTCCCTCTCCAAAGAGAAATGTCCCCACCCATCAATATGGCCAACAAAGGGAGATATTTATGAATTACAGGTCTCTAAATTTCGTCCCATGCCCATAATACAAATTTATAAATAAGAAATGTATGTGCAATTACAAAATGAAAAACACAATAGAATGAAGACTTTATCTATAGATGCATCATGCATAAATAAGCATATTCATCACAAGAAGAAAATCAAATTATTCCACATTCATATACAATGGGAATACTTATGTTTAAACAATAATATCCAAGCAATTGGTTGTGTAAGCATGATTTTCTACCCAAATGTAGGTACCAATTGTAGATACCACCCCCAAGCTAGGATATCAGGCCACCAAAGAGAAGGAAACACATACAAGCTTCTCTCTATTATCCCACAACCTGTTTGCTCTTATGCTTAGCCAAACTGCCCACCTTTGAGCATTTACATGGATCTCACTCATCCATCCAAGCCATGGAATTCTTCTCTACTGCCCCACGCGACACATGAAAGGCATTTCCCTTCATTATTCTATTGATGTATATGTAACTTCGGAATTTATTTCATCTATGTATTTCATATATATTTATTGTACCCTTATTAGAGATGTGTTATTCCTCTATAAGGAAGTGTCGTCATGTGGATTGACAAGTGTCGCAAGTGTGTGTACTTGCCGATGGGTTATTAGACCACCGTGTGTGGGGTCGGCCCTGAAATATATATATTATAATGTGGATGTACCTAGATAGACAAGTTGGCCCCATAAGGTCACTGGGAAAACTGGTTAGTATAAATAGAGATCAGGTGATCTCTATTTAGATCATTCGAAAAGTTATATCTCTCTCACTCAGAAAGTGGCGCACTAGTGAGGAGGAGGATCATCTGCTACTAGGAGACTATCTCAGTGTATTTTGGTTGTACTTTGGTTGAGCCATTTCTCTCTCTATCTCTGAGGAAGTTGTGGGGTTTTTCACCTTAGGGTTTTCCCCACGGAAACTCTGTGTCTCTTGTCTCTCATGCTTTTGATTCTTGTGATGCTTGTCATGCTTATTGTGATTGTCATGCATTGATATACTATATATGTTATTCTCTCAGTGAAGATCTTAGAGTATTGTGAATTAATGCTCAAAATTTAACATATTCCACATTTTTCTCAGGAAATATAACCCTTATAGTACTTACCAGTGTGTGTAGAAAGAGTTTAACCTACTGCACACCATTGAAGAACCTCCTATAACATTAATCCATGGCTTCTCAAGTGTTTAGAAGCAAAAAAACTCAATGAGTAAAGGTTCCTATCTTTCCCAACCTATATGCTCACATGCAACCATATCTTTTATCTCAAATCTCAAATTTTCCTTCATAAATCTCCAATTTTTGGTTGTTTCACAGTCTAGTAATGATCACGAAAATGGAGAGAATAACACAAGAAAACTCTACGTAGTGTAAAATATGCATGATAATGAGTGGTAGAATCCAAAGAAGATGAGAGAATGGTGAAAAGACAATTGATATAAGTTCTGACAATACACAAAAGGACCCTTCCAACTTTCATAGAAGTGTATTCATCCCATTCTTCTATAAATACATGAGAGGAATTTCCCCACCAACCTCACACATCCATTGAATGATTGGATTTAACAGTAAAAAGAGAAGTAATTGGCTCATTAAGGCACATGGCAGCAATTGCATGAGTTCTAAGGTTGACACTTGGCAATAGAGGATTTAATCTCTCATGGGCCCTTTTTCCTCTTCCCCTTTAGTGCTCCTTGTACAACCATCTTGGACCATTTTATTATTTTTACAACTGAATATTTACATATATTTTGATTTAGCATGACAATCCAACCACATGGTCCATATATAAATATTTACATTATACATGCCTATTCATTCATTACTCGGGCCTTGGTGTTGAGCTCCAAACTAGGGATCCATACTAGCATATTTAAATCATTTATATAATTTTGATTTAACCCATTCCAAGTAAAAATGGGGGGTTATTACAATATAATAGTGTTGACAAGGGAATTCCCTTTCTGTCAATAGTAGGGATTCTCCCCAATACGTGGTCCCAATCAAATCTTGCAATATTTGTTATGGGGAATCCATCTAGATTATGGACTGACAATCATTATGGTTGTAAATGTTTTTAATTTAATTCCTCAATTTAGAATACTAAGGTATGCAAAATTTATACCTATATATTAAATGCTAAGATATAATTAATCTATGCTAGCTAAGAGCAAATTACTAAGTGTTGAACACAATTCAAATTTACTTTCACTATTGATGTCAACAATTGAGATTACTATAACCTTAGATGAAAATACAATCAACCAAACAACTATTAAGATAAATATTTAGTTGCTTGTTATTTAAATTCCATGTTCAAAAGGCTATACATAACCATTGAAATATAAAAAAATAAGAATGCATTCATTACTAGAGAAAAGTCACAAGTGCAGGAAAACATTCTTACAACATATTCCCATGAATAATACATGACACAAAGAGTTATGGGCACAATCATCATAGAAACACCATTTTATCCCAATAGTCAAGCTATCAAATGTATTCTTCTTATTATAACCTTGCTTAAGATTTTTACAAAGAGTTTTAACAGCATAAGTCTTCCCCTTGTCCAAAAAAAAGATCATTCAACTTTTTTATAAGTATCCTTTATACAATTTACAAAAATTAACTCCCGGTGACTTTTGGGCTACCTAGTTGTGTAGTTACAATTGTACAACTTCCTTTTGTCTTATATATATAGAAGAAATGTTTTATTTCATTTACATAAACTAAGCATCCCTTAGATATTTATTGCTAAAGTAAGACACCCAAACATTATATTGGTCAGAGATATTGGTTATATGGCTCAACTGAAGATTAATTATTCCATGGTGACTTCATAATTAGTTGAGTCTTTAAACATCGTACTCATGCCTCTTCTCAATGTAGTGATATATGACTTGATAAGTGTAGTATCCTTGGAGTGAGTGGCAATGAAGTCACGTGATGTATCTTTGTTGATCCTGTATGCAATTTTGATAGCAATTCTTTTGCTCCTTATGAATTTTTCAAGATCATTCTATATTTCTTCTTGGCTTCTAGGCGTTCATAAGGGACATATAGCTATGTTGTGCCCGCAACAACTCCCAATCAATTTCACCCCTCTCTAAATTTTTTGGCTAAGTATAAATGAATAAAAACCACACTCGACGATCGAAGTTGTTTGAAAGTTTTAAAACTCATCTTTGTTAAGTTTTAAACCAAATAGACTAGCAAGATCACTGAAAGAAACATAATCACAAGATAGACACAGAATTTACCCTGGGAAACCCTCATGGGGTAGAAAACCCAGCAAAGCTTTCCTCAATAAGATGATCAACCAAAACACAAGATGTGCTCCAAGACTTGTCCTTCTTCTCTACCTCACATGCAGACCTCCTAGACACAAGTGCGCTACTTTCTGAGTTGTGGAAGTGTGTCAAATGAGGAGCTCTCCTCCTCTACTTATACTAGATCCCGACTGACCAAAAACCCTAATGGGGCCGACCTCTCCTGGAGAAGTTTAATAACCCCTAAAATATAAACTCAGGGCCAACCCCCACATGGTGGGTCTAATAACCCTAGTTACCAAAAACCATCGGAGGAATAAACATCTCCGGATACATAATAGAATTGCCTCGGAGGGATGAAACATCTTCAGAATAATAATGTACAAATATAATATTCTTAGAAGTTACAATATTCAACACTCCCCCTTAACAAGAAGGATATTATAACAACATCTGCAAAAGCAAGGAGTCATCGACTACATCATACATGATACATCTATATATCATCGGAAGCTTTCTTCAATACATCATCATCAGTAACTCAACCAGTTACTGGAACATCAACATCATTGTCATCACATGATCATCAGCATCGTCATCACACGATCATTAGCATCGTCATCACATGATCATCAACATCGTCATCACACGATCATCAGCATCGTCATCACATGATCATCAACATCGCTCTACAGTATCTGGATCATCTCGATCTACAACATCTGGATCATCTCTATCTATAGCATCTGGATCATATCGATCTACAGCATCTGGATCATCTCGATCTATAGCATCTGGATCATCTGCGTAGCATACTCTGCAATACACACGATCATATTATAGGATGATCAATCTCGTTCTCTTTATGACATAGGTCCATGGATGATACAATCCAGATCAAGTTCCAGGATGATCAGTCCTTATCACTTTAAGACAAGTCTCATGTCTAGGGACGATGCAATCCCATCATGTACATTTTGAACCTAGTTCATGGACGATGCAGTCCTCTCACGTACCTTTAAGACAAGTCTCATGTCTAGGGACGATGCAATCCCATCACGTATATTTTGAACCCAGTTCATGGATGATGCAGTTCTCATGTACATTTTGAACCCAGTTCATGGACGATGCAGTCCGCACATACATTTTGAACCCAGTTCATGGACGATGCAGTCCTCACATACATTTTGAACCCAGTTCATGGACGATGCAGTTCTCACGTACATTTTGAACCTAGTTCAGGGACGATGCAATCCTATCTTGAATTCTCCTTGACATCAGTCTATGGCTCAATTCTGGGACCAAAGTCTGGGGAAGATGCAATCCCCTACCTGTTCATTCAGGACTTCATTCTTGGAGACATCATGTCTACGGTTCTCTTTAGGACTGAAGTCCAGGGATGATCCAATCCTCACATGTCCACCAAGGACTTCATTCTCGAAGACATACGTCTACGGCTCTCTTTAGAACATGTGTTCAAGGATGATACAATCCCTCTTCTTTCTCGGAGACATCTGTCTATGGCTCTCTTTAGAACATGTGTTTAGGGATGATACAATCCCTCTTATTTCTCGGAGACATCTGTCTATGGCTCTTTTTAGAACATGTGTTCAAGGATGATACAATCCCTCTTCTTTCTCGGAGACATCTATCTACGGCTCACTTTAGGGCCGAAATCCAAGGATGATTCAATCCTCACATGCCCTCATCAATACAGGTACAAGTATCCTCATCCATACAAGTACATTAATCAATACATGTAATAATACAAGTAATCTCATCAAAAGCATGTATCCTCACCAATACATATGTCATCAAAAGCATGTATTCTCACCAATACATATATCATCAAAAGCATTTATTCTCACTAATACATATATAATCAAAAGCATGTATTCTCACCAATACATATATCATCAAAAGCATGTATTCTCACCAATACATTTATCATCAAATGCATGTATTCTCACGAATACATATATCATCAAAAGCATGTATTCTCACCAATACATATATCATCAAATGTAAAAGCAAGTAAAATAAGTATTCTAAGTATAAGAGTCCTAAATCTAAATAATCTAAGTGTAGTAAACATGTATCCACATCATCAACCTTGCTGTCAATGAGACAATCTCATCATTAGTAACTATACTACTCCCCCTTTCAAGGAGGGTCCTTTTGAATTACACCAAGCTTGTTCGGAAGTATTCAAATTTCACTCGAGACAAAGGTTTGGTCAAAATATCAGCAACTTGATCCTCAGTGCTCACATACTCGAGCTTGATAGCTCCTCTCTGCACCATATCTCGTATATAAAAGTATCGGATCTCTATGTGTTTTGACTTATCGTGGAATAATGGATTTTCTGTCATCTTAATACAACTTTGATTGTCACACATGATCACAGTGGGATCCATTTCTAAGTCAAACACTCCAGATAATAGTTTCCGAAGCCACACTGCTTCACAACTGGGAGAGCAGGCAGCTATATATCCTGCTTCAGCAGTACTGAGAGCCACACTAGATTGTTTCTTGTTGAACCATGAGATCATGGCAGATCCAAAACCATAACATCCACCTGATGTACTCTTTCTGTCTGAGACACTTCCTGCCCAATCAGAATCTAAGTAACCATGTAATCTGAGTTCATGATCTCCAAGACAATATAGAACAAAATCTAATGTACCCTTTAGGTACCTCATTACATGCTTTGCAGCTATTAAGTGAACCTTTCTAGGTTCTACTAGATACTGACTCAAGGTATTTACAGCAATGCATATATCTGCCCTAGTATTTGTTAAATACATCAATGACCCAATGATTTGTCTATATAGAGTTAAGTCCACTAATTCTAATGAGTCATTAACTAGTAACTTCATGTTGGAGTCCATGGGAGTGGCCATGGCTTTACACTCCAACATATCAAATCTTTTTAGAATCTCCACAACATACTTACCTTGATTTAAAAAGATTCCTTTTGGTTCTTGCCATACTTCTAGACCTAAGAAGTAGTGCATTAATCCAAGATCTTTCATCTCAAATTTTGAAGAAAGATTCTTCTTGCATTTAGTAATTTGTTTCTCATTTCCAGTTAGAAATAGATCATCTACATATAACAATAGTATAACTGGTTCATCATCCATCACTTTGAGATAAAGATTAGGGTCAGCTTTACTCTTGGTAAAGCCCATGCTTGTTAAGAAATTTTCAATCCTTCCGTACCAAGCTCTGGGAGCTTGCTTCAATCCATTTAATGCCTTTTTCAGTTTGCATACATGAGTTCTCCTGTCTTTAACCTCAAACCCTTGTGGTTTCTCTATGTACACTTCTTCTTCAATTACACCATTCATAAAAGCTGTCTTAACATCCATTTGGTGTAATTTCCACTTCATCATAGATGCAAGTGCCATGATAGTTCTAATTGAAGTATACCTAGAAACTGGTGCAAATGTTTCTTCGTGGTCAAGTCCCTCTTTCTGAGAGAATCCTCTGGCTACAAATCTTGCCTTGTATTTTTCAATGCTACCATCTGCAACATGTTTTATCTTGAAAATCCATTTGGAAGACACTACACTTTTATCTTTTGGTTTGGGAACTATATCCCAAACATCATTTTTAATTATTGACTGATATTCTTTTGTCATTGCTTCTACCCATTCTTTCTTCTGAGCTGCCTCTTCATAGCTAGTAGGTTGTTGATCCACAAGATCACATATCAAGGCCACATAATTGGATACTAGCTTTGGTTTCTTTCTTTCTCTAGTGGAGCCTTCAGGAGCTCCATATCTTTCAGCTCCTTGAATAATGTCTCTAGCCCATGCTGGCCTTCTTTTCCTAGATAAGTTTGTAATAGGGGGTTCTTGTGGTTCCAACATGTCATGATCCTCTGGTGAATCATCTTCAGGGATGGGAATAGATTTTGTGATTCTAGGAGGTGTATCTTCTTCATAGATTTCTTCAAGTTGGCACTTCCTGGATTTCTTGAGAGCTGCTTCTTCATCAAATGTTACATCCCTACTTATTTCCATATGATGAAAACTTGGTATGTAAATTCTGAAGGCTTTGGATGATTCACAATATCCAACAAATATTCCCTTCTTACCAAAAGGATCCAACTTGGTTCTCTTTTCTTTTGGAATGTGAATGTACATAGGACACCCAAATATTTTGAGATGACTTACCTCATGCTTCTTTCCTGTGAACACTTCTTCTGGAGTTTTGAATTCAAGAGCACTATGGGATAGCCTATTTTGCACATAGACTACTATCCTCGCTACTTCATCCCATAGATACATGGGTAGATCTTGGTCATGTATCATAGTCTTTACAACTTCCATGATGGTTCTATTCTTTCTTTCAGCGACCCCATTTTGTTGGGGATTGTAGGGAGTGGTTATTTCCCTCTTGATTCTAGCTTCTTTACAAAAGTCTTCAAAGTCCTTTGAAGTATATTCTCTGCCATTATCTGTTCTGAGAATCTTGATTTTCTTTTTTTGAGAGATTTTCTCTTAGGGCCTTGAACTCTTTGAATTTTTCGAAGACTTCATTCTTGCCTTTTAGAAAGTATATCCAAGTCTTCCTTAAATAGTCATCAATGAATGAGAGATAGTATTCAAACCCACTTAGGGAAGTGGTGGGCATTGGTCCACATACATCTGAGTGTATTAGCTCCAAAATGTTCTTAGTCTTTGTTTCACTCTTTGGAAAAGGGTTCTTGACACTCTTCCCTTTCTCACATCCTTTACATGAGCCATTATGATCAACCTTCAAATTTGGTAATCCTATGACCACCTTGCTTACATAGGGTAGGGATTTGTAGTTAATGTGGGATAATATTCTATGCCATAGCTCACTGGGGCTAGAGGTTTCATGAGCAAGGGCAACTTCTAGATGTCCCTCGAGCTTATAGAGACCTCCTTCCTCTTCACCATTGACAGCTGCATCTTCAATTGATTTTCCTTTGGGCCACATAAGTACTTGTCCATCTATGAAAGCAACTCTAAAACCTTTCTTATCTAGTGCTGAGATGGAGAGTAGGTTCTTCTTCAAACTTGGGACATATAAAATTTCTTTCATCTTCAAGGGTGTTCCAGAATCAAGCTTGTAGCTTGCTTCACCAATTCCCTTGATGGGATATTGATAATCATCTCCTAGAGATACCTTTTGAGGTGAAGACTTTTCTTCAAGTCTTGAGAGAGTTTTCCTTTGACCTGTCATGTGCTTTGAAGCACCACTATCAATGAGCCATGTATCTTCTCCAGGAGACACAGATCCATTGAGTGCAGAAAATAGGACATATTCTTCTGGATCTTCTTTCTTTACTTTAGATCTTTTCCTTTGAGGCCTTTCCTCTTCTTCTTCTTCTTCTACTTCTTATACTTCTTCCTCACTATCATCTTCTGCGATATGTCCATGATGTCTTTTGTGAACAAACTTCTTCTTCTTCTTTTCTGGTAAAGTACAGTCTCTAACATAGTGTCCTAGTTTAAGACAATTATAACATTGGACTATGGAGAGGTCTCTTTCTGAGTTTGTTCCTCCTTTCCTTTTGAATCTATGAGAGGGTTGAGACTTCTTGTGGTTCACTTTCTTGAAGTGACCCTTTCTTCCTCTTTTGGTGTGTGTGGACAAGGCTTGGTCATCCTCCTTGAGAAGGGCTTCTCTGTTGGCAACCCTAACCTCTTCTTGAACACAATCCTCCCATACTACATCAAACTTCATACTTTATTTTCTGGCACACATAGTTTGTATAAATGACTCCCAAGGTCTAGTGAGACCATTTATAGCAGTTATCACAAGTTCATCTTCATCAAGAGTATCGCCAATGGCATCTAGTTTCTCCTTGATTGGGGAGACCCTTGAGAAGTAGTCTTGAATGGATTCTCCTTTGTGCATCTTGGTACTCTTCAACTGGGTTCTTAGGTTCATCTTCCTATTGATGTTCTTTCCCTCATACATTCTTCCTAGGGCATCATACATTTCCTTTGGAGTCTTCTTGGAAGCCACTTGGGGAATCAAGTGGTCTTTAATATAATCAGCTATGATTCTCTTTTCCCTAATCAAATCCTTCCTATTCTTCTCTTTGGCTTCATCTCCTTCAGGTTCTACAACTTCATCCTTGATATACTGAGCAAGATCATTCTCTTGAAGAATGAGACCAATTTTGTATTTCCATGCTTGGAAATTCTCTATACTTTCTAGCTTGTCTTCAAGCTTAGTCCTTGGATCCATCTTCTCTTGGGGGAGTCCAAGAGACAAGAGATAGAATAGTACTTACCTGGAAACTTTAACTTTTTACTTTTCGGATCTATAACACAATTTCTGGTTTATCGCACTTTTGGTAAAACTAGGGTTTGACTTTCTCAGAGTTATACCCAACCAAAAACCTCGATCCAAAGCTCAAACGATAGATCTTTAGAAGGGCTATTCAGCCATGCAATTAGAATCCAAAAATACTAACTTCTGCAGAAACCCTAATTTTGGGAGAGAGAGAGAAGTATAATTTCACCTTGTGAAAGATGTTCTATTCAGGATAGCTCTGATACCATGTTAAGTTTTAAACCAAATAGACTAGCAATATCACTGAAAGAAAAATAATCAAAAGATAGACACATAATTTACCCTGGGAAACCCTCATGGGGTAGAAAACCCAGCAAAGCTTTCCTCAATAAGATGATCAACCAAAATACAAGATGTGATCCAAGACTTGTCCTTCTTCTCTACTTCACATGCAGACCTCCCATACACAAGTGTGCTACTTTTCGAGTTGTGGAAGTGTGTCAAATGAGGATCTCTCCTCCTCTACTTATACTAGATCTCGACTAACCAAAAATCCTAATGGGGCCGACCTCTCCTGGAGAATTCTAATAACCCCTAAAATATAAACTCAGGGCCGACCCCCACATGGTGGGTCTAATAACCCTAGTTACCACAAACCATCAGAGGAATAAACATATCCGGATACATAATAGAATTGCCTCGGAGGGATTAAACATATCCGGAATAATAATGTACAAATATAATATTCTTAGAAGTTACAATATTCAACAATCTTTATATGGATAAAAGTACCCCCTCAAATTTTCCCAATTTTCTTAAATCATATTCTTGAAAATCAATGATCTGGATATGACAAAATGCTTAATTGGCCTTAATATTTCAAAGACGACTTATTGGACCTTTCATATCGGGGTATCTTTCAATGCATCAATTTTTAACTCCAACAACCCTGTCCCTGTAATCAGACTTACCCCATCGGGATATTTCCTGAGATACATTCTTCGCACACTCGTTGGAATTACTTCAATAATTGTATCATACTTACATGATTGGGATATTAATTTTATGGATATATCTATTTTGAATCATTGATGAATATCCTCTGATAGTGTTTCGTCAGACTTATCATATCAAGACTTTATCTGACGTAACAAACTTTCACCTCCAATGGGCCAACTTTGACAACGCCTATCAAGCATGCTCTATCAGGATGTCCTTTGATATGACTATTGCACACCTCCGATGAGAATGTTTCAAAACCTTTTATTGGACTTATCATATCAACACATTTTCTGATGTATCTTGTATCCACCTCCAATGGATAAACCCTGATGTTGTTTTATCGAACCTACCCTATATGGGTAATATCCGATATACTTATGTGAAAAAACCAAAAATCATACTCCAATATACTTATTTTTGGACATACTTAATCAAATTTACAATTAAACTCACTAGAATAACCCCCCCAACATTGTGAGATTTTCAATTACTAGGAACTAGATTCATAAGACAATCACCATGGAATATTTTAGACAATGAGAGAAGAAGAATAAAGAGAATACATTATGGAAAACACTCTGTATCTTATTCATTGATATGATAACAATATATAATACATCCTCCATGGAGAAAATCGAATTGCTTTGAAGCAATATGGAAAGAGCAAAAGGAAAGTCTTAGAAAAGACAAAAAACCCCCTTGGTGCAAAAGCAGTTTCCAAAACTGTGCTAGAGGCTCAGGAATTTGGAAAGTATGGTATGGAAGCTCATGAGTGAGGTAAATGGAATGTAATTATGGATTTATAATGTTATATATGATGTGGAGGTCGAATTGGTCAAGTGGCAAAAGATTCCAAGTAAACTAGCTTTATCTTTTCCACTAGAAAGCAGAAAAAATAGGACAAAGCTAACTAAAACTGGATAGTGTCTTTCTAATTCAGGAATGGAACAAAATCAAACAGAATCCAAGGAAATCTTATCCAGAATCTATCCAAATTCATTTTTGTGAATGAGGATAGCATGTGGTCCACCAAAAGACAAAACTGGCCTATTCTACCTAGTCAAAACTCAGGCAATTAATCATAAATGATTAATTAATTTTATCCTAAGTCTAGAATGACATAGTGGGTTTTTTAAATGTTCCAACACCCCCCCTTAAGCCTAACTTTATGTGATGGGAATTAGAAAAATATCAGAAATATAGGGCCCAAGCAGCAAGGCTTATGGTCACCCCAATACAAAAATAACAAGTCCATGTAAACCGAGGAAACAGGGAAAACCTCATGGGAACAAAACCCTCCCTAAAAAATGGACATGCTTGATGTCTTCAAACTGTCATGTTGCTCATTTGAATTATCTGAATGAGCTGATTCTGAGTAACTGACTTGATGAAGAGAATGTGGATGTCATGATCATGCATCAGTGCATCAATGTTGTGTAGGAAAGAACCATGTGTTGAAACTCTATGAAGTTCATCTTCTGATGATGGAAGAGAATCAAATGAATTTTTCTTGCTGCTGTAACATACATAATCAAATCTGAAAACATAATCAATGATGGAAAGAAGATCTATGCATACTCCTTCCCAAGGAGAAACAATGAACTCAACAGGATCAATTTCTTCTGTAGCTACAATGTGGTGTACTAGTTCTTGTACTTTCTTCTCAAACTGATGTAGAACCTTTCTAATATTTAAAATGAGATCATGCAGCTCTGAAATATCAGAATGTAAGTCATATGGAGCAGCAACTAGTAAAGATGTGGAGTCTCCATGATCGAACATAATTTCAGTAGAAAAAACTTGTGAAACTAGATCACCCGGACAGCTGAGCGAGCCTGGAGAGTGTGAGGACTTGAATTTTGAACCATGAGTGATGGGATCATGTCCAGATGTGTGGAATATCAGTCCAAATAATACCAAAACAATGGATATCCAACCAATGAAATATATGCAAGACAAAAGTGCAATAGAGGCAAGTGACATAGTGTAGGAAAACATAGAATTGTGTAGTTTCTTAACTGGAGAACTTGGGGTTTGTAGGGTATTTTGTGCATCCAAAGGTTGAGAATATGATGTGGGATATGTAATGACTTGCATATTAGACTATAAATCATTTTCTAAATCATAATCTAAAATATTTGAATGATGGTGGAAAGACATTTCAGAAGACAAGTCAGAAGCTAGTAAAAAATGACTAGTTTTGAGAGTAGACTTGGATGAACTGACTGAATATTGTTCCAAGGAAGAGGTGGAGGTTTCTGATTCTGATATATTAGAATGTGAACTAATATCAGAGACATCAGAATTATATTTCACTCTAGCACTCAAAGCATAAACATTATTACCTTTGGGAGAGGCTTGGAGACAGAGTTCTTGTTCTACAACAACCTTTCCTTGTTCTTTCTTTGCAAAGTCAGGAACATCTATGTTATGCTCTTCAAGCATCTTGTCCATGATGTATAAATTCTTCTTGAAGCAAGATTTCTCAGGATGAGTGCCTTTGTAGAAATAAGAACACTTGGGCTTCTCCTTCTTCATCTTCTTGGATTTGGAATATCCATCAGAATCCTCTTCATCTGACAATATCTTCTGTTTGGATTTGTCATTCTTGAAACTCTTTGCTCCATGAGAAACAAGTGAAAAGTCTTTGGAGGGTGATTGATCCCTCATTTGGACTAGCTAGTCCTTTTCTTGAGTGAGTGAATCAATGAATGCATCCAAGGTTGGCATCTTCCACTTGGGAACTGCAAGTCTTGAAAAATGAAAAGTAGACACAAATACTGAGTATTCAGAGCTCAGTTTTGACAGAATGGTAAGGATTAATTTCTCATCCTTCTTCTCTATACCACATTGCTTGAGTTGAAGCACTAGGTTCTTGAATTTTGATATGAACTCCTCCATAGAATCGAAATTACTTGGACTAAGAGAGATCAGCAATCTCCAACAAATGACCTATGAGCTTGTCCTGTTTTCCAAAGAGAGACTCTAGCTTTGTCCACACTTCATTTTGAGTTGATAGAGAATCGATATGGAATAGAAGATCTGGAGATACAGAGAGAAAAAGTAACCCATAAGCTTCATCAATCCTATTGAACCATTTGGATTTTAATGCAACAGCTCTTGGCTCAGTTTCAAGCCCCATAGTGACTCTATACAATCCTTTGCTCCGAAGCTGGATGATCATATGTGCCTTCCAGTCAAAGAAATTGAAGGGACTGAGAGTCACAACTTTGGCTTGATTTTTCTCCATACTGATGCCCTCCTGGTAATGGTAATACCTGCAAAAAACACTCTTGGAAATTGTTTTGAATCAAGCTATCTCTGATACCATGTGAGATTTTCAATTACTAGGAACTAGATTCATAAGACAATTTCACCATGGAATATTTTAGACAATGAGAGAAGAAGAATACAGAGAATAAATTATGGAAAACACTCTGTATCTTATTTATTGATATGATAACAATATATAATACATCCTCCATGGAGAAAATCGAATTTCTTTGAAGCAATATGGAAAGAGCAAAAAGAAAGTCTTAGAAAAGACAAAAAACCCCTAGGCGGCAAAAGCAATTTCCAAAACTGTGCTAGAGGCTCATGAATTTGGCAAGTATGGTATGGCAGCTCATGAGTGAGGTAAATGGAATGCAATGATGGATTTAGAAGTTTAGATATGATGTGGAGGTCGAATTGGTTAAGTGGCAAAAGATTCCAAGTAAACTAGCTTTATCTTTTCCACTAGAAAGCAGAAAAAATAGGACAAAGCTAACTAAAACTGGATAGTGTCTTTCTAATTCAGGAATGGAATAAAATCAGACAGAATCCAAGGAAATATTATCCAAAATCTATCCAAATTCGTTTTTGTGAATGAGGATAGAATGTGATCCACTAAAAGACAAAATTGGCCTATTCTACCTAGTCAAAACTCAGGAAATTAATCATAAATGATTAATTAATTTTATCCTAAGTCTAGAATGACATAGTGGGTTTTTTAAATGTTCCAACAAAAATACATTGTCAATGGGATCACCCCAATCAAGTTGGATTTGTTCCATGATGCATTAATAATAAAGCCCTGAAATCCTACCTTCGATGGCATATCAGAACTACATAAACTAGTGTACGAAATAATCGTTTAAAAAATCAAATCACAGAATCCCGAAAAATCTGTCTAGAAATATTTGGCACCCTTGGAAATTAATGCAATGAATGGGTTGTGTATATGATGAGACCTGTAATAAAATTACAATAATTATACCATTAATTATAGAATGGATTCGAATTTCAAATTAATAAAATGAGTAAAGTAGTTCATTGCATTCATTATGTCCTATATTCACTAATTCTACAACTAACACTCATGTTATTTGATATTAATATGTGTTTTCAGTTGCTTACGAGATGTCGAGAACACCAAGACAAAAGGTAGTCATGCACAAATAAGTCTAAGAGATTATTGCTCCCATTTCCATTTCTACAACTAACACTCATGTTATTTAATATTAATATGTGTTTTTAGTTGCTTACGAGATGTCGAGAACACCAAGACAAAAGGTAGTCATGCACAAATAAGTCTAAGAGATTATTGCTCCCATTTCCATTGCAGGGATATTCTATCTAATACTAGTCACCTAACTAGTTTCTAAGATGATCCATTGTGGGAAAAACTCTACAAAATGTACACCATCATCGAATTCCCACAAGATAGTGATGACCTATCAGTTTATGAAAATACCAAGAAGAGACAGTAGCATTTTTGAACCCAAAATCCGACGACATATATGTCCAATTTTTGACATCACATTGTCGACCATCGGACAAGCTTCTCCTTTTTTAAACATCGGTTGCACTTCGATGGATATCTGTTGGTAGGTGGTTTGGTGAGTCAGCATCGTAGCATCACGGATGCTGCGCAAGGACAAAGGTACCGCGAAAGGAGGAAAGCAGAACGCATGGCAATAATACTTTTTGTAGTTTTTGGGTCATTTGGACCGCGTCGTATGTATTTTGGGTCATTTGGACCGTATTATGTGGGTTGTGGGTCATAGTTTGGTAGAGTTTGTTAAGAAGTAGTTAGGTGGTTGCCTAAGTGGATCGTAAATGTAAGGGCACAAGCCTATAAATAGATGTAGGTTTATAAGGGAGAGATAATCTTGGCAAGTGTATGAACTCTTTGGCCAGCATGGTTGAATCTTGATCTGAAGCTAAGACTGCGTATTTTGTCGTATCTGGGTTTTGCGGAGACAATATGATGTGACAGAACTTTTGAGCAGAACCTTTGTGTTGTTTCCATCTTTATGTGGTAAATGTGATATGGATTTGTGAATAATGCAATGTTTCCTTGCTGCGATTAATGCTTTACTGTTATACCTTTTGCATGTTTATGGTTTTGTCAATGATGAGATTTGTTGAATAATGTCGTGACTATACTTAATAACTGAGTTGAATGCGTAGATCTAATTCTGAATGTTGCGATAATTTAATCAATTGATGCACAACATCCTCCTTAATTTGGCAGAAACATGGTTCCATCAACTCTCCCTTGAACATCTCGGGTGAGACCTCATCTGCTCTGCAGGTGTTGCTGGATGGGGTAAAACCTGTCTAGTCCGGTGCTCAAGGAGATCGCGGTGGTCTGGGTGTCGACAGTGTCGAGAACCCCTATCGAATGGGTTTGCGGCAACAATATCCGACAACAAAATGGACGTGTCGGATATCCGACACCATCATGTCGAATATCCAACCACTACTCTTTTAATATACCCGCCGAATATCCGACACCCATTACTTTAAGGGTGGTCGGATATCTTGCAAAAGGGTCATCAGATATCCGACACGCATTACATCAAATATTGTAGGATATCCAACTCAGATACCTAGAAATACCGACAGCGTTTGGCGTCAGTGGTTTCGCTAGCTCGTCAGATTATTTTTAAGGGGGCGTCAGATATCCAACCTAAATTACATTATAAGAAGTCTAATATCCGATGCCTCTTGACGTCGGTAGTATGGCGACGTTGTCAGAGTCGTTGGAAGGGAATGTCGATTATCCAACGAATATGAGGAATTAAAAACAAAAATACAGAGATATTCGATGCCCATCATCCATAGCATTGATTCTAATAGGAATAGCTAGTATAAGAACTCACCAAGCTATACATTTCAACATAGCCAGATCAACATACAAATTCTATCCCTTTCACGAAGATTTGGTATGCATAAGTTAAGCAAATGAATATTGTCAATTCCTTTGTGAACTATTTTATCTTGTGTTGTATTGTAATTCCTTCCCATCATGATCAGCATGGTGATTAACAGTAATGAATGCACTATATTAGTTCATTTTGGTATTTCATTTTGCATGTTGTAATTAAGGAAAATGTTCCTTGGAATCACAACAGTCCTTAGCAAAATACACTCATAAAATTAAGATAATCAAGGCATGGAACAAGATACACATGAAACTATAGCTTAATTGTTATAAGAAAAATACACAACTTCTATGTTGGAAGTTCCTTCGCTTCTTTTGCCAAGCTATTCTTCATTGCAATTTGTAAAATATCTTTCTCAAAGAAAATCAACCCCTCTAAGCACGACATCCTATCCTACTTATCATGACCACAACAATTAATTTTGATATCTTAATATTAAAACATGAATTGTGACATATTTGTAAATTCATTTTTGCTTGCATGATTCTATCACAATTTCATCTTAGTTGCAACAAATCCTATAACTTTTCAGTATCTACACAACCAACAAAAGATCAGTGGTCAATACAAACTTAGCATAGTTGTCCACAACCAACATACAGATCCATTGACCAGACCACAAACAATCAAGCTGAGATGAATATAATCAATCCAATCTACTCAATAGTAACCAATGTTGGTCTAGTTGTAACTCCTTATGAAATGATATAATGTAGCTGCCATATCCATACTAAATGCAATTTCAAACTTGAAAATGCATATCCCCTAGAAAACATATTTCAAATTCCCTTAGTGGAGATCATATTAGGACTAATATCATCAATGGCACTCCACAAGGTAAACAAGGGTGTACAAACTCATCCATGCAAACCTTGATTCTCATCCTTCCAAGTTACAAATCGACCTTCTAAAGCATATAAAAATATTGGGAAGCTTGTAAAACTTTACTTAGGTGGGAAAGCCATGAACTTAGTAAATGATATTCTATTAATATGCAGACTTTGTGGTAGCATGGGGCATTTAATCATAAAAAACAACTGGTAGGTAAAATACCTTGTATAATGCCAAAATATATGACAAAAATAACATACACCATTGTTGATCTATCCATAACTAATTATAGGAAATAATTAGGTTGGTGTGACTTTAAAACCAACTTCAAGTGGAAAATGCTGATAAAATACTATGGAGAAAATGCAATATTTGACCACAGAATCTTTGCAACACAAGCCATGTGTCAAGCAACTTATCAACTAGTGGAGAGATTGGATTAGAATGAATCAACTTCCATAATAAAAGTAGTTACATTTTTGGCAAGTACATGAGAAGAAGTAGCAGATAGTCAATTTGGAATCTGACTAGGATGTGAGTCTTATATTAGATTATTATTATTGTCCACCATGTATTCGCCACCATGGAAATACTTGCTAAACTTAATTTCTCTACTGCTCACTTTCATGGATGAGAAGATGAAAAGTATCATGTCATATAATTTGGTAGTGTTCCAAGCCCAAAGAAATTTTGTAGTATGTCATGTTGTTCACTATACATGATCCTAGAAACATATTTAGTTATGATTATACTCTATTAGGAGAGGTAGGCTTTTGGTTAGACACCTTTCAAGAAGGATAGTAGTTACTTAGGATATAAGATGTAGGAACCACAGAATCAATATCTAAAGTAGATTTATACATTTATGTTGTAACTTGTACTAATTCCACTGGGAAAGAGAGGAAGATATTCCATTGATGAATGTCGAAGATTGAAGAGACATCCATTTCCTCTATGAATGAAGCAACAACTGCAAGTAGGTGAGTCTTAATCTTATGTAGTTTTTATTTTCCCAAAAAATAGATACTTTGGTTCAAATTGAGACTCAAAAGCAAAATGCAATCTTTCTTTCTTCCTTACTTCTCATCCCAATTTAGGAACTAGGGACTGGATATTTTCCCTAGTGAATATCATCCAATCATGCATACAACACACATGAAGAAGAAAAAGCACAAAAACAATCAAGCAGAAGAAGCATACAAAGCACAAAACCAATATCAATCATTGCAAGAGTATGTGCAGCTCCACAAGCAACACAAACAAAGTGAAGTTCACACGTCCCTTTAATAATGCAAGGATTAATAACATCAACAACACCACCAAGATATTTGTGTCCCAGTTGACCAAGGTCTCTTGCACCCCATGACACCAACGCTCCAACATTTGAAACACGAAACTTTATTAGATCAAGCTTATGATCAAAATACAACAAAACATGAAAGAAAGAGGTTATGCTCATCCTTTATCAACTCCTCCAAATACTAAAACCAATGATATGAAAATTCACAATATATTTATTAACCAGAACTTCTATATGGAACTTCACATCAGATTGCCTAATCAACCCTTCCTAGTGTAGGAAAAATATCAAAATTCTACCACTTGTAGCATGGCTTATGTTTGATTAATTTGCTCTTGCTAAAGATTATCTACAACCTATGAAATGGGTATCCATGGGTGTTAATTTCAATTCAATATTCCACTTAAATATTATTTTTTTGAAAACAAGATCAACCCAAGATTCAGACCAGAGATCTTTGTACAGAAAAGGATAAATATTTGCAATGAGCACCACACTTCAAAGAAAATATAAATGCCAATTTCATTAAAATTGGACTTATTCTAGTCCAAGTCACTTTGAAGACAGGTCAAAAACCGCCTTTCTAAACTCCAAAATCAAGCAAAATCCGCTTCCAAAACTGCCAAATCCAGGTTCCAAAAGTGCCAAAATTGGTTCTAAAAGTGCCAAAACTGGTTCTGAAAGTGCCAAAACCGATTCCAAAATTGCCAAAACTGATTCCGAAAGTGCCAAATCAAGGTTCCAAAAGTGACAAAACCGGTTCCTAAAGAGCCAAAAACCGGTTCCAATAGTGCCAAATCCAGTTCCGAAAGTGACCAAACCGATTTCGAAACTGCCAAATCTGTTTCCAAAAGTGCCAAAATCCAGGTTCCAAAACCATACTTTTTCTTTTGATATTGGTGTCTGTATAATATGACAATCATTTGAAGTTGAATGTCATTAACCAACACCCCATTTTTGAATGAGGATCGAGATAAATGAATGAAGGGGCGACCGACCCTTCTTCTACCCACTATTATTTTCATAATAGTTCTACATTGCAAGAAGGGTGGTTTGATCCTTCTTGTGTTCACCATTCTGGATATAGGTGAATTGTCGGATATTGGTGTTCACAATTATCTACTAAAAGAAGGGGAGGTTGATCCTTCTTGTCGGCAGTCAGAAGTCGGGATAAATATTGTTTACATGTTATAACATAGGCGATGTCCAAATCCCTACCATATACCGCGGAAGTTGATAGTGGGGAAATGTTGTCCCAACCTTTGTAGATTAATTGTTTTTTCATTTATCTTTTAAATGAAGGGTCGACCGACCCTTATTGCACTTAGTATTTTTGCAGTTTTCACCATTCAAGATATACATGAATTGACAGCCTATACTTCGTAGGTTGAATATTTGCACAATTCCCTCATAAATCAAGGGGCGACCGACCCTTCTTCTGCCCAATATTATTTTCATATTGGTTCTAGACTGCCAGAAAGGTCAGCCCACCCTTCTTGTGATTTATATTTTTCCAGTCTTGACCATTTTGGTTATACATGAATTGATCTCTATTTTGGAAGGCCAAAATCTCACACCTGTGAGCCTCAAAGAGAGAACTGATGCCATAGGAAGTGATGACATGGCATGTATGATGACATGGAATCCATGATGACATGGAATGTGTGATGAGGGTGGAAAGACACATGATGGTGTTCTGGTGCTATCTGACATCATTCTGGAAAAGTATGACAAGTTTGTGAAACTTTGGAAATTAACAAAGTATGGAAAAAGTAGTCAAAAATGTTCTAATAGAATGCCCGCTATAATTCATCGTTAGAGAAAAATGCACGCACCATCATATCATGCTATAGCTTGTTGAAGTGGCTATCTAGTTATACATGATTGCATATTGTGGGAAGTGTTTGAATAATGGATTTACGACATGCGTTTCCGCATCTTGCAATGCGGATTGCGGATTTCAGAAACGCAGGTTTGTTTTTATTTGGAGTTGTAGTCTCGCAACCTGCAATTGCAGATTGTGGATTGAGGGAACATTGTATATATTTCCAAAAAAATAAACCCCTGCAACATGTCTTCTGCATTCCACAGATTAGATCTCAGCCGTCGATTTGTCTTAATCTTACGGCCCAGATTTAACCCGATGGAATTAATAAATATGTTGATTTTTTTTTTTTCTGTTTCCTTTTATTATTTTTCATCTTCGAAAATTACCTGCTGTGTGCATTTTACTGCAAGTTTTTATCAGGGGTCGTTTTCGCCATTTTTTACAGCTTAAATGAAGGGTCAGCCGACTCTTCTTGTCCTTAGTATTTTTATAGTCTTCACCATTCTAGATATATATGAATTGACATCCTATCCTTTGTATGTTTAATATCTGCACAATTCCCTCATAAATGAAGGGGCAACTGACCGTTCTTCTGCCCAATATTATTTTCATACTAGGTCTAGGCTTCCAGAAGGGCCGTCTGATCCTTCTTGTGTTCACAAGTCTGGATACAGGCAAATCGTTGGATATTGGTGTTCACAATTATCTACTAAATGAAGGTTCATCCGACCCTTCTTGTGACTTATATTTTTTCAGTCTTGACCATTCTGGTTATACATGAATTGATATCTATTTTGGCAGGCCAAAATCTCACACCTGTGAGCCAAAAAGAGAGAACTGACACCATAGGAAGTGATGACATGGAATGTGTTAGTGTTTCAATCTGACATCATTCTGGAAAAGTATGACAAGTTTGTGAAACTTTGTAAATTGACAAAGTATGGAAAAAGTAGTCAAAACTGCTCTCAGACAATACCCGCCATAATTCATGGTTTGAGAAAAATGCATGCACCATCATATCATGCTATAGCTTGTTGAAGTGGCTATCTAGTTATAAATGATTGTGGTTGCGGGAACTGTTTGAATAATGGATTTGCGACATGCGTTTCTGCAACTCGCAATGCGGATTGCGAATTGCAGAAACTTAGGTTTGGTTTTGATTTCGAGTTGTAGACCCGCAACCCGCAATTGTGGATTGCGGGAACGTTGTATATATTTCCAAAAAATTAAACCCCTGCAACTCATCTTCTGCATTCCACAGATTATATTTCAGCCGTCGATTTGTCTAAATCTTATGGCCCAGATTTTACCCGACGGAATTAATAAATATGTTGATTTTGTTTCTGTTTCCTTTTATTATTTTTCATCTTCAAAAATTACCTGCTGCATGGATTTTACTGCGAGTTTTTACCTGGGGTTGTTTTTGCCATTTTTTCTAGCTTAAATGAAGGGTCGGCCAACCCTTCTTGTGCTTAGTATTTTTGCAGTCTTCTCCATTCAGGATATACATGAATTGATAGCCTATACTTCATAGGTTGAATATTTGCACAATTCCCTCATAAATGAAGGGGCGGCTGACCCTTCTTCTGCCCACTATTATTTTCATACTAGTTCTAGACTGCCAGAAGCTTGACGAAAATCGATGGTTACAAAAGGTTGATGGAGATTGACAACCACAAGCGCTATTTGAAAAAGTAATATAGGACAGTTTAAGTGTGGGTGGAGTGTTGCTAGCCCTCGAGCAAGTTGGAAATTAGATCAACGGGCGAAAGGACAGATCTACAAACGACAGGTACTTCAGTGATTTGAGATGAGCGGGGAGATGGACTTTTCAGATTTGCAAAGTTTTGGTAGGGACCGCATGTTTCGACGGTGTAGATATGGCGGGGAAAGGCATCAGCGGCGGAAGTTTAGTTCACAGATTGAACATGGACAGAGTATCGGCACGTTCCAAATTCACGAACCTCGTTAAAGGCCGCACCTTTGGACGGTAAGGATGCAGACAGAGGCCAGATCGACAATTGATAATAAGTACGCAGATCTAAGGTGTGAGGAAGGTGGCGTTTGAGAGATTGAAGATTGTGGAAGGCCGTGGGGCTAAGCATGGAAGAATATCAATGGTACCATATCGATCATGCAAGATGGATAGCTCAGAGAAATTCCTTTATCGCTAGAGGTGCAAGAATGATAGGAAATGATAGATAATATAAAAAATGGAATGCACGGGGATATGAGTACTGTATGATTCGGTTTCCCCCTTGCCCCCTTGGTCGAGGTCAAGGGGGGCAAGTTAATTTAGATAGACTCAAATAGACTCTAGCACCTTATTGACTGCACATTCTATCTGGGAGCAAGTCCAACAAAACTGATGCAATAACTTAACAACTAGCTCAAAGAAAACTTCAAAGAATCAGGTAAGAGAGATATAATGGAAAGTCACATGACACATATGAAACAAAGTTATAATCATTTTGAATCTTTGATATATAAGCAAATATAGGGGTTTAAGCTTGCTCCAATGCATGCAAGAAAAAATCCCACTTCCAAAGGTATATTCTTCCTCCATGAGACCAAATGAGCTAAGACTTAAAATTGGACGAAAGTATATGCAGGCCACCCGATAATTTGAAAATATTTCTGGTATTAAAAATAGAATTTACATGCATTGAATAGATGGCAACCTTAATTTACCTAGTGTGTGGATTTTACTGTGAGTTTTTACCCGAGGTCGTTTTCGCCATTTTTTCCAGCTTAAATGAAGGGTCGGTCGACCCTTCTTGGGATTAGTATTTTTTCAGTATTCACCATTCAGGATATACATGAATTGACAACCTATACTTCGTAGGTTGAATATTTGCACAATTCCATCATGAATGAAGGGGTGGTCGACCCTTCTTCTTCCCATTATTAATTTTATACTAGTTCTAGACTGCCAGAAGGGTAGTTCAATCCTTCTTGTGTTCACCAGTATGGATACAGGGGAATTGCTGGATATTGTTGTTCACAATTATCTACTAAAGGAAGGATTGGCCGACCCTTCTTGTGATTTATATTTTTCCAGTCTTGACCATTCTGGTTATACATGAATTGATCTCTATTTTGTAAGGCCAAAATATCACACATGTGAGCCTCAAAGAGAGAACTAATATCATAGGAAGTGATGACACTTTGTTTTGTTTTTATTTGGATTTGTGGTCCCGAAACCCGTAATTGCAGATTGCGGATTGCGGGAACGTTGTATGTATTTCCAAAAAATTAAACCCCCACAACTTGTCTTCCGCATTCCCCATATTAGATCTCAGACATCGATTTGTCTTAATCTTACGGCCCAGATTTAATTCGACGAAATTAATAAATATGTTGATTTTGTTTCTGTGTTCTTTTATCATTTTTTGTTTTCGAAAATTTTCTGCTGTGTGGATTTTGCTGCCAGTTTTTACCAGGGGTCATTTTGGCCATTTGTGCAGATTTTACTGTGAGTTTTTACCAAGGGTCATTTTCACGAGTTTGTACTAGGGGTCATTTTCACGACTTTTTATCAGGGGTCGTTTTCGTGACTTTTTACCGGGGGTTGTTTTCGCCATTTTTTTCCAGCTTGCATAGGTTGGTTTCGTGTCACTTTCTTATTCAATTGTTCAAGTTTTTTTGCTATTTTGAGTTTTTTTTCTTGTTGGTGTTTATTTATTCATCAGATTTCTCTAGTTTTTCAAACATGTCTCGCAACACTCGCTGCAAAACTCCTCAGAAATATCTTTTGAACAAAGACCAAACTTCAGCATCCTTGCCAACACCAGCGATAAGGTTTCTGAGACATACCAAATGGATTGGTCCAAAATTTACTCCATCTTTGATAATGATGACCTAACTAATATTCAGAGTGACTAGACCTGCTATCCTTCTCTACACCGATGCAGTTAAGTGGATTATAGACCATGCTAACCCTAAATACCGCTCTTTCAATGATAGCGTAGGGTCTCAATTGGCTACTTTTCGCCCTGAGGTTTTTACCAGAGCTTATGCCCTAAAACCAACTGTTCAACCCCTCAATGTTGCATTCCTTGAGTCGTCAAAGACTAGGTACAATTTCAATAAAATGCTGAAGTCTTGGATGCACAAACTGACAAATTTCATGCCCAAGGTTGATAATTTATACCCAATTTCCTGGTTCAAAGAGCTGTTGATGTATATGTAACTTCGGAATGTATTTCATCTATGTATTTTATTGTACTCCTATAGAGATGTATTATTCATATATACGAAAGTTTCGTCATTTGTATTAACAAGTGTCGTAACTTGCTGATGGGTTATTAGACCACCATGTGTGGGGTCGGCCCTGATTAAGCTAACCTGGGGTTATTAGTCTGAGTTAGACAAGTCGGCCCCATAGGTTTATTAGGCTGCTCATAACAAGTATAAATAGAGAGCGGGATCTCTCTATTTGATCATCTCATTATTCACTTGTACATCACTAGGAAAGTGGCACACTAGTTGAGGAGGAGGAGGAGCTGCTACTAGAAGACTATCTCTTGTACTTTGGTTGTATCATTACTCTTTCTATCTCTGAGGAAGTTGTGGGGTTTTTCACCTTTATGGTTGTAGCTAGGGTTTTACCCCTAGCTTGTGCAAATGAGCACCTACTAAGGAGAATGGACTCCTTAGTAGCAGTTCAATAAATTAAACTAATTAAGCTAAAACAACAATTAAATTAATTCCAAAACAAGCATGGAACATAAACATCAAATTTAAAGAATGACTTTTTGTATTGATGTTACCTTCAATGTAAAGGTTTGATGAAGCCCTTTGCAGTGTCCAAGAGGATGCTCCAAGCTTCAATATGCTCCTTTCTCCTTCTCCAATGTTGGGGATGGGCCAAAGGTGGCTCTCAAGGTGAAAATAGTTCAATGGTGAACTAGGGTTTCGAGAGAGATTTTGGCAGAGTAAGGGTGCTTGTGATTGTGGATATGAAATAAGGGATCTCCATCACCTATTTATAGTTTTTTGGTGGTGGAGTGCTGACCCATGGTTTTGGGAAACACATGGTTTTAGGCAGCTGTATAGGGTTTTTTCCTCCTTTTCCTCATTATTTTATATTTTTATTCCCTTTTTAGGGGATTTTTGCTATTTTTGGAGGAAAAGGGGGGTTTTTTAGCCTTTTTTAGGCTATTTTGAGGGTTTTATGGCCTTTTGGAGGCATTTTAGGCCTTTTGGAGGCTTTTTAATGGGATTTTTTGGGATTTTAATGGAAATATGGTAGGAAAATGGACAAATGAGCCATATAATGTGGTAGATGAGGTAGTGAACACTTTTTGGGTGTTAACAGATTGCCCCCTGATGTGCGAGGTCAGGAGCTCATCGTATGGCCGATGGACATCATAAGTCATGAATGGTTTTCCTGGGATGTGGAGAGAAGAGAAGAAACAAACTGAAGCCCGGAACAACGATCCCGAACAACTGCAAGAACTGAAAGTACATAACCTCAATAATGGATGAGGAATCATCTGATCATATGGACGAGGCGAGCATTCCCATGCTCGTATCAGGATATAACATAACAATAACAATGGGGTCCAAAAAAAATGGGGACCTTAAATATACATGACCTCAAATACTGACTGAGGAATAATCTCAATATATGGACGAGGCGGGCATACCCATGCTCGTATCAAGATACATAAACAGAACTGTAAGGCCCGAAAAAAGGGGGACCTATAAGATACATGATCACTGTGTACATCATAAGGGTCCAGAGGGGACACAAAATCTGGGACATACTGCTGAGCTGACCATGTCTGTGCTGAAGAGCTGATACACTGGAACAATCAACAGTGCTACTGAATGTGGTACCAAAGGAACTAATGAGCTGCTGGATCAGAGTGACAAGAGGTACACTCGTAATGGTACACTGCACTGGAACTGATCTGGGTACTCAAAGAAGCATGTAACTGGATGGCTTCCGAATACAAACGCCAACGCAGCCCGGACATCCGCGGGAACATACAACTGGGCGTTCCGAAATGACTCACCAATGTGCTAGAGTCGGGGAAAATCCGGGGTCTTCGACTAAAAACTGATGGGATATAATCCTACGCGATCCTCAACGATGCGATCAAGGTGCTGAAGTCGAGCATGTGAGGAACAACCACTCGGAGAGGCAATGATGACTCCTCTCAGAATGGTCCGTAGGCACTTACCACAGATGGTGATAAGTCCAAGGCGTAGGGACCTCTGGGCCTATCCTCTGGAATAGAGGAGCTGTCGTCGACAGAGGGAGACCTGCAACTATCAAGGCAATGATGTTTCCATGACAGGAGCGCGAGGTGAAAGACCGAAATGTGATAGTACTGAGGGCAGGACTGACATACTGGTGGTGACAACTGGGCAAATAGAGTGGGTGGACTCAAACTTCCTTTGTTCAGAGTATGATAATGGGAATGATCTGGCAGCATATGAAACTGACTAAGGGGAAAGGGATCATAGCTGTATTGGATCTAGGAGGATAACTGGCTGAGGGAGACTCAAGCTGGTGTAAAATGGCAAGAGACTGCAGAATACTCTGAACAAAGGCGACCTGATTGGGGGTGCTGCCGAGATGATCGATCATAGTGCCAGGAGGCACGGGAGGAGACTTCTTCATGGGTTAATGAACTAGAAGAAGTGTGTGTAAAATGGTACTGTCGTGTGGATTTTACGAGCCCAGGGCAGTTCATGCTCGTGGTGGCTTTCAATTTTAAAGAGTTTGAAAGCGATAAGAAGACTCTGAAATGATGGAATGGTACTGTCGTGTGGATTTAACGAGCCCAGGACAGCTCATGCTCGTGGTTGCTTTCAATTTTAGAGAGTCTGAAAGCAAGTAAGAAGACTCCAGGGGGTTGCTTTTTCGTAGATTTAGTCTCCAAGGCCCAAAGAAGCATAAAAGGATGCAATGAAGAACTCTTCTAGCCGGTGTGACTAGAGTATTCCTTTTTCGTAATTAGTCTACCAGGTCCGGAAAAGGGTTAAACTTATACCAGATAGACGCCCTTTCAGGTACTTTAGCGAGCATGAAAGGAAGCAAGATTGCTCGACGATCTTTTCATTCTTTTAGGAGTCAGAAAAGAGCTTAACGGAAACTCCCTAAGTGCCTTTTTCGTAAAGGACTTGTCCGGCCCGAAAAAGGGATAAAATTATACCGAACAAAAGGAATGGCCAGGCAAGGAGGAAGTGTTCAATCAAGGAACAGTAATGATGACCGAGAACGAGGGTAGTGGGGAACACTGGTGGGCCTCCTTGCGGGGTAGATGAAATGGTGGCAAAATAACGAGACATTTGCAGTGTGACAGGAGTGAATGGCTCATGTTAAAATGTGGAACAATCCGACAGCGGCCGATGTGGCGTGCAAACCGAGGCAGCAAGGTGTTGGGACACAATGTTGAAATTGTACCAAGTGAGAGCGAGAAATGATCTCAAGCATCATCACGAGCTCGGAAAAATGAATCCGACAATATAAAGGATATCAAAAACGGGAAACGGCCGATGTGGCACGCAAACCGAGGTGACAGGGGCATTTTGGAAAATGCCCGAAAAATATGGAGGTGAGAGCGAGAAATGATCTCAAGCATCATCACCAGCTCGGAAAAATGAATCCGATGATATAAAGTATATCAAATACGGACTACGGTCGATGTGGCACGCAAACCGGGGTGACAAGGTGTTGGGACACAATGGTGATATTGGTCCTATTGAGAGCGAGAAATGATCTCAAGCATCATCACGGGAACGGAAATATGAATCCGGCAGTGCAAATGGTGCAAAAAACGGGGGTCATAAGGACTCCGAAGTGGTCAAAGGAAAGAACTATGCGTATCAAATCAAATCTACAAGTGATATGTGACCTCAAAAAATGGTTGAGATCACAAGTGTGAAAAAGTGAGCAGGGTTAATGACTTGCCCCCATGCTATGTGCATGAGGTTTGTGATTATGGATCACATATGTGTGGGTTTGAACAATGGGTTCATTGACGTGCTGAGATAGATATGATGGGGAAGGTTCAAAATGATTGATCATGCCCCCTATCCCAGGGTCGAGGGAATCTATTATGCCCCTTGACTCAGAGGTGTCAAGGTGGTGCTCTATGATGGCGGGGTTAAGGCCGGGCACTTCGGTATAGGACCAGGCAAAGACATCACGGAATTCTCTGAAAAGGTTTATGTAGTCCTCAATCTCTTGTTTACTGCAGAATGCTCCTAAAGTGATGAGTTCAGGGGCACGTCCTGGGGCAGCGATATCAACTTGGATGACAGGTGAGATGTTGGCCATGTTACCTTCCTCGAAGGCATCAGGAGCAGGAATAGGGTTCTTGAACCAGTCGACCTTGGCGGGGAGGAAGTCCTTGGACTCAACTGTGAATTGGGTAGCGGTGCTAGAGGAGGATTCTTCTGGGATGAAATAGGAACGGTGGTGCATATCATCCCAAGGATAATTCGGGGCAGTAAGGGCCTCAAGAATCTCCTCATCAGTACGGAAAGTCTGTGTCGTCAAATCGTTTGACGAGGGGGTAGTGGTTGAAGAGATCATATAGATGGTATTGACCTCTCCGGAAGTTGAAGAGTCTGGGGGGTAGATCGCCTCAATGGTAGGTGGTGCCGTCTCAAGATCCAGATTGTTCATCTCATAGAGAGCCGCTCTGTAATCCGGGAGATCGGGACAATGATGTGAATAGTGCCCGTAAACACCGCATATGGCACAGGAGTGGTTGGTGCGTAGGGACTTGTCTTTAGGTTTAGGAGTGGGGTTTAGTTCGACAGTTGGGATGTTGGGGTCATCGTCGAGCATTTGCATGTGCTTCTGCAATGCGGGTAACTGTGGGCATTGGTGGGTCGCATGGCCCAGCTTGTCGCACAGCGAGCATTTGGGAGGAGCACGAAACACTGGAGAGTTTTTGACTGTCTTTGGAGGTGGTACAGTAGTGTAAGGTTGTGGACCTCTGCCTCCAGTGGGTTTGGGAGTAGGAGGGGGTGTCGTGGAGGACGAAGGGGTAGAGACACCGGGAGGTGACTGAGTGGTAGTAGCCATGGGTTGCACCGGTTGGAGGACGACATCTGGTGTCGGCGGGCGAACGGGAGGCGAAAGATACCATACAGGTAATCCCAAGGTTAACCCAGGGAGGCTAAGGGTAGCCATGACCGGGGCGCTTACTAATCCCGATGGAGGAACTAGGAAGGGGATCGTATGGATCGGTGTAACGCCAGTGTGGCTAGGTACCAATGGTGGTTTTGGCAACAAGGGTGGTTGAGTATTAGGTGGTAGGGTGTCGTGGGACAAGGTACATAAGTCAGACATTTCGGGCGTAGATGACGGCGGAGGGATGGATTGAAAGGTGGAGGTCATCGGCGCGTCTGAGTAGACTCCAGGCCCCGTAGAGGAAACAAACGAGGTGGTGGCACTAGAAACAGGTTGTTCAACCATGGGGAGAACATTTTCAGGTGCCGCAGGAGCACTGGGATCATAGTAGGTGAGCTGGTCAATCTTAACCACGCGTCCCTCATGGGGGAACATCATGGTCCGAAAGACAGAAGAGGCGACCGCCCGCATGGCATACATGTAGCTGCGGCCAAGTAGAAGGTTGTAATCCAATTGGGCATTGATTACCTCTATATCAATAAGGACCGTTTTGCCACCTAACTGGACGGGGACATTGGCTAGGAGGCCTTGGGGCTGAGCCGAACGACCGTCGTAGGCGCGTAACGCAGTGGTGGACTGCTGGAGAGGAGGGGATCCTAGCTTCTGCCATACGAATGTAGACATAACGCATGTGGAGGCACCCTCATCGATGATGCACCGATGGATGACAAGATTCCTAACGGAGACAGTAACTTGGAAGGCTAAGCTGGAAGGTAGGCGTGGTTCAGATTGGTCTAAATCAAATGCTATCATATTCGAATCATTTGGGTCAATGCCCCCAATGGAGGAGAGTAAGGTCTTGCGCTGGGAAGGGCAGTTCTTCAAGACTTCTAACGTAGACATGGCTGCGGGAGATTGGGCTAGGTCGTCTACGATGTTGTAGTTTGACGCAGCGCGCGTAGTAGGGTTATTGTTGATTCGGCGAAGTGGGAAACGAGGTGCTTTCGCAGCGCCGTCTATGGGAGGCGGAGGTATACGTAATGCCTGATCGGTGGGATGGGCGTTAGTAGGTTTATCCGTGGGAGGGGCTTCAGAGGTGGAGCCGTATTGGTTCCGACGGGTCTGGAGGTTGACGTCGACAGATGACATCATCAGTAAGTGGTGGGTACCTGAGTCAAACATGGGTTGATCAGGAGCAGCGTAAGTGATCTGTTGTTGTTGGGCCGCATTGGCTTGATGGGGAGCCAACGACTGAGTGTTCACTACGCCTTGGGTCAGTAAGGGGTTTTGCAGCACCAAAGGGGGTTGTTGAGGTTGGGGGGGGTTGGGTGGCGCTTGGGGAGCCGCATGCCCTTGGCGATGGGCCTCGTCAACCCAGAGTTGCCGAGCTCGCTCCAAGTGTGGGAAAGCATGGGTGTAGTGTCCATAGACCCCGCAAATAGAACAAGGGTGGTTCGTTCGCAAATTGGGGTTTTTAGCCTGCTTGGTCGGGCGATCAGGGTTTTGATTAGCGGGGGCCGCATTGTTGTTGTCAGGGGGATTAGCCGGTTGACCAGCTTGGTCTGCAGGTTGGTTGTTTCCTCGATTACAGCCCTTGCCGCGGTTCTGTTGGCCCTGGTTACGTTGGTTGTTCTGGTTTTGCTGCGGGTTCTGTTGGGCGTAAACTTTCCCTTGGGCAGCAGGTGGATTCTGAGGTTGCGCAGGTGCAGGAGCAGGCTGCGGAGGATGATATGCAGGTTGAGGCTGAGCAGGTGCAGCAACTTGAGGGGATTGCTGATAGGACTGCGGAGCAGGTTGTGGATGTGCCGCAGGGGCTGCCTGGGGTGGATAATAAGCGGGTTGGGCTTGTGGAGGCGCAGGAGAGGGGGCAGCTTGCTGATGGTAGTAAGGCTGAGGGGCGACTGGAGGAGCATAAGCAGGAGTCGCATACCCGAAGCACTGAGGTGGACATGAGGGTCCATGGGAATGGTGATGTGTCATGGGAGCATATGATTTGGTTGCTCCAGACTGGGAGGTAGCCCTCGACAGGTCGGGGCCAGGGGTAGGACGTGCTATAGAAAATGGTTGGGGATGTGAAGAAACACGGCCAATGATACCATCTGCAGCGTGGGATTCCCCCGGTGCATCATGATGGGAGGACTCACCGCGAGGGGCGTCAGGTATAATGGTATAAAGGTAACCCGATTGGGCGTAGATGAGGTCGAACTGTTGGGCCTTAAGGATGGCTTCTTCTTCAGACTGGGATCTTTCTGAGGCTACATCTTTAGCGATAACCGGGAGAAGGGATTTGAGGAACCAATCTAGGAAGATACGGTCGTCAAGTTTGATCTTGCACAAGCTACGACGTCGACGCCACTCATGGATGTGGTCCGTGATATGGGTAGCCGTGTTTTGTCTACAAGATAGGAGGATCTCAACGCCCGCGTCATAGCGGACAGGCAACTGGAAGAACTGCAGGAAGGTCGAGGCCAGGGAAGCAAAGGTGGCATGGGTCCCATGAGGTTGCTCGATATACCACTTGGCTGCAGAGCCAGTGAAGGTGCGCTGTAAGAGACGGAGGCGAACAGAGTCATCCACTATGGAGTTAGAGGAACACCATAGGTGGAAGGACATGATATGGTTTTGTGGGTCCTCACCGGCCTTGCCCTCAAACTTAGGGATGTCAGAGGGTAGTTTGGTAGGCATATGAGGCCATGTAGGGTCGTGTCGAATAGGATCGTTGGTCAATCTGGCCAGGTCAGGTAGGTTGAGGCTAGCCATGAATGGCAAACTGGAAGAAGAAGGATGTGACACAGTAGTGGGTTGGACCAAGTTGGGGCCAGTGCCCCCAAGTGGAGGGACAAGATTTGGGGTGGTGCCCCCAAGTGGGGGAACTGAGGTAGTGGAGGATGGTCCAGCACCACCATGGGTAGTGTGAGCCACTGATGTAGTGGGGATAGGTATTCCCGCTGTGGGAATAGGTACCGTGAGGGGAACGGTAGATGGTTGCCCCATGGAGGGCATACCAAAAACAGGTGTAGTAACTGGTGTAGTGGTGGATGTGCCACCACTGGTCCCTATGACAAATGGAGTGGAAGTCATGCCAGCCATGGGGCTAGTAGGGGCAGTGTAAATAGGGTTCTCAGACTCTTCGTCAGAATCAGAGGTAAAGTAAGGGGCGTCACTATCTGGTGACGGAGTCCTACGTCGCTGACGAGTGGAGTCAAGTGACAAGGCTCTAGATCTGTGATGAGTGGTATCAACGGACAATGATCGGAATCTATGACGAGTGGTGTCAAGAGAACCGTGCTGTGGGGGCTCGCCCCTGAGGCGCCGAGAATGTCTCGGGGACTCAATGGTGACAGATGGTGTCAAATCTCTGTGGGTTGAGGTGAGTATAAAAACAGCTCAAAAATCCTAATGCAACCGAGTGTGCAGAAGGAGAGCTAAAAAGCAAGGCACTCAGGCCAACAACCAACTCAAAACACCCACTGCAGCAGCTGTGCTACAATAGGTGGAGTAACAACAAAGATGGTCAGAATACCAACAAGCAGCAGGTTTCCTAAAAAAGAAAAATGGTGGACTCACTAGACCAAAGGGAGGTAAAGGAGCATGCAAACACCTAGCTAAAAGTATTCTGACTCAACTAAACATATCCTCTGCAAGGTGATGAAATCCAAGTCAGACAATATGAGTAGGAAAGCCAAGTGGCAATGATATCCCCCTACCGGGAGGGACACCGGGTAGTCAATCCTAGAAGAATGGCAACTAAGATACCCCGTTCATGACACGTCCAGAAAGGTGAATCTGCCGTTTAGTTCGTTGACCGCAATACCCCTATACAGGGATATCCCGCGAACCGCGAAAGGTAGCCCTTCGGTTACTGAATGGAGTGCGGTATTCCACTCAGGCCTCCGGAACCAGTCTCCCGACTTCAACCCTCCTAAGGGAGAGGCCCTCTGACAAACTGGTCGTGACTATGCCAAAAAGTACTAGGGGATTTTGGTTCCCTATTTGGACAACAACTATGTCTCAAGTGAAAGTGACCGAGGGGTGTTATTGGAAGCCTATCCCCCCGACCCTACCTAACTACAATGATTCTTTTGTGTTCCCCAAGTGGGGTTAGAATGTTGGTTCAATTAGGTACTTTTTAAGGCTCACTTGATTTATGTGACAGAGTGTGTGCTCGTGAGGTAATGATCCCAAAAATAGAAGTGCCACAAGGGGGGGCAACTTCCAATCTATCAATAATACTGAAATTGAAACTTTAAACTTGCAAAATTTTCTGAATTAAAAATACTGAATTTTGTAAAATGAAATCTGTAAAAGGAACAGAAATTATTTTGCAGAAAGGCTGTAAGGAAGTGGGCTGCAGGTAGAACAGGGGGCTGTCCAAATGCAGAAAATATTGCAGCAAAAGGGGCTGGGCTCAAAACAGGAAAATAGCAGAAATTAGACCGCGGGTCTGTGGCGAAACAGAACAGGCAGACCGCGGGTTGAGGGAAACAGCGGCGGTCAGGTCGCGGCTTTCGGGCCAACAGCCGCAGTCGGGACGCAACAAATAGGGAAAAAGACGCAGTCGGGTCGCGGCAAAAGGGCTAATCAGACGCAGTCGGGACGCCCGAAAGAGGCAAATAGCCGCAGTCGGGACGCGGGAAAATGGCCGACAGGCGCAGTCAGATCCCGGCAAACAAGCTGATTAGCCACGGTCGGATCACAGGTAACAGACTTGAATCCGCCGACAGGGTGTCGGAAGCAGTCTGAGAGCCGCGGTCGGATCGCAGGTAAAGGCCTGAAAGGCGCGGTCGGGACGCGACTGCAGAGGGAAAAAACGCGGTATGCGGCGGCCGAAAGGGACAGCCGAAAATAAAAAATTTAAAAAACGGAAACCAGAAATTCGAAATCCAGTGGAGTCGCCAAAACTGTAGCTAGGGTTTTACCCCTAGATTGTGCAAATGAGCACCTACTAAGGAGAATGGACTCCTTAGTAGCAGTTCAGTAAATTAAACTAATTAAGCTAAAACAACAATTAAATTAATTCCAAAACAAGCATGGAACATAAACATCAAATTTAAAGAATGACTTTTGTATTGATGTTAACTTCAATGTAAAGGTTTGATGAAGCCCTTTGCAGTGTCCAAGAGGATGCTCCAAGCTTCAATATGCTCCTTTCTCCTTCTCCAATGTTGGGGATGTGCCAAAGGTGGCTCTCAAGGTGAAAATAGTTCAATGGTGAACTAGGGTTTCGAGAGAGATTTTGGCAGAGTAAGGGTGCTTGTGATTATGGATATGAAATAAGGGATCTCCATCACCTATTTATAGTTTTTTGGTGGTGGAGTGCTGACCCATGGTTTTGGGAAACACATGGTTTTAGGCAGCTGTATAGGGTTTTTTCCTCCTTTTCCTCATTATTTTATATTTTTATTCCCTTTTTAGGGGATTTTTGCTATTTTTGGAGGAAAAGGGAGGCATTTTAGGCCTTTTGGAGGCTTTTTAATGGGATTTTTTGGGATTTTAATGGAAATATGGTAGGAAAATGGACAAATGAGCCATATAATGTGGTAGATGAGGTAGTGAACACTTTTTGGGTGTTAACAATGGTTTTCCCCAGTGAAACTATGTGTGTCTATTGTCTCATGTGATTGCTTGATGTGATTGATATGCATTGTTATACTTGATATGTTGTACATGTTATTCTGTCAGTAAAGATCCTAGAGTATATTGAATTAATGTTAAAAAAATTAACATGGTATCAGAGCTTCCCTGACAAGAAGACATTGTGCGGTGGCGGAAACTAAGGTTTCTTGTTTATTGGGTTTCTCTCCATAGATTTTGGAAATGCAGTAAGGTAGATTGAATCTACTCATCGAGGAGAATCTATCTGTCCAATTAGAATTCAATTCTGAGCACTTTCAGTTTTGACCCTAAAAATTAGGGTTTCCTCAAAAATAGGAATTTTTGAAATCTGAAAACATAGCTGGAAGCTCCTTGGAAAAATTGAAGTTTAAAGCTTTGGATCGATATTTTTGGTTGGGTTAAGCTCTGAGAAACTCAAACCCTAATTCAGGGTCCTCCCTAGTGAATCCGAGAGATTGAAAAGCATTTCCTCAGGGTGAATCCTTGAAGTTTTCAAATTCTGAATATACCAGGCCGATCAGCTTATCAAGGCACATCTTTCTATCCTTCCAGAATTTTGAAATTCACATTTTGAATTTTTAGGGTTTCTCTGACAAACCCTAATCTGGGACCAGATCCAGTTTTCAGCAAATCAAATGGTAAGATCTAAATATTTTCTATTTCCATTTGAAGTACTCTTTAAAGATGTCTCACCACACCAAGCTTGAAGATAAGCTTGAAGGGGCTGATAACTTCCGAGCATGGAAGTATAGGATTGGGTTAATCCTAGAAGAAAATGAATTGGATACTTACATAAGGGAAGAGGTCCCTGTCCCAGAGGAAGAAGAGGCTAAATCCCTCCTCAAGAAGACCTTGTTCAAGGCAAAGAGGATCATTGCTGATTCTATCAAGGACCATCTCATCCCACATGTGTCATCTCTAAAGACACCCAAAGGGATGTTTGATTCCTTGACCAAGCTATTTGAAGGGAAGAACATAAATCAGAAGATGACCCTGTGGAACCAATTGAAAGGGGTAAAGCTTCAGAATGGAGAAACCATTCAATATTATTTTTCTAGGGTCTCTCAGATAAAGGAACAACTTGAAGCGGTGGATGAAATGGTGGGGAATGGTGAAATTGTCATGACCACTCTGAATGGCCTACCTAGGTCATGGGATTCCTTTATTCAAGGAATTTGTGCAAGAAGGAAGTTGATCTCCTTCAGGAGACTGCGGGAGGAATGCTCTCAAGAAGAAGCAAGGCTTGTGGCATGAGAAGAAAAGATGGGGAATGAAGATCAAGCTCTCATAGCTCACACCAAGAAAGGGAAGCCCAAGAGAGAGCCATCTCACTTCAAGAAATCTCCACACCACCACAAAGAAAGGATAATATGTTTCACCTGCAATGAGAAGGGACACATTTCTATAAATTGTCCCAAGAAAAAAAAGGACAACAAAAACTTCAACAAGAAAAAGAAGAACAACAAAAGGAGATATCATGCTCATGTTGCTGAGGATGATGAACCTCCCAAGAAGAGGGCTAGAGCAGAAAGTGATGATTTATCAAGTGAAGATGAATATGTTCTAATATCTGCTCTCAGAGGTACTATCTATCCTGGATGTAATGATTGGTTAATTGACAGTGGGGCTTCTAAACACATGACTGGGTTTAAAGAATCTTTTGTAAATCTATCTGAACATGAATCACCCCATAAGGTGAAACTTGGGGATGATTATCAATACCCTATAAAAGGAAGTGGGGAAGCCTCCTACAATCTAAACTCTGGGAAGTCTTTGAAAATGAAAGAAGTCCTATATGTACCTAGGATCAAGAAGATTCTACTCTCCATATTTGCATTGGATGCAAAAGGTATGAAGGTTGCATTTATAGATGGCCAAGTACTTATGTGGCCAAAAGGTAAAACTATAGATGATGCAATGGTGATTGGAGAGCAAGAGGGAGGATTATATAAATTGAAGGGACAACCTATACATGCCATGGTACATGAATCCATGGAGCCAAGTGAACTTTGGCATAGAAGGCTTCCACATGTACAGAGCACTACCAATTGCACACAAAGATATAGAAGGTCTTCCTAAAATCAAGACCAAGCATAAATGTGTTTGCAAAGGCTGTGCAAAAGGAAAGAACATAAAGAAGGAATTTCCAAGCAGTGAAAGCAAATCAAAAGGAATCTTGGAAATTATCCACTCCGATGTATGCGGTCCGATGTCATCGAGTTCTCTGAGTGGGTATGTTTACTATGTCTCTTTCATTGATGACTTCTCCAAGAAGACTTGGGTTTATTTCTTGAAGAACAAAGATGAAGTGTTTTCTAAGTTCAAGGAATTCAAAGCCTTGATGGAAAATCAAACTGATAAGAAAATACAGACATTCAGATCAGAAAATGGAGGAGAATTCACTTCAGGTGACTTCAAGAAGCTATGCAGTGATTCGGGGATTAAGAGGGAGTTGTCTTCTCCCTACAATCCACAACAGAATGGAGTTGTAGAAAGGAAGAATAGAACAATCATGGAAGCAGCATGGGCAATGCTGCATGACTAGAATCTTCCTATGCATTTATGGGAAGAAGCAGCCAGGACAGCTGTTTATGTGCAGAACAGAACACCTCACAAGATATTGGACAACAGGACACCAGAAGAGGCATTCTTCAGTAAGAAACCTGAGGTCAGCCATCTCAGGATATTTGGTTGTCCAGTAGACACACATATTCCAAAGGAAAAGAGGAAAAAGCTAGATCCTTTAGGAAAGAAGGGCATCTTTGTGGGGTACAGTGAAAGCTCGAAGGCTTATAGAATATACTTTCCAGGATTCAAAAAGATTGATGTCAGCAGGGATGTAACATTTGATGAAAACTTAGCCTTCATCAAATCAAGAAAGACACCTATTGAAGATCATGAAGAACCAAAGGAAAACAAATTTCAAGACACTACCATGACTGAATCAATTCCAGAAACAGATCATGAAGTTGAAGATCCACAAATACCTGTAGATCCACCTCGTGAGAATAACTCTCACAAGAGGAAACTTGCATGGGCTAGAGAGCTCATTCAAGATGCAGAAATATATGGCATTCCAGAAGAAGAACACAAAAGAGAACTAGATCACATACCAGCTATGTTGCTTTACTCTGTGATACTATGAACAAAGAACCTTCTAGTTATGAAGAAGCAACAGAAAAGAAAGAATTGAAGAATGCCATGGTCGAAGAATACCAGTCGATCATGAAGAATGATGTTTGGGATGTAGTCCAAAGACCTGAAGGGAAGTCAGTGGTGACTTCCAAGTGGATCTACAAGATCAAGCATGCTGCAGATGGCATCATAGAGAAATACAAAGCGAGATTTGTGGTTCGTGGCTTCTCCCAGAAAGAAGGGATTGACTATGAAGAGGCTTTTGCTCCTGTGGATAGATACACTTCCATTAGATCAATACTTTCTCTGGCTGTAGTGATTAAATGGAAGATACACCAAATGGATGTCAAGATAGCCTTCTTGAATGGTGTAGTCGAGGAGGAAGTGTATGTGGAGCAGCCACTTGGTTTTGAGACACATGATAGGGATTCATATGTATGCAGACTGAAGAAAGCCTTGTATGGCTTGAAGCAAGCTCCTAGGACTTGGTATGGTAGGATGGACAACTTTCTATCCAGTTTGGGCTTTACCAAGAGTAAAGTAGACTCTAACCTTTACTACAAGGTTGAGGAACGCAATCCTGTGATACTACTTTTGTATGTGGATAACCTATTTGTTATAGGAGAAGATAGTTTGATTGTTGATACCAAGAGGAAGCTTGCTTCTGAGTTCGAGATGAAGGACTTGGGGATGATGCACTATTTTCTAGGCATGGACGTGTGGCAGAGTGCAGATGGGATCTTCCTTGGACAAGGGAAGTATGAAGTTGAGATCCTGAAGAGGTTCGTGATGATAGACTGTAAGGCCATGGCCACACCTATGGCATCGAACCTGAAGCTTCTGTGTGACTTAATATGAGCCAGTTAATGTCACTATGTATCGTCAGATGATTGGGTCCTTGATGTACCTGACAAACACAAGACCAGATATTTGCTTTGTGGTGAACACATTGAGCCAGTTCCTGATAGATCCGAGAAGTGTTCACCTAGTTGTTGTAAAGCATATTCTGAGCATGGGGGCTTCACTCAATAAACCACTATCATAGCACGTTCGTTCGTGGCATATGAAACAATACCCCAAATTTCACTAAATAATGGAAAATACTTTCCAAAATCATTTTTTTTAACCCCCTCCCAATATGCCTTCTCAATTTTAAAAAGCCCCTATTTTCATTAGATATTGTATGTATCAATTTTTTCATTAACTTTTTTTATACCCCTTTATATTTCTACCTAGTATATTGATATGATACCCCTCTTATGACCCCACATGCATTCTACAATGCACCTTGCTTCTTTCGATGTATATTGTGGATGCACACTACTTCACCCACAATGCAATTACTGTTAGGATATTTAGACACTTAGGAGTTAGTTAAGATCAACTTGTGTAATATATCCATTAGGGATAGTGTGTTTCTTTAGTATGCATTTGTAAATACTTAATCCGACGGTCACGATATGTTCCCGACATAGAGTGATCCGACGGTCACGATATGTTCCCGACATAGAGTGATCCGACGGATCAACTTTTCTTAGATCAAACCTAACCTTGATCCGTGGCTTAACACCCGATTGGTCCATGATCTCTATTTAAAGAGCATGGAGGGTCATTGTTTAGTTGATCGATTATGAGAAGCTCATTTGTAACTTTATTTCTTTGCATAATAAATTGTTTCGTAGAAGCTATTTGGCCAGGGCCGTGGAGTGTTTACCTCAAGAGGGTTTAAACCACGTCAAAACATAGATGTGTTGATATGTGATCTGTTTGTGTGAAGTGGTTGATCTTGGTGTTCGGTCTTTTGGTAGTACCCTGTGTACCTGAACATGGTATCAGAGCTTTTATGAAGAGCCGCTTCTGGTTATGATCTAGATCTTGAACTATTGTTGTTGAAACTCGAAATGGTTTCTGGTTCTAGTATTTCTGTGCATTTATGGGCTATGGGAGGTGTTCCATTGCGTCTGTAGCGTCGTTTCCATTGGGAAATAGTTTTCGTTTGATCGAAAACGGTTCCCGGTTGCTCCAGAAACGCATATTTCATCAGATCCGAAGGTATAATGTTACAGTGACGCATTTTTTTATTTTCTGTTTTTAAAAGAAAAATCTCATATTTTATCATTTTTTTTACTGTTAGATTTTTTTTGGGTTCGGATTGTTGCTTTCTTGTTTGCGTATGCTCTTTGCCATGCACCTTGAGCGATCTTGAAAAATCAGAAACAAAAAGTGAAAGTTTTTCTCGGCTGCATATGCTCTTTGTCGTGCACCTTACGCGATCTCAACAAATATGGAAAAGTTTTTTTTGTTTTGATTTGTGGTGTGTTTTGTAGGAAAAAGGGCAAGCACGCAAACCGAGCAAGAAGAGTAAAAAAAAAAAAAAGCTCCCTTATTCCCATATTTTACATACCTTTTAATCTAGCTCACTTGGTTCAAAGTTGCTTTATTCCTTAATAGGTCTTGAGTTCAAGTCTTAGGAAGTTACTTTTAAAAGAAAATGTGCATGCAATTTCTATTTTCAAGTTACTTTATTGTAAAAGTGCATCTCACTTAAATAATAAAAAATAAAAATACAAGTCAGTCACTGAAATTTTTTTTATTGTTGCACTATTTAAAAGTAATATCATTGTAAAAATGAAATCACCTATTTTAAAAAAATGGTTCACTTAAAGCAACTTTCTTGTAAAGTGATTGTCAAAAGGTTCATCTTGGGAAGAGAGGGGTTCTTTTTTTTGCTGGACATTCTCTAGCTGCCACGTCACTATTGGGGTCATCTTCAACAGTTTCTTTGTTCAAGCATAACTTCATCATACAGAGTCAGTTTTCAGTGCCATTTTTTTTGAAACCGCCCATTTTTTCGAGTTCTTCGCATACAGACTATTGGTTTATGCTTTTACAGTCATTAATTTACAAATATGGCCGCCCCTTGTGATATTCTACTTAACAGTTCCAACTATTTATCATGGAAATATCGTATGGAGGATGTTCTATGAAGTAGGGAACTTTTTAGAATTACCTCAAGGAAAGAAATCGAACCCACTGATGATGATAAGAAAATAAAATGGGCAAATAGATGTGACGAAGCTCGTGGATTGATTGAGATGTCAATCTCTACTGATTTGCGATTCCACATATCTGGAATTGATGAACTTGATGCTGCTTAGGGCAAGTTGGAATTTGTATTTGGTAAACACAATGAAATTCGAGGTCACCAACTCGAAAATGAGTTGATTTCTTTAAATCCAAGTGACTTTTCATGCATTCAAGATTATTTATCTAAGTACAAAACTCTTAAACTCTTATGTGCAGAATGTAAGATTAAGAGGGAAGACAAACAATGCATTTATCATATTCTTTCCAAACTTGGACCTGCATATTCTATTTTTGTATCTACATTTAACTCCAAGAAAGAATCCTTGAATGCAGCTAGCTATCAAGAGCCTAGTCTTGAATCCTTTTGTGATTCCTTGATTAGAGAGAAAGATAAACTCATTCATCTTGGAATAATCAACAATGCAGATACATCTGGGAAAGCCTTATTGTCCCAACATAAAGAAAAGTCCAAGCCTCCCAAGAAACAAAATTTTCGCAATAATAAATCAAACAAGGGTCCAAAACCCTCTCAGTCAGCTCCTTCTTTAAAAAATGACAAAGCATCCAAGCCAAAAGGCAAGAAGACTGAGCGTCATTGCAACTATTGCGGGAAAGATAATCATGATGAATCTAAGTGTTTCAAGAAGATGGCAACCTTGGAAGCATCAATGAAGAAGCAACACATTAGCCTAGATTCACCTTAAGAATATGCCTCTCATGGACATGCACTTTGTGCTTCTGGTTATTCTTATAATGCATCTTCTTCTTCTACTTCAAATGAATGGCTCATTGATTCTAGAGCATCTTATCATATGGCTAAGGATCAAGCCATCTTTTCTACTATGCATGAATGTAACACCAAACAAATATTTGTTGGTGATGATAGATCTCTAAGTGTTGTAGGAGCTGGAACAGTTCCAGTAGATAATGGTCATTTTAGTGATGTACTATGTGTTCCAAGAATTTCCAGCAATTTGTTATTAGTCTATCAGATCACTCATTCTGGTGAACGTAAAACTGTGACCTTTACACCTCACCAAGTTGTAATCAAGGATTTTAAAGATCCTCAACAGGTCCTAGCTACCGGAATTGTTGATGATATTACCAGGTTGTACAAGTTTAATAACTTTGGGTCATCACCTTTCCCTTCAGTTTTTGTTGCTCATAGTGATAACTTGAGCAAACTTTGACATGAGCGATTTGGACACTTAAATTGTCGCTCATTGCAACAACTATGTAAAGACAATATGGTGACAGGTCTTCCGATGATATCTTGCAGGGATGGTGTTTGTTCCAGTTGTGTACTCAGAAAACATCATCGGTACAGTTTTGACAAACGTGCCTCTTGGCACGGCTCAGTTCCCTTGGAGGTTGTGCATAGTGACTTGTGTGGTCCTCTTCCATCTGCTTCATTTTCTGGTTTCAAATATTTCTTAACTTTCATTGATGATTATACCATACGCACTTGGGTTTATTTCCTAAAACTTAAGAGCGAAGTATTTAACATGTTCTTGGCCTACAAGGCCCTTGTTGAAAAATAATTTGGTCATCAAATTATTAAGTTAAGATCTGACAATGTAGGAGAATATGTTAACAAAAATTTCACTAATTTCTGCACTGAACAAGGCATCCAACAACAGCACACTATTCCATATACACCACAACAAAATGGTGTAGCTGAGCGGAAGAACCGTACCTTAAAAGAAATGGCTAATTGTATGATCTAATCTAAGGGACTAAGTCTTCAATTTTGGGCTAAAGCCATAAATTGTGCAAATTACATAGTTAATCGCACCCCCACTAAAGCATTACAAGGTATAACACCGGAAGAAGCATGGAGTAAAACTAAACCTGATGTAAGTCACTTCCGTGTGTTCGGTAGTGAAGCATGGGCTCACATTCCGGATGAAAAACGGAAAGCATTGCAGCCTAAAAGTGAAAAGTGCATGTTTGTTGGATATTCTGAAGATGTAAAAGGTTATAGACTTCTTCAACCACATTCTCATGATATAATCATTAGAAGAGATGTTAAATTTGATTAAAATCTCTTGTCTTGCGAGCCTAACTTGGCGATTGTGCCATCTTTGGCCTGCGAGCCTGATTCGGCATTTGTGCCTTCTTCTTCTTCTTCCAACTTCCTTGACAGGTTTCCAACTCCAGTTTCTGATTATGACAGTGAGGATGAAAATCCACCTCCGCCTGCTCATGTTCCTCCAGTTGCACCAACACAAGTGCTTCCTCGATGGGTCCATTCAACATGTGAAGCAACTGGTGATCTTGCCGGTGATCCTAGAGATCAACGTCGAACACGTTCTCAGTTTCAGCGAGCCTCTTCTCTTTTGGTTCAAGTTTCCGAGAATCATGATCCATAAACTTTTGCAGAAGCTTTAGGGAATCCAGATTGGGATGCAGCCATGGATGAAGAATATCGTTCCTTAATGGCGAATGATACTTGGGATCTTGTACCTCTTCCAAAAGGAAGAAAACTTGTTAGATGTAAATGCATCTACATAACTAAGTATGCATTAGATGGAAGTGTTGAAAGACTTAAGGAAAGGTTTTTCCTAAGTTGAAGGGATTGACTACAATGAAACCTTTGCTCCCATTGCAAAAATGAACTCCATCCGCCTTGTTCTTTCCCTTGCAGCCTTACACAATTGGGAAGTCCATCAAATGGATGTCAAGTCTGCCTTCTTACATGGTGATTTACATGAAGAAATTTACATGGAACAACCTCCTGGCTATGTTCAGAATAACTCTAGCCTTCTCTGCCACCTTAAGAAATCCTTATATGGCCTTAAGCAAGCTCCTAGAGCTTGGTATGCCAAAATGGATAGCTTTTTCCTTGACATTGGTTTTTATAGATGCCATTCTGACCCCCATGTCTATACCAAGAAAGTAGGAAACCATCTCATCATACTTTTTCTATATGTTGATGACCTTATTCTTACTGGTAGTGACCCTAAGCTTATAACCCATGTGAAATCCTGTCTTAAACAAAATTTTGAAATGTTAGACTTAGGACATTTGCATTATTTTCTTGGTCTTCAAGTCCTGCAAACCAAAGAAGGAATCTTTCTTTCTCAGTCTAAGTATGCTTGTGACCTTCTTCGTCGCTTTCACATGGAAGACTGTACACCAGCCCCTTCTCCCTTCCAGTCTGGAGTCAAACTTTCTGCCACTTGTACTTCACCTGAAGTCGATGCCACCTTATATCGTCAGCTTGTTGGTAGTCTCTTATACTTGACTCATTCCCGTCTTGACCTTTCCTTTTCCATTGGTTGTGTTGCCCGTTATATGCAGACACCTCATGAAAGTCACTGGAAAGCAGCTAAAATAATACTTCGATATATTCGAGGTACAGTTCAGTTTGGGAGTCATTATAGTATGGGGGGGGGGAAACTTTGTTGGTTGGTTTCACTGATTCAGATTGGGACAGTGATCCTGATGATCGAAAGTCTACTACAGGTTATGTTTTCAGTCTGGGATCTGGACCTATTACTTGGGCTTGTAAGAAACAACAAGCTCTTGCTCTTTCTTCAGTAGAGGTAGAATATCGAGCAGCAGTTAATGCCAGTCAGGAAGCTTTATGGCTTCGACAGATCCTTTCAGAGTTTGGATTCGAGCAGCAGCAACCTACTCCACTTTGGTGCGACAATCAAAGTGCCATCAAGCTTGCCAAAGATCCAGTTCTACATCAACGCAGCAAACACATTGAGATACATATGCACTTCATCATAAATCTTGTTCATGATCATGTTCTTGAAGTGCTCTTTTGCCTTATAGATGATCAAGTTGCAGACATCTTCACCAAGTCTCTTACAGAAGCGAAGTTTTCTAAACTTCGATCTATGTTAGGAGTTCAGGAACTTGTCATTAAGGGGGGATAGGCTCTAATGCCTCCTTCCTTCTCCTAATAGTGTCACTTTTGTAAATCCTTCAATCCTATCCCAAGTTGTTCTTAAGGGGGGATGTTAGGATGTTTAGACACTTAGGTCTTAGTTAAGATCAACTTGTGTAATATATCTGTTAGGGATAGTGTGTTTCTTTAGTATGCATTAGTATGCATTTGTAAATACTTAATCCGACGGTCACGATATGTTCCCGACATAGAGTGATCCGATGGCTCAACTTCTCTTAGATCAAACCTAACCTGGATCCGTGGTTTAACACCTGATTGGTCCATGATCTCTATTTAAAGAGCATGGAGGGTCATTGTTTAGTTGATCAATTATGAGAAGCTCATTTGTAACATTATTTCTTTGCATAATAAATTGTTCCGTAGAAGCTATTTGGTCGGGGCCATGGAGTGTTTCTCTCAAGAGGGTTTAAACCACATCAAAACATCGGTGTGTTGATCTGTGATCTATTTGTGTGAAGTGGTTGCTCTTGGTGTTTGGTCCTTTAGTAGTACCCTGTGTACCCAAACAATTACTCAACCACATATCATTATGATTTGCAACATCTAATGGTCTAATGAAGAGATAGGAGATCACTTCTTGTATGTCACTAGAGCCAATGCACATAGTACAACATTTAGATTGCATGTTATAGTTCCCCAATCGCTGACTAAGCCTGTTTTGGGCTAGGTATCCAAGCCCCCAAGGCCTGTAACAAGTTCTAGGAGGTTTACTAAACCTTTCAAGACCTATAATAGGCACAAGTGGTTAGGTATTCAAGCCCCCAAGTCCTTTCGAGGGCCTATAACAGGCCTTGGAGGCTTAGAGCCTCCTAAGGCTATTGGCAACAACTGGATGAGTGTTATTGGTAACAATTGGCTGTCAATGACCACTGTCTCTCATCTATGATCGACTGGAAACCCACTTCACCACAGAACCCCCTGGCCTCAAGCATGCTTGAAGATGTGATTTCTCTGTGTCCTGGTAAGCCCGAGTCTTGCCTCAACCCTATTTATCATCCGACCGTGATCTCGCCATCTCCATTTCTTGGATATTTTTCATCCCGCCCATATAAAAAAGATCCCAAACTATTTTTGTATTGTTACATTAAATAAAAAAAACCCTTTGCCCCTTAATATATAAGCAATATAATTTTTAGGTTTTCATGAATATTTAATACTGCAATATGAATGAACGTTGTATTATATTGCTTTTTAGTGAATCGCCCGTGATTCTGAGGTACTTGAAGGGTATGGTTGATTATGGGCTCAAGTATGATGCGAATCAAAAGTTTAACTTGCAGGGTTATGTTGATTCAGATTGGGCAGGCAGTGCTGCAGATAGGAAGAGCACATCTGGGTTTTGCTTCAGTATCCGATCAGGTGTGATCTCTTGGTTTAGCAGGAAGCAGTCCTGTGTAGCACTAAGTACAACCGAAGCAGAGTATGTTGCATCTTTTTTGGCCAATTGTGAGGCAGTATGGCTCTGAAAGCTACTGTCTGAGTTATTTGATCTCCTGTTGGAGGCTACTGGTATCTTTTGTGACAACCAGAGCTGTGTGAAGCTGTCTGAGAACCCAGTGTTCCAAGACAGGTCGAAGCAGATCAAG